>LM523186.1:0-198635 GCA_000941615.1 Parastrongyloides trichosuri | reverse complement strand
GCTGGAAAACAACTTGAAGATGGAAGAACTCTTTCTGATTACAACATTCAAAAGGAATCAACTCTCCATCTCGTTCTCCGTCTTCGTGGAGGTATGCAGATTTTTGTTAAGACTTTAACTGGAAAGACAATCACTCTTGAGGTTGAACCTTCCGATACTATTGACAACGTCAAGTCAAAGATTCAAGATAAGGAAGGTATCCCTCCAGACCAACAACGTCTTATTTTTGCTGGAAAGCAACTTGAAGATGGAAGAACTCTTTCTGATTATAATATTCAAAAAGAATCAACCCTTCACTTGGTTCTCCGTCTTCGTGGTGGAAATTTTCAATAAATCTGGAATTTGTTTTAACCATTTATACAGATTGATTTTCTAAATTTATTTTATTGTCGATTTAAAACAAAAATATGATTTGTAATGCTTCTATGATTTCCGTTTTCGAAAGTATCATTTATTAAAAAGTAAAAGAGTAACTTTACATTTTTTATTTCTATCTATGAATGATATTTATAATTTTATTATTTGGTATATTTTTTTTATTTTGGTTTACTAATTAAATAAAAGTTAATCGACCTTTTATAATAAAATTATTTAAATAAATTTAATTAATCTCTATTTAAAAGAGTTATCTGAATATCTCTTGTCTCATCCATTACTTGATCATGATTCATCTTACTTTTTTTAATGTATCCATCACCACCAATAATAGGACTAAGATATTTTCCACATCCATAACTACCAACTTTATCATCATGAATACTAAAGATGCTATATATTTTTTCACCTTCATACTTTGTTTGTGAATTGATATCATCCATGAAAGAGGAACCACAATATAATCCATTTAATTTGTTACAAGCACTAACAGGAACAGGATATATACATATGGAAGAACCATAGTTTGCCCCAGCAACACTAAGATATGTATGTATAGTATTTCTTAATGGTAAGCCTAAATTTTCCCCAGTATCGACACATTTTCCTCCCATAATAGCCTTTCTAACTAGTGGTGAACCCATTGAATAAGCTATTATATCTATTTTTGAATTTGTATACTCTGACACAATAATAATAAAGTTTCTTAGAGCTTTAATATATTCACATCTTGCTGTAACTAAAGTTGCTGGTGTTTTTCCTCCATCACCCCATGTGATTCCATATATCTCCCAATTTTTATATCCCCTTTCTTTTAATTTGTTTATTGTGCCCTATTAAATGATTTTTTTAAAATATTTATTTTTTATAATATACCTGAAATCTTTGTAGTTTGTTTGCTATTCCATGAATTATTACAACAGGCCTTTTTTTAACGATATCATTATCATTATTTTTTCCACCATAACTCGCTTTTTTACCAAGATCTTCTCTGGTAAATATTTTTAAATTACTTGGATCATAATTGTTCAAAATATAATTTTGAAAATGATTAGATAGTATTCCACAAGTTAAAGGAACAAAAGATATTAGAGAAAAAGAAAATAATAATAATTTATATAATCTTTCCCTCTTCATTATTATTATCTATATAGGAAGGATAATTTTAAATATTTTAAGAATAAATTATTTTAACAATATAAAAATGAAATTATCCTCGAAAATCTTTTATTTATTATCCTGTTAATTCAAAATACCAGATGTATATAAATATTCTTTGTATCTTTACTTGATGATAAAAAAAAAGTTTCCTTTTAAAGAATATTTTATTAATTATTATTCTAAAGTATTTGTTTAAACCTGTTTTTCTTATTATTTTACTAAGATGAATAAATTTTTATTACATAACTTTGTTCTCTCCAATGTGTAAGAACGAAATGACTAAAAAATTAATTTTTTATAATACAAAAATTAATCATTAAAAAATATCTTCCTTCTTTCCTTGATTGACAAACTGTAACTAATTTTAACCTATTATTATTTATATAAAACTTATCAAGTCAAAATTAATTTTATTTCCATTTGAGGAAAACACATCATCTGGTGGTATTTAACAAATATAAAATATAATTTCTACCACAAACATGGCAGCTATATATATATATATAAATTATTTTGAAATTCACCATATACAGAATTCTTTGCTACATTAAAACGATAGTTCATTCCTTTTTTTAATATACTTTTTCATCATATAAAAATATTTTTTATCTCCCTGTGTGTTGTGTGCATTAATACTCTTCAAACGAATTTGTATATTTTTTCATCATTATGTCATCCTCCTACTTTTAAAAGCAAAGAAGTTATTATTTTAAAATATTAATTTATAAATGTTAGACTTTTATATATTTGAAAATGATACATTTTTAGAAAAGAAAAATTGTAAGATGATTACATATTTATTATTAAAAAGATCTTTTTAAATATTTTATCATAATAACTTTTTTCTATTTTTTTAACACATAAACAAGTTTCTTGTTCCATTATTACATTTCCTTCTACTATTATTTTAATGAAAATGACTTGAAAGAAAGACCAATGGCAACCTTAAGTGATATTTTAAAATATATATATATATATATTTTACATTGTTTACAGATAATAAAAATTTTTGGATAGAGTCAAATATATATATATATCTTAGGTCACGTTTTAATATTTATTTATTTATATATATATATTTTATGTTATCAATAGAATATAATTTTTTTTTATAGTTTCATTGATCTTTTCAATTTGTTAATTTGAGGAAATGCTTAAGATGAAAAAAGTAAAGATGTGAATGATTAAATTACTTTTATATTTAACTTCTCAAATAGATTATTCTATTTACAATATTTTAATTTTTATTACGCTTTTATCATATACTTCACTTCCATTAATTAAAAGAACTAACTCTATTATACTAAAATTTTGTTTCTTCGTTTCCATGACACTTTGATTAGATTTTCTATTATTTATAAGCATAACTATTATTATTTGATTATGACATACTTTTATGTAGAAATAAAATAATTACAATTTTATGTCATTCCTACCGACAAATACTATACATTTCAATTTATAGAATATTGATAAAAAATATCCTTATCAGAAAAAAGAGCATTTTTACGATTTGTTAATTCTTATATCAAAATGTTATATGTATCAATATAAAATATTTTTATTTAAATTTCTTATCACATTAATATGTTAGTGATAAAAATTATTGTATAAATTACTTTTAAAATACATTTTTAATTTAAAATATTTTTAATATAATCTAATTTTTTATTTTCTAGTTTCTGATATATAATATATTATGTCAAGAGAGACATCAAATGTGAATTTTTTTAATCCTACAGATGAAGATTGTTCTGAGTCATTGAGTATTGAGATAAATAATGTTGAGGATGAGAAGCATTTGGAAAAAATATTGTTAAAAAGTAAGAATTTTGTTAACATAAATGATGCCTCATTAAAGTCTGTTGACTCAGAAATATTTGATTCTGGCCCTTTTCAACCATCTAACAATGCTTCATCTCATGTTGTATCGTCTCCATTTGAGGTACCTCATTATCCAATTGAAATTCAGGAAGGAAGAATGCAGAGACAAAGAGAAATCTCAACAAGGTATGTTTTGTCTTTTATTAAAAAATTTAAAAAAAATAAAATATATTAGAATCATTATAAAAAATATTTTATATCATTATATATTTTTAATAAAAAAGAACCCTACTTTAAAAAATTTTTAAAAAAATATTTAATAAAAAAAATTTCTTTTTTTTGTCATCAAAAAAGAAGAAGGCTGTTTATTATAACTTTTTATTTCTCATAAAACTATTTTAAAATATAAATATATATTTTTTAACAAAATGTTTAACAAAATTTGCAGTTTTGATTATAAAAATAATGATTATCCAGCACGAAGATACTCTCTGCAGTGAGTTATAAATATATATAGATATTATTTAATTATTCAATATAGTAATGTGTTATGTGGTTTTAATATTTGAAATTGATATATATTTTTATCATTACCTATATCATGTTTCTTCAAAACATTAACCTTGTTCGGTTTTCGTGCTTGTACCTACTTTAAATATTTTTATAATAAGTTGATATACTTTATTTCAGTAAAAAGTTTTTTTNTTTTTTTATTATTTATTATCCAAATATTTTTTTAGTTATATGTTGTTTATATTCTGTTCCTTTATTGTAATATATAATTTATTTTTAGAGCACGTCTTGAATCAACCAGTGGACATTCCCCAATTATTTCACCAAAAACAAATGAAATATTACATGGTGGTGGACTTCAAAGTATGAAACATAAATTGGATAAATTAGTTCTTGAAACTCCAGAAATAATCACAAGTAAAGTAATGGATATTGACAAAAATAACCAAATAGAAGACCTTCAACACGTAGAAATGCATACTTTCCGTGATGCCATAGATGTCAACTATCAAAGGATGGCTATAACAGGTGAGGATATGTCTGGACTGGTATTAGAAGACATTGTAACAGCATCTCAACAAATAATTGAAGCATTAAAATTAAGGGCTGAATATATGGATTTAATTGGAAATTACTTTCCATCAACAACAAAAAATTTTATCTCCGGTCTTTATCCGGAAAACCTTCCCAAGTGTAGAAGAAAGAATACAGATGCCAGTAAGTTTTATTTTTAATTATTATTTTATTTTAACAATAACAATAATATATTTTAAAAAATATTATTAATTTATATAATATATTTACAAAAAATTAATATGTATTCTTTTTATAAAAAAATTATGCTATCATTTGATATACAAGTAATAATTAAATGTTAATTAAACTCTTCAGTAAATTTAATATGTAGGTAAAAAANAAAAAACAAAATATTGTGGTATTAGTATTATATCTTCTAATTTTTATATATTATTAATAAGCACAAACTTTCTTTTATTTTATAAGTATATCTATATTATTATCACATATTTTTAAGATGTTAAAGTGTTTTCTATTTAATATATATAATTATTATTTCCTTTTATCTTTTTTTCCAAATCCATTTAGTTAATGTTCCCGAGGAAAACAATAAACCCGGAGCTGGATATGCTACGATGGGTCGACGTGATTCATCAATTGTTAGTCTTAGTTCTCTGAACAAATTATCAATTAATGGAGGTAGTAGTTTTAAATTTATTAATAATCAACAACGAAAGTATTATTTCTTAAAAATTCATGTATTTTCATTAACTTTAAATTAAACAAATCTTATCCTGGTCTTTTATTCTAACCTACTGCATGAATAATAATATCAATAACATGTAATCTCATTTAGCTAGTCTTTTTTTTATTCCATCATCACATACCTTATTTTTTTACAGTTCTATCCAATTAATGTAAATAGATTAAATATATGATGATTTCTTATATGTAGTCTATGCTCATGCACTTGTATTATTATCGTTATTATTGTTTAAGTTTTGCTAATTTTAATTTTTTTTTCAGTGTCCAGTACCTCTTTCCATCCACCAGAACCACCAGAGGATCATTGGTGCTTAAGTACACCAGTACCAAAATATGATAAAATTTATACTCTCAAAAGGGACCGTGGTATCGTATTAATATGTGATGAGGATGGAAATACAGTGGATGAATTTAAGAAATATTATGTAACGAAAGAGAAATTTTTAAAGGATACCGAAAAAATGGTCAGTCTTATAGTAGATGGACCCTTGAAATCATTTTGCTACAGAAGATTAAGTTACCTTCAAAATAAATTTCAACTTCATGTTTTATTAAATGAGTTACGTGAATTACATGAACAAAAATCAGTTCCACATAGAGATTTTTACAATATAAGAAAAGTTGATACCCATATTCATGCAGCAAGTAGTATGAATCAAAAACATTTACTTAGATTTATCAAAAAGAAAATAAAAACAGAAAAGGATGTTGTTGTTTTGGTTAATAAGAATGGGAAACATGTAACAATGGATGAAGTATTTAAAAATTTAGGTATAACACCATATGATTTATCTGTTGATATGTTGGATGTTCATGCTGATAGAAATACTTTCCATAGATTTGATAAGTTTAATCATAAATATAACCCAGTTGGAGAAAGTACATTGAGAGAAATTTTTATTAAAACAGACAATTATGTTCAAGGAAAATACTTTGCTGAAGTTTTAAAGGAAGTTTTTGTTGATTTAGAAGAATCTAAATATCAAAATATGGAACCAAGACTTAGTATTTATGGAAGAAATAAGAATGAATGGACAAAATTAGCTAAATGGGCTATTTCTAATGATGTATGGTCAACCAACTCAAGATTCCTTATTCAAATACCAAGACTTTATGATATTTATAAGGCATCAAAGATGATTAATAATTTTGATGAAATATTGGATAACATTTTTACACCATTATTTGAAGTCTCCAATGATCCATCATCAAATCCAGATCTTCATAGATTCTTAACTCAAGTTTCTGGTATCGATTCTGTAGATGATGAATCTAAACATGAATATATTCATTTCGATAGATCAACTCCCGAACCAAAAGATTATACTGATAGTGAAAATCCACCATATAATTATTATCTTTATTATATGTATGCTAACATTACTGCACTTAATGCTTTAAGAAGATCAAGAGGATTAACAACATTTTCATTAAGACCACATTGTGGTGAAGCTGGACCAATAAATCATTTGATTACAGGATTTTTAACTTCCGAATCCATTGCTCATGGTTTAATACTTAGAAAGGTACCTGTACTTCAATATCTCTTTTACCTTACACAAATGGGAATTGCTATGTCACCGTTGTCAAATAATTCTCTTTTTATTCCTTATCATAGAAATCCATTACCAGAATATTTAATGAAAGGTCTTAATGTCTCTTTATCAACAGATGACCCATTACAATTTCATTTTACTAAAGAAGCATTAATGGAAGAGTATTCAATCGCTGCACAAGTATGGAAATTATCAACATGTGATATGTGTGAATTAGCTAGAAATAGTGTTATGCAATCTGGTTTTGAGGATAATGTCAAAATTCATTGGTTGGGACCAAATTATAAGGAGGAAGGGGTTTTAGGAAATGATGTTTCCAGAACAAATGTACCAGATATTAGAGTATCTTTCAGACATGAAGCTTTAGTTGATGAATTGTCAAATCTCTTCAGTCATCGTCTTGATTAAATCATTTTACAAATAAAAAAATTGAAATATATTTTATGAAGAGTTTATTATTATTATTGATGACGTGTATCATATACATCCATATATATAAAATATTATTACAAAATATATATATATAGTAAATTTATTAAACATTAATAAAAAAAATTTATATTTATTATACTTTTTCACGTTGGGATAATTTTTCAATCTTCTTCTCCAGTTCAGCACTGTTTAAGTCTTCTTCTTTTAAATCAACCCTGTGGGGACCTGACAACGGTGCTAGTTGTTTTGCATAAATAGATTTTTTACCGGTAGATGTTTGGTCTTCTTTCTTTCCAAAACATTGCGGAGCTATTAACGTTAACAACAAGACAGTAAAAATAAATGATACTATCATAATTGATAAAAAGAAATATTTTAATTTAATGTTTTTTAATATCAAATTTTATATCCAAAATTTAATTATTTCTCTATTAAAATAAGAAAAAAAAATTACAATAAAAGGTGTTATTGATTAAAAAAGAAATTTAATAATCCCTATCATTTTGTTTATATCAAAAAAATGATCTTAAAAAGTACACGTTTCAATAACACTTTAAAGCAATGAAAAAAGCTGTTTATTTAAAAAAGATATTATTCTTTGTCAAGTGATTACAAATATTAGGTATCATTCAACAGGAAGGAAGGGATTAATCAAAATTAATAACAGGTTTCATATTCTTATATCTTTCTTCAATCTTTTCACGATCTTGGGATGAAATGTTGTTACGGAGGTAAATATAAAATTTGCACAATATCCATTTCTTATCCATTGTCTTGTACTTATTTAATGATTCAGAATAGATCATTAAACATGTATTATGCATCTTTCCAACATATTTTAAAAGTGATTTAACATTTACTTCAATATAATTTCTCCCCTTTCCTTTAGCCGGTAATTCATCTGAATTTTTGAAATCATCAAGAAATTTTTCAAATACATCCTCTAATTTGTTAAATTCGTAGTATACTCCTTCACCAATTTTTCTAGAATTTCCTTGAAATAGTATTATATGGGTACTTGAATATTTTTGTTCCTGTTTAGTTTCAGTTTCAGCAACCATTTTGTAGAATAAAATATTATCTAAAAAAACTTTTATAAAGAGTAACGTTTTTAATAGATGTTAAACTTAAATCAAACAATGTCTTAACCGCGTTGTTTTTTGTCAAGAAGATTGCGATACATCATTGGAGGGAAGATTACGTTAACATTTTAAGGCCTTTTTCCCGCTAATGGAAATTGCAAACTTTTATTTTAAAAAGTTTATTTAAAAAACCCTGTTGAGAATATTGTTGATCATCACAGCAATAGATATAGTATGTTGCAATTAAAATCTTTGTAACTATCTTCATCAGAGCATCTTATCAACACGTTATCATTTCAACTGAAATATCTTCTATATATCTATTACATTTCATTTTTAGTGATACAAGATTTTGTCCTCTAATTATATACTTTTTCATATTAGTTTGACTAGGTATACAAGAAAAGCATACTTGTAAACATTTAAAATAATAAGCACCATGTGAAGGATTAGCACAATCCAAATCAGAGCAAAAATTTTGTCAACTCTTACAATGAAAGGATATTTTGCACGTTTTTCTTTATTTGAAAAGAAATATATAATATCTTTTCTCTAATACTAAATTGTAGGGATACCCAAACGAATAAGGATTAAGAAAAAGAATCTTCAGGAAGAGGTTTTGATCTTAGATCATATATTGTACCAAATCCAGAGTAAGTTTTTCACATGTAAACTTTTAATAATTTATTTCAGAGAAGAGGAAATTGACTGCAAAGAGATAGAGACTAGTGAACTAAAGGAGTTGTACTACCAGATTTGTTGGATGAATCTGTCAATATACCACTGATGCTGCCACATTCAGCTGGAAGTGGTAAGAAGCTATGTTTTTTAGTGCTGATCCTAGTTGAATATTGTATGGTGGAGTGAGTTGTGCTTATGCTGTATTCATTTTTAGTGATACAAGATTTTGTCTTCTAATTCACTTGTAGTGATAGAAGATTTTGTCTTATAATTATATACTTTTCATACTAGTTTGACTAGGTGTTCACTTGTAGTGATAGAAGATTTTGTCTTATAATTATATACTTTTCATACTAGTTTGACTAGGTGTACAAGAAAAGTATACTTGTAAACATTTAAAAGAATAAGCACCATGTGAAGCATGAGCACAATTCAAATCAGAGCAAAAATTTTATCAACTCTTACAAAGAAAGGGTATTTTGGAAAATGTAATTAGGGGAAATACTTTACACGTTTTTCTTTATTTGAAAAGAAATATATAATATTTTTTCTGTTTTACTTAATTGTAGGGATACCGAAACAAATAAGGATTAAGAAAAAGGATCTTCATGAAGAGGTTTTGATCTTAGATCATACATTGTACTAAATCCAGAGTAAGTTTTTCATTGTGTAACCTTTTAATAATTTATTTCAGAGAAGAGGAAATGGACTGCAAAGAGATAAAGACTAGTGATCTAAAGGAGTTGCACTACCAGATTTGTTGGATAAATCTGTCAGTATACCACTGATGCTGCCACATTCTACAAGAAGTGGTAAGAGGCTATTTTTTGTTGTGCTGATCCTAGTTCAATATTGTATAATGAAGTGAGATGTGTTTATGCTGTAATAATGGTATCAATGAAACAATTGATGGAACAAATTTTGAATGAATTTAAAATATATACATTAGATGGTATAAGAATTGTGGGACTCTTAAGTACTTATGATCATAAGAAGGAACGAAAGATGTTACTTGTTAATGATTCACAACTTTGTACTGTGTACATCATTTTTCCAAACATCACAACAATTTATTGATAACCTTTTGGATAATGATGGAAAGAACGTTAATTCAACTCACCTAAGATATCTGGTTGTGGATGAAGTTAGAAGAATGTTCAACAAAGCAAGAATCTATAGGCTATATACTATTGAAGAGAGAAGTGGTATGAAGCAGAATAAACCTACTCTTGAGGATTTGGCCAACTTTGTACTCACTCACCATTTTTTAGACACCTCTTGTAGGATTCCTACCAGGGGTAGCTAAGAACAGTCAGTGCAGATCGAATTATCTAAACCACATCAAGACAAAGTAACAAAATGTTTATAAGCGAGGTGTTCAATTAATTTATAAATTAGAATATTTTTAATGCTATAACTAAAAGTTTGCATATATTCATAATTCGTTTAAATGATATTTCTATTCTAAAAGCTTTCATTTTAAACAGAACTACAANTCAATGAAAGGTGAACAATGAAGGCTGATGAAATAAAAAGATATATTGTATATACCTTCAGAATTGATAAAATGAACAACTGGAGCATACCTATGAGAAAGCTTCGGAGAAGTATAAGAAAAGGATATAGAAGGGAAGGAGGGTATTCGCTTACCCATGGACAAATAAATGTTTCCCTCTTCCCTATTTTAATTTTGTTAAATTATTTTTTTTATGAATTTGGAACATTTTTTAAATGTAAATTTAAGTGTCATATCTTGGTAGAAAATATGATTATTTTTTTGTATTTTTTTTGATTCATTTGAATTATGAAAATTTTAATATTTTTTTATTTCTATATTTTTGCAGAGTGCGATAAGCTCGTTTGGGATGGAAATAAATTTAACTTTCATAACATTCGTCGACAAGTAAAATTACTTCATGACGGTTCGCATCCCGGGGCTCGGGGTAGCATCGTAGGCAGTCGTCACATGAAATATACAAAACCTATTGATGTTATAAAGGATGTAACTTTTATCAATACCAATATACTTAATATTGATATATCAAAGGTTCCTCCTAAATTAACTGGCTTTCACTTTGAACAATATGATGGAGATGCAACTGCAAATCATCAATATCTTGCACAAAATCATAATAATCATCAATACATGATTAGATATCATCATACAACTTGTCAACTTGTTCGTTGTGAAGTCGGATTATATATGTTACATGGAAGTGCACAAGAGAGTACATTTTTGACTGAGGGAATTAAAAGCATTTATTTTGCATATTATTTAGTATTGACAACTCCAGATATGAATTTTAAATTTCACAAATTTACCATAAATGGAAATAAATATCCCTTAGTGACTTGTCCTTACAAAAGATGGATTGTTCAACATTCAGGAGCATATTTTGAACCATATGATCATAGTGGGATTCATTACATAGAATTAAAAGAAACACATATCATTTTACCTGCATATTCAAGAAGTCCACATTCTGTGTTGTTTCTATGTGGTGATATAGTTTACGTTGATAATTTAAGATTAAAAATATTTTATGAATTTGTAAAGACAAAGGAGAATAATATGGAAATAAAAACAATTCAGGTTCTACTTCATAAATTAATTTGTTATCCAAATGAAAAACCTGATCTTTACCATCATTTTGCTTACGATGAATATAGCTTGAATATGACGTATATTGATACAGATATTCTTCACAATCAATATTTATACTATATGGATATTGTTTATTTTTACAAAAAGAATAATCATGTATTGACGGGAATAAAACAAGGAAATGAAATAGATCATAGGAAGGTGCCTAAGGAAATTGAACCTACATGTGCTAAAAGATTAGGAGTATTGCCGGCAGCTATCAATTTCTATGTCAATGATAAATTAGAAGATTTTAGTGGTCCAAAAAAAAATTTCACAATGGCTATAAAAATAATGTACATTACAAAAAATATGTTTAACAAGGTGTACAAATTAAATTGCAAGATTGATCTTGATGATGCTAAAAATAACCCATCTATATCTAAGTATTACGATAAGATAGTAAAAACGTCATTAGTAAAATATGATGAGGATTTGAACATTAAATTAATAGAAAAGGTTACATTTAAAGAAAATGACTTCTCTAATTATGGAAAGTATGAATGCCTTCTTGAAAAAATAAGAAATCAAGAGACAAAAGATATGATGAATAATATAAGAAGAATGACTGTTATGATTATACCTGACTTAAATAATATTAAAGAAGAGTGGCAAAATCAGTTTACAATTTCGATATTTTGTCCAAAAAAACTTTCAAATTTCGCTACCCTTGAAAATTTTATCACTATATCCAATAAAAATGAATTGTGTAACTTGAAGAAAAATTTAACAGTTTTTGAAACAAATGGAGGTAATATCTTATTTAGACATGATAAATATTTGGAAAAAAATGTCAAGATTAAAAATGTTACAACGACATGTCTCTACAAGACGGCTGACGGAATTGAATTTAAGATAGTAAAAGATGGATTTGTTTTGAAAGAAATTAATATTAAAGAAAATACTCAACATAAAAATGAATCTAACGTTAAAATAATATTATTATGTTGTGGAATTATTGCGTTTGGATTTCTATTCTTATTAGTAACAATTGTTATTCTTCGTTCACATCGAAGACGTAGAAAGGCGAGAGGTAAAATGGATGGTTCTATCTCATCTTCAATGAATTCTTCAATGGATTCTTCAAATTCTTCTTCAATGTCTTCTTCAATGTCTTCTTCAAATTCTTTATCAGTATATAAACCTTCTAAAATAGCACAATCAGAAAAGACAAAAACAAAAACTTCAATTAGTAGATCATTTATGAAGAATAAAAATCCAAAAAAACAAACAGGAAAAACAATTTTGTCTACTTCTGCTCAACAAAATGACTCCAAAGTAAGTGCTCGAAAATCAAAAGCTACAAAGATCAAATGATATTTTAAGTGTCAGAAACATTTCAAAATAAAAATATAATATATTGTAATACAATAAGATCATAGTATATTTGTATAATTATATAAAATAATTTTTCAGATGTTATTATCCTTTTAATTTATTATATCCACTTTTTTTCATAGAACATTATCACCAAATATTTCTTACCAATAAGGTTTACGATTTTTTTTAAATATTCCCATAACGAAAATTTAATGATGTTCTTTGAGCAATTGAGTAAATTTCAATACAATTTTATATTTTTTAAACTATTATTTTGTTTAAACGCACAAGTTACAAAGTTTTCAAAATAAAAAACATTTTTATAAATTCACTAAGGATTGGATCGTGAGAAATAATCACAGCTTAAACGAATATGCCTAGAATTAAATGGAATCGTGAATTTTTAAGTTACTCTAACACATAGAAAGAATCATTTTACTACGTATTATGTATTAATGAAGAATCACAACTTGAGAAATTAAAATTGATTTTCCTGTATATTGAACATATTTATTTTCATGTATGTTGTTATTTGTGCTGTTAACAAAATCTTTTCAAAGTATAAAAGGATGTTGAAGCACATATGTTATCTTTATTCAAAAAGTAAACCCTTAATGAATTTTTCTGATAAGAGTCAAGTTTCAAAAAGGTTAAGAACGCCCCCGGGTGGGCTTGAACCACCAACCTTTCGGTTAACAGCCGAACGCGCTAGCCGATTGCGCCACGGAGGCTTGAAAAGTAAGATTGACCCTTATTCGTGCTCACATTCTAAAGTAATTGCTATAAAAAGTTTTAAATATTATCAAAAATATAAAAAGTTNTTTGGAGATATAGGGAATCGAACCCCAGCCCTCTCCCATGCTAAGGGAGCGCTCTACCCCTGAGCTATATCCCCAGGTGATCTCAAGTACATTCTTTCAGCGCGGGTGCCTAAAGTTTAGCTTGAAAGATCTTATATTTTATATTATAATAAATTATCTCTAATTTAAAATAATACAATTTTTATTGTAAAAAATTCAAGATTCAAAAATATTCTATTCTTGAAATAAATGTATGAACTTGTTATCTAATTTTTCATTAAATCTTTTTATCAAATTATTTATTATTAATCTTAACTATATACCTTGTATGTTTAAAAATGTATATTCTTTTAATAAACAGTTCGTTAATTAATTTTTTTTAATTAAATTACCTCCAATAAAACAAAATGATAAGCATATATGTCCTTCCAAAGTATTTAGTGTCGCGACTTTATTTAACGTTGCAACAACCAGTAAAAATGTATCTGCGTAAACTTATTACTCTCAAAAAGAAATTACATATATTTAATAACTAAAAATTAACTATTTTAGGTTATAATTATTACCAATCCAATATAAGTATGTCTTCAAAACATTCTGGTGATAAATCTTACGTAGATTCAAAGAAAAATTATGAAAACGTTGGTAAGTTTTTATATTCTAAATTGTAATGCTTATTGTTATAGATATACCAAGTGAAGTTACTCAATATATAACTTATTTAAAAAAATTATTTGATGACAGAAATGTTCCAGAGATGCAAGTTATGTATGAACAGGGACTTTCGGAGATAACAGAGAAGTACTACTCTGACAGAACATGGCCAGAACCTGCTGTTATTGAAAATATTATCGATGATTCAAATTCTGTTTTTAATATTCTTTACAAGGAGTTGTACTATAGAGATGTTCATATCAAAACATCTGCTAGAGGAATCCCTCTTAGTTTAAGATATGATTCTTTTATGAATTATCAAGATTTGTTTTCATCAATCCTAAACACTGTTGACGATCAACCAGCTGAATTTATACTCCCAGATTCATGGATATGGGATATTATTGAGGAGTTCACACATCAATTTGTCATGTACTGTGGTTACAAAGCAAATCCAACTCATAGAACCAGTGAAGAGAATCATGATTTGGAAGAAGTTGAAACTAATCAAACATGTTGGAACGTTTACCCTGTCCTTAATATCTTATATTCTTTAATTTCTAAATCCCAAATCAATGAACAATTAAAAGCGATTCGTGAGGGAGAAAATCCAGATGACTTTGCTGATAATTTTGGTAAAAGTGATTTATACTTTAAACTAGGATATTTTTCATTGATTGGATTATTGAAAATTCAAGTTCTCTTAAGTGATTACCACCAAGCATTACAAACTGTTGAGTACCTTGAGATGGATCCAAAAGGATTATATAATATGGTTACTAATTGTTATGTCAACTTACATTACTATGTTGCTTTTTCCCACATGATGATGAGAAATTATGGAGAAGCAACAAAAATATTTGTTAACTGTCTTCTTTACATTCAAAAGGCTACTAATATGTACAAGTTCAATAACACCAATGTTCAAAAAAAGTACAATCCTCTTGACTTTGTATGTTTAGATTTTGTCTTTATTTATTAATTATCTTTTTTATAGATTATCAAAGCACATGACCAAATAATATCATTATTATGTATTTGTTTGGCATTACACCCACAAAAGATAGAGGAAAGTATTCAACAAATAATTACTGAAAAATATGGTGATGTTTGTTTAAGAATGATTAATGGTGAGATGGAAGAATATCAAAGTTGTTTCCTTGCAGGAGCACCAAAGTTTATATCTCCAACAACTGTTGCTTATGAAGGACCAAGTGTATCAAGACAAGCTACCCTTCGTCAATGTACTGCTTTTATGCAAGGATTAAAGGGACAAATTTGGCTTCCAATTCTTCGTAGTTACTTGAAACTTTATACATCAATTTCAACCAGAAAACTAGCCGGTTTCTTGGAAATGAATGATGATAAGCATGATGAATTTGTTACCAAACTTTTGAGTTTCAAGATGATTGTAAGTGAATTGGGTAAAGAAACAGTTCCAAGTAATGATAAAAGTGACATTGATGATTCAGCATTAGATCTTGACTTTTATGTTGATAATGAGACTATTCATGTTGCTGACACTCGTATTGCAAGAAAGATTACGGAATTTTTCTTGAAAAGCTCTGTTAAGCTTAGAAATCTTACACAGAAAGCTAAATCAATAAGAATCCCACCACCAAAGAAGGATTCAAAGTTTTAGAAATAATAATATATTTTTTGAAATAAAATAATTTCCTTTTTTTTTAATTATTTGTCATCATACACCAAATATATCGATATATTATGAAATGATATTTAGATAAGACAATATAAATTATTAATTTTTATTACCAAACAGATTATATTCAATTGACTAAGTTTTAAAATATTTTAAAATGTTTTTATAACTCTGGTGTATCATAGAGTGTATCTTTTCCTGAATGAACTGCAACGACAATCGTCATCGACTGTTTAGAATAATGCACCACACACTCTTTATTTCGATTAAACGCATTTTCCCCCTGTACTTCCACACACATTCTTTTGACCTTTAGATAGAATATATCTATAGCATTCCTTAGCACTTAAATTTGTATTTATATTTTATTTTATTAAATTTATCGATGGCAGAAAATATGATAGATGTATATATTTTATTATTAATTTAATATTTTGCGTTTCAAGAGCGATACCACCAACTTTTTTTATTTATAGATTGATGACAAATACATTTTACCCCTCTTTATATAGTAGTGTAAACGCAGATCGTTATTTATTGTATTGTGTGTACCCTTGTACAAAGATTGTAACGACTTTTTTGTCTATCATCTCTTTTTATTCGATATATGTGTATATTTTGCTCACTCTAAATTTATTTATATAATTAATTCAAAATTATTATTTTTTTTTTTCAATCATTATAGAGATGCAAACTATAAAATGTGTTGTTGTGGGAGATGGAGCTGTAGGTAAAACATGTTTACTGATTTCATATACAACTAACAAATTTCCATCTGAATATGTTCCAACAGTATTTGATAATTATGCCGTAACCGTTATGATTGGTGGTGAACCGTATACTTTGGGACTTTTTGATACCGCTGGACAGGAAGATTATGATAGACTTCGCCCTTTGTCATACCCACAAACGGATGTATTTTTGGTTTGTTTCTCAGTAATAGCACCAGCATCTTTTGAAAATATTAAAGAAAAAGTATGTCTTTTAATATATTATTTTTTTTTATTAATTATTATTTTATAGTGGGTTCCAGAGATTGCTCATCATTGCGCAAGAACACCATTTCTTTTAGTTGGTACACAAGTTGATCTTCGTGATGATCCAAATGTTTTAGAAAAATTGGCTAAGAATAAGCAAAAGCCAATTTCTGCTGAAATGGGAGAAAAACTTGCTAAGGAATTAAGAGCTGTTAAATATGTAGAATGTTCAGCTTTAACACAAGTATGTTTATTTAATTATTAATTAGTATTTTTTTTATATTTTCAGAAAGGTTTAAAAAATGTCTTTGATGAATCAATTATAGCTGCATTGGAACCACCAGCACCATTAAAGAAAAAAAGATGCAGTATTCTTTAAAAACAAATATATCTGGACTATTAAGGAGTGCTTCTTTTTTGTATAGATGCCACTAAGTTTTATTAATTATTCTAACACATGACTGTAATTTATGATGAAATTTTCAACTTATATTTTATCATACATCCAAAAAAAAAAGATAACCTATTATATAAAGCTTATTATTTTTTTTAATTTAAATTTCTTTACACAATTATAGAAGGAACATAATGGCAATTATTTGTCTATATAGAGAACGATGAAAATGATTTTATCAGAATACATATATCCATTTGGTGGATTTATATTATATTTTTTTGTGATTTAACTGTTAATTATTTTTAAGATGTACCAAAATGTTATGGTAATTGCTATTATCAACATATTCCATTATTATTATTGTATAAACTATTTTTTCAATCACCTTATGTAAAAAAAATGTTTAGATCAATTTTCAAAATTTGTTTATAAAGATGATATTAACAAATTTTAGAATAATTATTTGAAATAAATTTATCAGAATGAGAAAAAATATAAATTCTTTTTTTATAACTATGAAACAATTTTCTATCACTAAAATATTGATAGACATATCGATATTTGCAGTGCTTTTTTATATTTATTATTTATTACACAGGAAAGGTATACCCAAGGAATCAGGATTTTTTTGTGATGATTATTCCATAAGAAAACCTTTTAAGGAAGAAACATTTCCAATTAAATTTATTTATATTTTTGGATTAATTTCTACAATTACTATTATAGCTGTAGTTGAGATAGTCAAATCAATTGTCAACAAATCAAAATATCAAAATTATAGTCGTTTATTTCACACCATAACAATTTCTTATACACCAAATTGTTTCATGAATTTTTATCACTATTTTACTTCATTCCTGCTCGGCCTTACAGCTAAAAATGTGGTAACAAAAATTGTTAAATTAGTTATTGGAAGAAAAAGACCATTTTTTATTGAAGTATGTAAACCTAATATAGATTGTAATAAATTTAATCCCTTATACGTATCATCCTATGAATGTTTAGGAGCAAATAAAAAATTAATAAGGGCCGCTCATATGTCATTTTATTCAGGACATTCAGCATTTTCATTTTTTGTTGCTGTATATATGATGGTATGTTTTAATTTAATTATAATTACCCATATCCTCTTTAGATATATCTTCATTACCGCGTTAATTTAAAAGGAGTTTTAAAATATCTAGTTCATTTGGTTCAGTTTTTATATATTGTTTTAGCATCAACAATAGCCATCTCAAGAATCACCGACAATTGGCATCATCCTAGTGATGTCGTTATTGGGTCATTGGTTGGAATTATATTTGCTTTCATGACGACATTCAAATTGGCTAAAATATCAGAAGTAGATATTTATGAAAATAATATGAAAGTTTTATCACGCCTTCCTTTCTATAATGTTAAAACATATTAATTTTTATTATTTCATTGTTATAAATAATAATTAACCAATAAAATTCAATAAATATCTATAAAATAAATATTATAATATTTCTTTATTTTAAATTTATTACCAATAATTTTATCAAAATGATGGTAATACAAAAATTAGAAAGAAAAAAGAATACTAATATTGAAATTTGCATAAAAATTATGTACAAAGTTCAACAGCAATTTGTATTTAGTTAAACATATGCTACTTGATTGATCCTGTCACAAATTGAATGGATCGAATAATGGAGAAACCTATATTCGAATATTCTGCTCCATTTGAAATTCCATTTAACATAAATATTGAAGAAGAAGTTAAGAAACATGTATCAAAAGCACCGTTGAGTGATGCAAAAACGATATCATTGGTATTTAATTGTACACCAGAATTATTTAAAATGGAAATTCATAAAAATATTGACATTCATAAGGTGAAAAATTTTGGTAAAGAGGTGAAAAGCGAAAATGTTCCTATTGAAAATAGTGATGAATTTAAGAAAAAATTTAGGAGTATAGCAAATGATATAAGGACGGAACCAAAAAAATCGATTAAATTGGAGTTTGCAGAAAATTTGAATAAGGTAATGCTTTTTGTTAATGAAAATAAGTTTGAAATTTTTGAATTTTACAGATAATGAATAATAATATGAATAAGAGTAATTTCACAATCAGTAACACACCAGAGAAAGATCAGAATAAAATTGCTATGGAAAATAAAGCTCCTTCTAATCAGTAGGTTTATATTCATATTTATCTAATTTTTTTTAAGAATTCATAACAATGATGGAAATGATAGTGGTAAAAAAAAGTACAAAATTGATTTGAAAAATCTTGAAGATAGTGAATCAACAGATGTTGCAACTGGTAGGGAAATTGGTCAAAAAGCAAGGCTTAGGGCATTAGAAGAGAAACATGTTCATGAAACTGAAAGTAAAGATGTTAATACAGGTAAAGAAACACATATACACGAAAGTGAATCAAAGGATGTTGGTACTGGAAAAGAGATAAAAATAGCAGTTAAAACACATGACGGTGAAACATCTAATGTAAATACGGCTAATGAAATATCGGCAGCTCCACAGAAACTTATCGATCAGGTAGAAGAGTCAAAGGATGTTGGAACAGCAAAGGAGATTGGTAAAAAAGCACGCTTAAGATCATTAGAGAAAGTTCAAGATTCAGGATCCAAAAAAGAGAGTAAAGATGTTGACACAGCTAAAAATATTGATGGATCACAAAAAGCTATTCATGAAGGAGAATCTACTGATGTTGGTACTGGAAAAGAAATAAAGTTACATAAAGAAACTCTTGAAGTATTAAAACCAACTGCTCGTGACGAGGAATCTCATGATGTTGGAACAGGCAAAGAAATTAAACCAAAGATAGAAAAACGTGATGAAGAATCTATTGATGTTGGTACTGGAAGAGAGATTAAACCTAAGATAGAAAAACGTGATGAAGAATCTATCGATGTTGGTACTGGAAGAGAGATTAAACCAAAGATAGAAAAACGTGATGAAGAATCTACTGATGTTGGTACTGGAAGAGAAATTAAACAAATGACAAAGAAAGAAAAACTTGAAATTTTGAATCCAACTATGCGTGATGATGAGCCAACAGAGGAAGGTCTTGCTAGGGAATCAAAGTTTGGTTCGAAACGAGAGAAACGTGAGTCAAAAAAATCACCTATTCAGGAGGAAGAATCTACTGATGTTGGTACAGGAAAAGAAATAAAAGCTGTTAAAAAGAAGGAAAGCGTTGAGATATCAAAACCAGGTACTCGTGAAGAGGAATCTAAAGATGTCGGTACTGGCAGAGAAATTAAAATTCCAATGAAATCTGAAGAAAAAATTGAACCTAAGATTAAAAAAGAAAGTAAAGAAAATGATGTTGAAGAAAAACCAAAAGAGACTCCACAGCCTATTGTTCAAGAGATCAAACCTACATCTACTGAAGTTGGGGAGAAACAAGAATTTAATAATAAGGAAGAAGTAAAAGTTGAAGGAGAGAAAAAATTAGATAAAAAAGATTCTGAAGAAAGTAAGGCAGTTGCAAATATTGTTGATCCTTATGATATAAAAAAGAAAACATCAATTGAAGAAAAGGAAAAACCAAAAGCTCCTCCTGCTGAACCGAGTGTACCTGAAAAAATGAAATCATCAGTTGAAGAAAAAGAGACATCAAGAACAACAGAAATGATGAAATCTGTATCACCAATTCAATCAAAGAAAGAAAGTGATCAAATCAAAGAAGATCCAACAAAACCAAGTGTAATACCAGAATTAGAGCTGAAAGACGCTATTAATGTTCCAGAAGTCGCTATATCTTCATCACAAAATGAAGTTAGAAAATACGTTGAAACTGTTAATAAACAAGTAGAGGAGAAGATTAAAGAAGAATTGGCAAAAAAAATTAGAGACACAACTCCACCAAGTAGTAAACGAGAAGTAACTCGCGTTAAAAAAGATTCAAAGGATGATACTGAAAGGCCTATTGTTATCAAACCATCTATCCCAGAAGTTGATGCTCAGTCTCCTAGTGAAAGAAAAGCTCCGTCACCAGTTAAAATACCTGTTGAAAAAGAAGAACCATTAGCTCCGACCCCTGTTGAAAAGGATGATATTGAACAAAAGATTCATGAAAATGAAGTAAAACCTTCTTCTTTGAAAAAAGAGGATGAAGGTGTTAAGATCGCAGAAGATGTTGATAAGCATAAAAAAATTTTAAATAAAATGGAAGGAAAAAGAAAAAAAAGTAAAGGTGCAGTACAAATAAATCCACTACTATCCGATAGTAGTTCTGACACTTATTCACTTTCTCCTCTCAAGAAAACTATTTCAGAACCATCCTTACAAGATCAAAAAGAATCATCAACAGATACATTAAAATCTATTAGTAATGATGAAGAATTGAAGCTTAAACGAAAGAAAGAATCAAAAGGAAAGAAACAGGAAGAAGAATCTTCTTCATCATTTCCATTTCTTCTCGGAATTACGGCTATTATCATAATTGCTACAATTATTGTTTTGAGAAAGAAATAATGTCATGAATTAATTAATATTTCATATTTATAAAATGATATTTATTATTATATATTTAAAAATTAATAATAACCGCTAGCAAATAATTGTAAAATAATAAAACAAAATTCAAACGTTTTTATTAAAATTAAAATTAATTCTTCTTTACTTTTTTTGCTGGTACAATTTTCTTCTTTTCATTCTTCATATTCTTTAATTTCTTTGTAATTTTTGTAACTTTTTGAGATTCTGTCTCCTCTTCTTCCTCTTCTTCTTCATCATCATCATCAGAATCAGCAATATCTTCAAAAACTAGATCAACTCTAGAACGTTTAGATGCCTTCTTTGATAATTCTTTTTTTGTTTCATTTTCTTCTTCATCAATTTCCATTGTACATAACTTGGTACGATCCTCATATGAATCCTCATCTAGTGATGATGCATCAGAATCCATACCGCTTTCCTCTCCACTATCGAATTCATCATCCATTGGGAATCCCTTCTCACGTTTTTCCAAGTCTAAATAAAAAAATAAATATATTATTTTAAAAAAATAATAAAAATTACAAGCTGGTAATTTTCTCTTAAATCTTTTTCCATTAAAATGTTTTCTCAGAGAATTTGGATCACTTTCAATATCACGTAACGTGACCTTACAATATAATCTATCAGATCCCTCTATAATACCAAGATACTCTCCGTACTCTTTCTTTATTTGGTCAACTTCCAATGCTCTCTTGAACTTTCTTGTAGTAATATATTTCTTTAAATCCTCAAGATTATCCTTAATTTCATGGCCTGTTAAGGAACATTTTAAACGTCCCATTTCAGTCAAATTAAAATGTGGATAAGCTTTCAAGATATCGTCTTTTGATAAAGAATCCATGGCTAGAATTAATCAAATATAAGTAATAAATATTTAATACTTTTAATAATAAAGTGTTTAATTCAAATTGTTTTACAACCTTCTGTTTAAGATGTATATTTGGGGAAGAGTTATTTACAGACGGCTCCGATGTTAGGACATTAAAATATTGTCAAGGCCATATATCATTTAGTCATTTAGTCAACCTCTTCTTCTATTGTTTCATTGTCACTTTCCTCTTCTATAATGTTGTTTTGTTGTTGTAAATAATTTGGAACAAATCTTCTTATAAATACAAAATTTGCTCCAACAGGCCACTAGCAAATACTGATAAAATAAACACAAGCAAAACTTACATGATTATTATTCACATACTCTGGTGGAGATATAATTCTATTATCATTCACTTCAACACCATCTGTTTTATCATTAGGATTAAAAACAAACAAAATATTGAAAATTAATGATATCAAAGACATATTTTAATAATAAAACCACATCTTCAAATCCTTCTCCATATTTATACGTAAAAATTTTCAAGGTACTTCCTTACCAAAATATATTTATGTTTCATTATATCATAAACAAGTTTACCTTATCATATTTCTGGATTTTTATTTACTTCTTCATATAAATTAACAAGTGATGAAATGTTGTTATTAAAAGTATGTTTAATTTTAAATGGGTGGAACGAAATTCCAATTGTTTTTTGTTGGTGTTTCGCAACGATTGTCTTATGAGTATAATTTTGAATATCATCGTTTCTTTCTTTGTTGTATAAATTTTCGGAGATACCTTCGATTGTCATACAATTTTAAGATGTCTCGCGGAAGTAACGCTGGATTTGATCGTCATATTACTATCTTCTCTCCAGAAGGACGTGTATATCAAGTTGGTGAGTTTCTTTTATTTGTAACTTTATTAATATTTGTTTATAGAATATGCATTCAAAGCAATCAACTCAAGTAATTTAACATCTGTTGCCTGTAAAGGAAAGAATACTGCTGTAATAGCTGTACAGAAACGTCTCCCGGATAAATTGGTTGACCCGTCATCAGTTTCAAGTCTTTACAAGATAACCAATAACATTGGATGTGCTATGATTGGAATGATTCCTGATAGTGAATTTCAAATTAAACGTGCTATCTATGAAGCTGCAGGATTTAAATATAAACATGGGTATGAGATGTCTGTTGAACAACTAGCCAGAAGAATGGCGGACTTGAATCAATATTATACACAAAATGCTGAGATGCGCTCATTGGGATGTGCTATGCTTCTTATATCATTCGATCTTGAAGATGGTCCATGTGTTTATCGTGTTGATCCAGCTGGATATTATCGTTCAATGAAGGCTGTTTCTGTTGGTGTCAAATCTCAAGCAGCAACAACATTCTTAGAAAAGAAATATAAGAAGAAGACTGATTATACGGAGGAAGAAGTTATTCAAACGGCTCTTGAATCACTTCAATCATCTCTTGGCGGTGATATGAAATCTTCAGAAGTTGAGGTTGGAATAGTCACATCCAAATCTCCAGCATTCAAACTTCTGACTGTCGAAGAGATTGATCATCATTTAAATGCTATTGCTGAACGTGATTAAATTATTATATATATTTAATATTTTTTTTCCCCCGGTTTTAACATATACAATAACGTCCTTTTTCTTATTTTTTTAAAATGTGTTTTTTTCATTAATATTTTTTATTTNCATACAAGAAGTAATAATTTTAATAATTAAGGATTGGAAAAAAAGAAGGATCCGAAATAAATAATCATTAGCATTGATGTATAACCACTTTTGACTACGAATTCACGCATACACTTGACGCTGTCCCGTTTTCGAATTATTATTGTACTATCATAAATGTGGTAACCATTTATTGGATTTCTGTTTTTTAGCTGATATAGATGCCACATCACAAGAGGTAAATGGTACAAGAATGGTCTATAGTATCGAAAGAGAATTGTTATGAGCTGGACGATGAAACCTCCAAATATCATTGGTGTATTTATCTGGAAATGAATTATATATTTACCATTATAAATAATATCCTCCTTACTTTATTCATTAATGCGGTTGCTACATGTGGTGTGTCGTGATTCTTTTGAACATCATTGAGTATCATTATCTTTAAAATTAAATTTCAACTTAAATTTAGAAGGATGAAAACTTACTGATGCTGCTTGGATGATAGCAAATGAAAGGAAATAGAGAATTATCAGGATTCCAATAAGACTATGAATTAGAAAAAACATAATGTAGGGATAAAGTAATATTAATAATACTGGTTAACGAGTCATATTTGGATGAAATTATATATATATATCTTTTTGCATTTAAAAAATTTGCCTATTGTGATCTTATTTTTGTTCTTTCAATTTTATCTTTAAAATGGACACTTTTAGCAACTGAAAGGATTCTTTTAATTTCACTCCATCTTGCTGATAATATTCTATAGGAGTATAAAAGAACGTAACCATTTGTTGAGTTTGATCCTAAGAAAAATAATGTCAAAAATATTGGTACTCCATCAAATTTTTCACCTATTATATTTAATAATATTAGACTACTCAATAGTAATATTTGTATGCCAATTAAAATTACTAAGATTAATAGTTGTGGTATTAAAAATCCTGGTTTAGTTGTCTATAAATAAAATATCTTTTTATTTAAAGAGAAGATTAAAATAAAAACCTTTAATCCGAACATTGTTAGGATAATTGTGATGAGATGAATTGTTTGTAGACCAATCCATGTTCCGCAAAAAAGCGTATAAACTATTTTATATTGGTGTTGATGAATTCTTTCGTAATTTTGAAATAACTCCCTATGTATTAAGGATTGATGATGCAATTCAGGGAATAATAAAGCTACGATACCCAAGATTATGCCAATAATACATACACATAAGGAGATTGGAGAATGGATTTTTGTCATCTCAATAATATTCGTTCCCCATTTTCCACCTGCCATTTCTTCATCTTCATTATTATAATCTATATCAAACAAATTGTCTTCATGTTTCATTTTTTTTTTAATTTATATATATATAAATGTAAAAATAAATATAGATATAACAATAAGATATTAACAATCAAAATGTTTTGTTTTCTTTAAAAATAATCACAATTTTTAGTTGCCGCACATTCTTCTTCTTATATCATATCACCTCTTAATCAATTTTATTAACTTTTTATTAATACGTTAATATTTTACTATATATCTTTATTTTAGAACATTCCTACTTTCACTAAACGTCAATTAATAAATGTATATAATAAAATAAGAAAATTGCGTGATTAGGCATATAACATTGTTATTATATTTAAACAGCTGCTGGTGATGTCATTGTTCTATGTTTCCAAAGATATATCTTTTTCGGGTTTTCATCTAAAAAATATTTAACACTTTGATTTGTAAGTCAGGAAAGACATAAGTTTGTAAAACATACTTTAATTAATAAAAATACACACCAAAAGTATACGTATTTGTGCTTACGCTTTTTTCATTATCATTATACTTTTATTAACATTTTTCACACCAAAAATATATATATTTATATGTTGAACAAAAAAATGTTTACTAAAATACAAGTACCTTAACAAGAATTTATAATATGAATATATGTATATAGTAACAATTTTTTCCTGGAATAAGAATATAATTATTAAGAAGTAGGGAGATAATATTCACTTTGAGGGCATAGACATAAGGAAAATATATACTTTTATATGTGAGCATGATATATGTAATTTATCATATTAAATATTCAAACACCTTCAACTTTATAAGAAAGACACTTTATTATATTTTATTCCATTTTTGTTATCATTTTATTTTAAAATATTAATATCTTTAAAAAATATAAAATTCTTCTAGGTGTAAAAAGATGGAACAATTAAATTTTAATAGTAATGATATGAGGGCTCATTTAAGATCAGTGAGTGAAGTTTGTAATAATATTTTTGTACAATCATCATTTAATGATAACTTTGCTTCTCCTTCAACACAAGAAAGTAAGTTTTTGAAACCTTTTATATATAAGTCTTTTAAATTTTAGATTTCCATTCTTTGAATCAACCAGAAAATATAACACCGTTATCATTTGAGCAACAGCAACAACTTATAACTAATTTTATTATAGAAAAAAACAAGAACTTTATACTCGAGTTACATAAAAAGATTAATCTCCTGGAGATAAAAACAACCGAGTTGGAAAGAAAAAATGAAATATTTGAAAAGATTATTCTTGACCTGTTAACAACAAATAAGACAATGAAGGAAGAAATAAGTAAACATGAATCATCCATTGATGTAAATACAAAAAATCTTGAAGTAACATCATCATCCCTTTACAATTGTGTACAACTATTTAATGAGGATACAATAAGAATACAGAAGATATTGGAAGAAAATAATAAGAAATTAAATTATGCCATTGCTGCATTTACAAATAATAATACGTCATCAAATGATAACATGCAAATGTGTAATATTAATGGTGGTTGTCAACAGGAAAATATTGATAATAGTTATAATAAGATATTACCTAATAATGATATAAGTAACGGTAGGCATTAAAGGTTTTGTTCCATAAAATTTATGCCCACTTTTTTATGTTTCAATTATTTTATAATTAAATTTAAACAAAAGTATTATGATACTAAATATTAGTAATTTATTCAGAGTTTTTTTTTCAAACTAGTAATATGATATTTGTGATAAAATTGTATTATTTAAATGTTATATTAAAGTTTATTTAAAGACTATTTAAATATTTATTAAAAATGATTTCCATACATGTGTTATATTTGAAGTCATGTATGACTTTAATAAAATTAATTTTTTTTTAATTAAACATAATATTCAATGTTTCTAGAATATTTAAATAATTTTTTTACCTTCCAAAAATATCATAAAATTGCTAATGAATTTTTTAACTTCAATGTGATCTTTTGTTAAACGTGTTCAAGTTTTAGATAAATTTTAAATGATATTATTAAAAATCCTATTATGTAATCTAAATATAGTACAAAAATCTTTTTCTTTTTTTTTATTTGTTTGGCTTTTAACCTGAACAGTATAAATATGAATTGTAAAAATTTCTTCTATACTTAAAAATGATTGTAAAAGTATTACTTTATTTACTAATATATTTCTTATTTTTCATAGATTACGTAAGTTTTCTACACTCTTAATTAATATTTTCTTATAGCACAAAGTCTTTGGAACTGGAAGTAGGTATTCAAGGAATACAAAGTGGACATTTCCAATTCCTTACTTAGTTCTAGATCAAAAATATAAAGATCAAGTTAAAAATGTCATTGCATATATTCAAAATGAGACATGTCTTACATTTTATGATAATCAAAAAAACGAGTACACAGGACGTAACCCGTTATTCTTCAAGGTAGATGATTATGATAATAAGACACAGTATTCTTATTCATTCATAGATATACAAAAAGAATGTTATGAATATTTTGATTGTCTTTTAAAATACATTGTTCAAGCTCTCGGTCTTATATCACCACACCAACGTCAAGATAGGGATGATTTTGTTTCAGTATATCTGAATAATGTTGGAGATTATTACAAAAATTATTTTAAAAAGCTTTCGAAAAATAATGATTACATATATGGTGAATTATATGACTTTGGATCGGTAGCACATTATCCTTCTGATTGGGGTAATTGGCAAAAACTAACTACCATTTCATCAAAAGATTCTATGAAAATTTATAATAAAGTTATGGGATATAAAGGGTACTTGACGTTCAATGATAGAAAAATATTGGATGACTATTTTTGTGGAGAAAAATGTGAATCTTCTACTACAGTTTGTAAGAATGGTGGTTATAAAAATTCAACTAATTGTGATCAATGTATCTGTCCAAAAGGACTTAAAGGTGATTGTACTGAATTATCTGAAGAACCAAAATGGAATAATAAAAGAGTATACTTAAACAATGAAACATTACCTATTCAATTACATAATAGAAGTGTAAATTACAAATATTATGTTGAAACTTCATTAGATAAAAAATTATCGGTTACTCTAATAAATATCTTTGTACCATCAACGATGCCATGTAGAGAAGACAATAGTATCGAGTTGTACTTTAAAAAAGGGAAAAATGCTGGGCCATTAATTATTTGTGACAACTATGCAAATGGTGTTTCTTTTACAACAGATTCCAACATTATGTGGATAAGATATAATGGAGAAAAAAATAATTTATCTTTTGATATATATATAAATGTCATATAAAACAATTTTCAAAATTTCACATTTGAAAATGAAGAAATGAATTCTTAAGATGGAATCCATAAAATAATTTACTCAATGATTAGTAATTACTATAATCATAACTTTTATAAATTAAATATGGCCATTATAAAATATTTTAAATAAAGATATTATCTATTTAATTCATATCATACTTGGATAAATGAATAGACATTACAATACAAATCATTTTGATTTCTAAATATAATACATGATTTAAACAGTATCTGTTTACTGATCCCACATGTTCAAAATTCTAGTTGTTGAAGTTTAAAAATTGAATTTTTTCATAAAACATTTCAGTGATCATATTTATCATAGTAACTTATATAAGCAGGTAATATTATTTTACTCAATTTAAAAAATATATATATAATTTTTACATAAAAAACAGCATTATAAATTCTAACTAAAAATTATACCTTTAAGTAGTAATGATTTTTAAATTTTTTCTTATTCTGTTCTTTGATTTATTATATACTATTGAAAGAGTAAGCTTTATATTCATTCTTTAAATTATTTTTAGAGTAAAGCATATTATCCTGAAGAAGATTATCCAAGAAATATAAGATGGAAGCTTCCAATTCCTTATGTTATTGGATGCTCTGAATTCAGAACTCAAATAAATGAAGCAATTAAATATATACAAAACGAAACATGCATTACATTCATTGAAAAGAATGAAAATGAATATATGGGAGCTCGCTTTCTAGTATTCATAAAAAGCAACCATAGCACAAAACAGTATTTTCATGAATTAGTGAGCCTCTCAGAGAGGTGTTACCAACGGGGTGGTTGCATTGTAAAACATATAGTCCAAGCACTCGGTATGATTTCACCTCATCAACGTCCAGATAGAGATTCCTTTGTTGATATATACGCTGGTAATATTACTGCCACACAAAGACATTACTTTGATAAAGTCAAAGAAAGAAATTATTACATATATGGTAAATACTACGATTATGGTTCTATTACGCATTATCCTTCAACATGGAAAAGTAAAAATAAAAAACTTACAATCTCATCTAGGGATGGAATGCATCTTTATAATAAAGTTATGGGATATAAAAATTATTTAACATTTAATGATAAAAAAACACTTGATTTATATTTCTGTAGGGACGAAATTCAAAATCACATTAAAAGATGTAAAATTGGCGGTTATATAAATCCAAAAAATTCAACAGAGTGTATTTGTCCAAAAGGATTTAGTGGTAGTACTTACTGTGCTAATATGTCTGAAGAAGAAGGATGGCAAAAAAGAAAAATATTTCTTAATAAAACACAAACTTATATAACTTTAAAAGAAAGAAGTTTTGACTACATGTATTATATTGAAGGACCTGAAAATAGGGTTCTTAGAGTTTCTGTAACAAATATTGTTGTACCGTTAAACATTACATGTAGAGAAAACCATAGTATTGAATTATATTTTAGAAAAGATAAGACCGCTGGTCCTTTAATATTATGTTCAAACTACACCTATGGCTTTGCATTTACAACGTCTACAAATAAAATGTGGATTCGGTATCATGGAAAGAAACACAAATTATCTTTTGATATGTATATTGATTTAGCATACAGAAAATCTAATTCATAAAAGTATAACAAATTTTAAAATATAAATCTATCAAATAAAATTGTCATCATAAAAAATTATATTTTTTATATGTATAATCAAATATAATTTTTTTCCTGAAACATTGTCAGAAACTACTAAAGTGTAATATCAGTTAAATAAAAGATAAGTAGACGATATGTTCGTTGATTTTTATGATAAGAACTAAACCGAAAAAATGCTTTAAGCTTCTATTTCATGTACTAATTACAATTTAATTTATCAAACAAAAAAGGATTGATAAAATGATGGAGATTAAAGCAACAATAAAAATATGATGAAATGAAAAAGAAACAATGATTCTTGTTAATAAAACTGTGATCATTTATATTCAATATGACATTATAAATCATAAAATAATTATTAAACATTTTTATTATTTTTATGTTAAAAAATTTATACACTATCTGTTTAAGTAAACTTATATTTTTTGGAATTGAAATTGTTATAAAAATTATGTGGGCAGGAAATAGATTAATCATATTCCATATAAAAGTATGAAATTAGAGACAAATCTATCTGATAAAAAATGATTATTTTTTTGATTTGGATAGCATTTATTCATTCTAGCATACAAGATGTAAGTTAACTTCTCTAACAATATATAACCATTTTAGACATTATTCCAAGAAAATCATGATATGATAATAAGATCAAAAAGAGACATACTAAAAGAAGGTAATGAAATGCCGATTTGTTACTTTCTTTTACTTGGAGAAACTGATAAAAATATTGAAATAGCTTTGAATCTTATTAATGAAGAAACTTGTTTAACTTTCACAAAAATTAATAGGTTTCCTGTTAAATCAAAAAATAAATGTAGATCATTTTTAATCTACATTGAACATCAATTTAATTCAAAGGGTTATGGAAACCAAATTATACATTTAAAAAAAGATTGTTTAAAAAATCCCAAATGTATTTTGAAACTTTCTGTTCAAGCCCTTGGTTTAATGTCATCTCATTTGAGAAAAGATAGAGATCGTTTTGTAACAATTCATGAAGACAATATTGATAAGAGAGATATGATATATTTCAATACAGTTAATGATTCTCTTACAGAATCCTTTGGCTTGGGATATGACTTTAGTTCCATTACACATCCTAGAAAAGATTGGTTGAGTAATAATAATAAACCTACAATAACTTCTAGACACGGTCTAGATTTGTATACAAACATGATGGGACAAAAATCACAATTAAGTTTTACTGATACCCAATTAATTAACAAACATTATTGTAGAAAATGCCCTGGAAAAAATAATTGTAAACATGGAGGTTATTTAAGTTATAAGGATTGTAATAAATGTATATGTCCTAGTGGATTTACCGGTAATAAATGTGAAAATATTCAAAGTGATAAGCAATGGACAAGACAGGAAATAAATGTGAAAATATTCAAAGTGATAAGCAATGGACAAGACAGGAAATAGAAGTGGACTATAGAGGAAATTTTTATAATATTAGTAATTATAAAAATAATCGAAACTACTATTTTAAGACTTTAGAAGGAAGGCGATTACATGTATCCTTCTTGAATTTTAAATCATCTGCACCAGTTCCATGTGCACCAGGAAGAGGTTTAGAATTACATTATGAACAAACCAATATTTCATCACCACTTATTTTATGTGGAACTTATAGTTCTTTTTCCTTTACAACGGATTCAAATTATATACTTCTTCGATACAATGGAAAGAAAGAAGATATTAGTTTTAGGATACATTTAATAAGACATGATTTTATTTCAAAACAAAAGAGAAGAGCACGAAAAAGTGCTTAAACTTGCACTTTTTGAGGTAAAAACAATTATGATTAATCAAACAAAATACATGATCAATTTGTGAAAAAATATGATGAATGTTAATGTGACAATTTAAAACAGATGAAATAAAAAGGATGAAAAATGATTTATTTCTATCAAAACTTAATTATTTATATTTAGAAAGATATTGTTAATTATAAAATAAAATGTTGACTTTACATTTTTTTTATTTTATACACACGTTTATAACAAAATAGTTACTAAAAGTTTTATTTAAACAAGCTTATCTATTTTTCTTCTCAAAAATGTTATAATGATAAAAAAAAACAATTGCTTTTATAACATTAAAAATAATCTCCATTAGATTGAAAATTTCCACACTAAAGTGTCTCAATACAGAGATAGATAAAAAATTATCAACAAATTGAAGAATTTAAAAAAATATATAAACATATTTATTTAAAACACCTCAAAATGTTAACTAACCATATTGTAATACACTTTTCCAAATTCCATAAATATTTTTACAACATGTTAAAAAATGGAACAATATGTTGACAAATTACAAAAATTTACGCAGAAAAGTTTCTTTTTGTCATGGAAAAACTATTATTTATTAAAAAAAATGGTAAAATTAGTACAATATGTTTAATATAACCTTGAACTTTTGATAACAAGTTTGAAGCTATTTAAGAAAATCCACCTCAATAATACTACATATTTTTAAGCTTTGTACATTTTTTTGAAAAAATACAACCAACTAATGAATATTTAATTATAAATTTTTAATATTATCTAATAAAATGTGTCATCTATTTTTACATATTAAACTCATAACTATCTTATCTTATCATTGTTAAAAAACTTTTTGATAATGGACACATAAAATTCGTAAATATGATGATTTGCCTATCTAATATCATTATCAAAAAAAAATGAGTCGTTCTATAGGATAACTTTACCCAAATATTATTATAATAGTCACATTACTTTTTTTTTTCATTAATATTATCCCTATTTATTTTATTTCTTTTTCATTACATTTTCTCATCACATATACATATAATACATTTTAGATAGAAACTTTTTTTCTACTATCTCAAGAAATGGAAAATGAAAATAGAAAATATAAAATTTTCATGTTTGACATGGGAGGAGTAATTTTAAAATATAATAATGCTGAGACAATATATAGGGTTCAAAAACCAGATGAAAATGTCAAAAAAGTTATGGAGGATATGGATATTGGAAAAGAGACTGTAGAGAGTGTGGGAAATAGTTTGGATGAAAGTCATTCATTAAAAAAATTTTTTACTGAAGTATTGACACACCGTGACATTACTTTATCATTTGGCGGGCTCTCTGAGGATCCAAAATTTATTAAATGTTTAAGAGTGCTAAAGGAAAATGGTTATAAGGTTGCCTTGTTAACAAATAATTATTTTTATGATAACACCAGAAGTGATAGTGTTATTATGAACAATTTGTCATATTTTGACTATGTTGTAGAGTCATGTAGAATTGGATTGAGAAAACCTGATGAGGGATACTTTCAGTACGCTCTTAATTTAACACAATGTAAACCTGATGAATGTGTCTTTGTTGATGATCTTAAAATTAATTGTGAAGGTGCTGAGAATGTTGGGATTAAAGCTATTCATTTGAAAGATTGTGATAGTGAAACAGCTATAAAAGAAATTGAATTAATTACCAAGTTATGTATATTATAAATTGCTTTCAAATATAATATTCAAAACATTTTATTCATAATAAAAAATACATTAATTTTTTAAATGCAATTATCATATAATAAACATGGAAACAAAAATTTATGCTATTATATTTATGAGAATAAGGTTAAAATTTAATCATATTTGTCAGTTTAATTTAAAAATATCCATGAACATTATTGAGGCTGGGTGCATGATACTCGGACTGAGCCATTGCAAAATTGCGGTTGAATACCTCTTGGGAAGGTGTTGGAATAGCGGTTATTGAGTCACCGACGCTGACTTGAGAGTCAGTATAAACAAATTGATCTTCAGACATAACAGTAACAGGAACAATTTCTTCTTTCATTACAGGAAGTGGTCTTTCAAATTGATATCCGGAGTTTACAGTTGTATTATTATGATAATATCTTACTTCAGGCATACCAACATAGCATGATTCTTTAGCAGAGATATCACACATGTCAGCTGTATAGGTAGGTGCTTTAACATTATCAACTTCAGACATTTCAGAAATACATTCATTTCCTTCTTCTAAACCAGCAAGGCGCATTCTGGTAAGTGCTTTCTCATACTCCTCTTTAGCTTTTTGGAAATTTTTAAGTAATTTTTCTTTTTGTTCCTCAGTAATATTACCGCCCAATTCACCAACAAAAACATCTTCCATTTCTTTTTCTGGGACACTGTCATGATAATAGGATTGAATCTTTTTCTTGAAAAAGTTTGGATTGAACTCATTTTGATCCAAGAAGTAAGATGAGAAGAGTGGTGCTTTAGTTTCAACAATATTTTCTTCATTAAATTGTACACCCTTCTTTCCTGATACTTTAACTACTTTTTCTGATTCTTCAGGGAGTACAATATTTATCTCTTCTCCAGCAGGTTTAACAACTGGAGGAGCCTCAGTTTGTTCTTTTGCATCTGGATAGTAGAGTGATTCTACAACTCTGCATCTATTAACATTATCATAATAAATTGGATTCATGGCAACAATTAATGGAAATAAGATTTATTTAAAAAAAAATAAATACAACCATTTCCTCAATTATCTTTCTTTATATTTATTTTAACATATATCATATTTGCATTTTAACTATTCATTCAATAAGAGGTTGTGGTTATATTATTATTAAAATTTTTCCATCATTTCAATAAAAATTTAGAGTATAGACATATTTTGTCCCGATACTTACTGTAACGAAATATATATATATATATATTTATATATATAAATTTAACTTTGATGTGTAAAGATAACTTAATAGAAAATGCCTATTTAAATTTTCGCCATATCTTAATAAAAATAAAGTCATTCTCTGTTGAAAGTTAATAGATATTTTCTAACTCCGAAAAATTGTTTTACCAATAATAATATAAATATTTTTTTATAATTTATTTTTCTCCATTCGGTTTAATATGAAAATTAAAGGAAATAATATTGTATAGAGATTTTTAAGTAAGCAATAAATAATTTTTTTGTTTTATACATTTTAAAAAATTAATTTCCATGTTATAATTATCGTTGTATATTTATTGGATATTCAATCATGCTTCACTTGGCAATGAGTAATACAACATATGAGTGTGTTAAATGTTATTCCATAGAATAGTTATGATCATAAATTTAAACCTAAATTTTTTTTACCTTTAAATATTAAATAAAATTTTAGAAAGCATAATTCTACTCAATGTACGGAATACACATAACTAATTACAATTTATTGTTATTTTTATTGGACAAATTATATTATTTATTATCATTAAAATTAGACAATATATAATGTTATAAAATTTGACATGCTCTTTTAAACAACTTTTATATTATTGATATTTTTGACAGAACTTTAATTTTTGTTAATATTTAAATTAAGCAAAAAGATGTTAATCTTCTTGTAATAGGCTTAAGTCTGAATACATATCTAAAATTTAAAGGAATGAATAAGCTAGCGCATCATACTCCTGTCTACTAGTATTTGCCTTTTTCTAATTTATTTCTTGTATACATAATATTACTCATATGGCTCTACAAAATCTGATTACATTTACAAAGTTTATTTTTAAATACAATTTTAATAGGAAAACGATTTTTTATAGATACATATAAAATCTAAATATTTTTATTTAATGCATTTTTTATGTCATAAAGATATACACTGACAATTTTCTAATCCAGTAATTTTTATATCATTACAACAAAACTTTATATAAAACTTTTCTCATTTGAAATTAAAAAAGTTTTTGAAAATATATAAATATGCATATAAATTATCATCATTGATAAAGCTTTTATAAAAGAAATTATAATTATTCATTCCCACAATTTTATAAATATTTCAAATCATTTTTACTTAAGACATAAATATAATATTAAAGAATATTTTTTTAATCTTTGGTATACATATTTTTTGACAATTTCATATTTTAAATAAACAAGCCGATAAAAATATCAATCTTTCTCATTTTTTATAATATTTTTAATTCCCATTTTATAGATTAACTGAAGTTTTTATATATTTATATTTTTTTGTTATTTATTAATATAAGAAAAGGAGAGGCATGAACTAAGGTTTTATATAGTTTAATTTTTGTTATTATTTTCTCTATATATATTTATATATTTTGTAATAAATATATTTTCTAAACCAAATATGCCATCAGACTCCTTAACATCGGATACAAGTTTAATTGTTGTTGGGGATCCCTCAACATCTGTAACAGTCCAAACCAAAGTAATAGATACAAAAAATAGAAAAAACTCACCTACATACACAAGGAGATGTATACCAAAAATTGATAAAAAAACAAATTGCACAGTTATACAAGTCATTATATTAGGAAGCACTCTATTTATATTAATAATTTTATGTGCTATCCTTGAGACGATATTTCAAGAAGGGACCAAAGAAACCATTGACTATGGTAATAATGATGTTTTCCCTCCATTAATTGGTCATGACTCCAAATATCACCATGACTTGGTTGATTATGTTAATAATTTATCTAATTCCACATGGATAGCAAAATATAATCGTTATGCTACTCAGAGTAAACATCTTTTTCACTCCAATTCAACTAATATTGAGAATATTGAAAGTAGAGAAAAAAGTTATGTGAGAGGAAAAACAGAAAAAGAATTAATTGGGAATACTTTTGAACATTATGAGGAATTAATAAATGTTACCAAAAATATTATTTTACCTAAAGAATTTGATTCGCGCCTTAAATGGCCTTACTGTGCCTCTATACATCGGGTTGCAAACCAAGGAGGTTGTGGTAGTTGTTATGTAAGTTTGATTTTTTTTTNTTTTTTTTTATTTATAAAAATTTAATTATCTTTAGGCTAGTTCATCAGCTGCAGTTATCTCTGATCGAATTTGTATAAAGACTAATGGAAGCTTTCAACCAGAAATATCAGTACAGGATCTTATATCATGTTGCACAGATTGTGGTGCATGTAATGGGGCTGCCTTTGCTTTTTCTCCTATAAATCATTGGATACAAAAGTATGTTTTATTTATTTTTTTCTTTTAAATAAATAAATTTAATTAAAATTTTTAGTGGAATTGTAACAGGAGGTTCATATGGTTCTTTTGAGGGTTGTAAACCGTATTCTGTCTCTCCTAGCTGTGGAAGCCCCTGTATATTGGATAAGGCAAAACTAAATAGGAAGATGCCATGTATTAAAAAATGTCAGAAGCTGTATGATAAGAAGTATGAAGATGATATTATAAAAGGATCTCAAGGTTATTGGTTAAGAACAGGTGAACAACATGAAATAACATTTCCAAAGTTGGCTATGTTGAAGATTAAAATTGAAAGTACTATAGGATATATAGAATTACTTAAGAGAGAATTATATACTTATGGACCATTACTTGCATGTTTAAATATCTATGATGAATTTCAACACTACTCCTCGGGTATATATCATGAACAAACAGTTCCAACAAGTGAATCCTTATATGGGCATTGCGTCAAATTATTGGGATGGGGATATGAAGGTGAGAAAGGTTTCTGGATTTATGCTAATACCTGGAGTAGAGAATGGGGTATAGGTGGTTTTTTTAAAATGAATATGGAACAACTACCAGAAGAAGTTATTGGTGCAATTTATTAATATTTATACTCTTTCTTTTTATATTTTTTTTTGGCTTTATTTTTATCTTCAAAATCATTTATATATATTTTTATTATTCTTGTAACAATCTCTTTTTAAAAATTTAATTGATGACTACTTTTATTTATAAAGTGAGGTTTAAAAACAAATATTGTTGATTAATTAAATCAAATAAATATATAGCAATTTTAACAATTACATTTTATTTATTATATATTTTATCAAATTAAAATTCATATAGTTACTTTTTTAATCATAATAAATGTATATTTTTTAATAAAAAAATAAGATTCTTTAACAATATAAATTATATTAATTTTTGGTCCCTATTAATTGTTTATTACTTACATTTTTATATTGCAAAATTGAATGACGTCCTTTTCTATCTAAACTAGTTTTTATTAAAATTGAATCTATATTGACGATTCCTCGAATGTTATTTAATAAAAGATTACATTGTATATATAAAGAAGAAAAAGCTTAAGTATAATTTCTAAAGCATTCCTTTATTATGTAGTAATGTTCAGGTTTAAAGTATCTATAATGCCAATAACATACCTATTAACACGTATGCTTCTAAAAATGAAAAGTGACACTGTTGTTTGGAAAATTAATTACTTAAGTTTTATAAATACTTTTGTACAGATTTAATCAATTAAACTATTGTTAAAATAAAATCAAAAATCATTTAATAAATCTTTTGTCTTAGGAATGTATTTATGACATCAATTTATTTAAGGAACAAACAACCTTCAAATTGTAATGTCTGATAAGAATTAATCATACCTTACAAAATACTTGTTTTTCCTTAATTTATAATTAATTTAATAAATTGAAAAATTATCCCACTCTTCTTTTATTTTTTAAAACTCAAAGTTAAAGATAATATATTCTAAACAACTTCTCTGTCTCTATTACATAATTCCCATTCCATTAATAGGCGTTATTTTTATATCATTTATAAATGTACATATAAAAAAACTTATCATCTGACTAATCCAAAATATGTATTTTATCTCATCATTAAATGACAATCTTCATCAAATATTTACGAAAGTACAATATATTACATAATACAATTCGTTTAAAGATATCTAACTAATCGCGTTTTTATCTAATCTATATTATTTTTTTTAAAATATAAAAAACCCTTTATATTTTGTTCCATAAAACATTTTGTTGTAAACCTTAATTTTAAATTTATTCTTCTCTATAAATAGCACATAATTAATCTTCCTTAAATATATTTATATCATTTTTTCGATTACAAACCTTCATTTTATCATATTTTCAAATGTTAAAAATAAACTATTATATTAATATTTTAGAATTTGACCAATTTTTAAGCTTTTTCACTTCCACTATTTATAAATTTATGAGAGGTTGCACATTGTTACACATCATTTCATAATATAAAAATATTTATATATCATACCATTACGACCAAACCTTAAGTGCAAAAATATACATATACTTTGAAGATTGATACTTAACAAATCATTACTATTTTTAAAGTAGACAATTTTTTAATGGCTAATCGAATTTTCCCCCCACTTTATTTTGATTACAACAACAGAATGACAATGTTCTAAGCATATAGATATTTTTCACACACATAAAGCAAAAAAAAAAGACTCTTCTTCTTAGTGCGAAAGATATTGGTACACAATTGACCAACGTCGCTTTGACTGACCAGCTTATTAAAGTCGAGGTATCTTTTTATGTAATTTATTTTAATCAAATACTTTTTTTATTGATAAAGACATACATCTTTATTTCTCTCCCTACCAATATATTATTATAGACAAAACCACCTATAGAAACATATATTTTAATAATAATATATTATTTTTTCTTTGTCCAACACATACATATATGTCAAATTATTAATGTTTCTCAGAATGAGATTCATCGTTATTATAAAATGTAAATCGGGACGGATATGCTTATGTATAATTAATACTTTCACATTAATTCATGTAATTTTTTTATATTACTTTTTATTTTCAGCTGTTTGCTCGCCTTCCGGCGCCTACATCTCATATTAACTTGCTAAAATAATAAATTCACCACACACATATCATTTAAGGCAACTACTATATTATATCATAAGTCTTTTATACACTTCTGTGTTGATATAGGTTTGTCATTACAAATTTATTGTTATCTTCTGTTGTTGATAGATATATTATATTGTTTAATAATTGTATAATTGTCAATATATACAACATAATTCATATCGCTATTTATATATACATACTTGTGGAAAAATATGTCAGAGACCAATTACCTCTGTGTTAGCCTAGATACTGATAATATTTCATCTAATATTTGTTTCAACGAGGATGATGACACCCTAGATCATAGTTCCAGTGTAACCAATGATACTGGATTTCCATTTTTGGCTCCAAAAAGACAAAGATCTGCTGTTTCGTTTAGGGATGATGAAACTGACAATTGGGGGAATGATCAGCTTAATACTCGGGATGAACATGTCTTACAGCTTCATAATCCAAAGCTAAAGGTATGATTTCATTTTAATTAATTAGCTCCTATTTCTCTTTTGTTCAGAATGCACTGTTAGGAAGAGTAAATATGTTTAGAAAAAATAGAGAATTATGTGATGTATCAATTTTTGTCAAAGAAAGAGAATTTGCTGCACATAAGGTTGTCCTTGCCAGTGTATCACCATCTTTCCTTGATATGTTTTCCAAGAATGAGGAAGGATTTCATTTACCAAGTGTAGGTCCATTCAAACAATTATCCTTCTTTCCATTGGTTCATTCAAGCAATGGTTCAAATGGAGACAATACAGTTCATCAAAACAATGTTATGGGACAAAACAAATCAAAGCATGTTAGTTATTATGAATTTCTTGGTGATTTGGAATGTTTTCAAGCAATCTTGGATTATGCTTACACAAGTTCACTCGAGATAAGAAATTCAAAAGTTGCTGAATTGTACCGAATTTGTTATGCCCTACAAATTCGACCATTAGTTAAGGCATGTGCAAGGTATTTAGCCAACAATTTGAGTGTTGAAAATTGTATTGCAATTAGGAGACAAGCCAACTTTTCAAATGATAAATTTTTAGGTTCAAAGATTGACCAATTTATTAAAGAAAATATTGCTAAAGTTTATACGGAATGTGTTGAATTTACAAGATTACCCTGTATAAAATTGAAGGTTATTGTTAATATTGAGAAGTTTAGGAAGAAACTGGTATTCGCGGGTAACTTGGTTGAGAAGGCATTAAAATATTTTCAGGAAACACCAAAGAACACGGATAAAGTTGAGCTTATACTTGAGACGTTGGCTGATAAAGTTCATTTGTTATATTATGAAGAAGAGAACCTTTTACAAGATTGTGCATTTTTAGATGATAAAACAACTGTTGGAAGCTCTGAAATTGTCCAAGAGTACAAGAGAAGTAAGCAAAAATATCCAGTCATATCAACAAAGGATACACCGCAAGCTACTCACCACATTAGTGGTGCTAAAATTGTAAGAAGTAATGGCTCAGTAATGGAAAATAATAAATATAATTCAACTGAATCATTAAATTCTATTGCATCATCACAAAGTGAAGTTGAAGATGAGATTGAGTACAAAGTAATTGCTGTTCATAAAATATCTCAAGATTGTTTTATTGCTCTTACCATCCTTTATCATCGTTTAGTTGTTTTATCAATTCAAACAACTGAGAATGACGAGATTGTTAAACCAAAGTACTCTCATTCCAATAGTTCATCACCTGTTTTAGGTACAAATGGTTTAGGAGAACATGCTACAGAGAAGGATGTATCTCCAGAATTAAATTCAAAGTTAGCTGATAGATATAATGTTATTTCAAAACTTGTTGATCCTAATGCTATATCAAGAGTTCCTCTTCCTGTTATGAGTGTTGCCAGATGTTCAACAGGAGCTGTATTTTTGAATGGAAAAATTATTATTTGTGGCGGTTATGATAAAGGAGAATGTTTAAAAAGTGTTGAACAATATGATATTGATAGTGGTGAATGGAAAGTTTTACAAAATATGAGTTGTGAAAGGGGACGTCTTGATTCAGCTGTATGTAATGATAAGGTTTATGCCATTGGAGGTAGTAGTGGTAGTGATGATTTGAAATCATGTGAGGTTTTCGAACCCTTAACAAATAAATGGAGAATGATAAAGGATCTTCCATCATCTAGAAGTCAAAATGCTTGTGCCGTTATGAATGATAAAGTGTATTGTGTTGGTGGTATCAGAGATCAAGTTGTTTTAAAAGATTGTGAAAGATATTGTCCAATAGAAAATGAATGGGTTTCTATTGCTCCAGTCCAAACACCACGTTGTCAGGCCGCTTGTATTTCATGGAGAGGTATGCTTGTTGTTGTTGGTGGTACCGATCGTTGGCTTTGTATTTCTTCCGTTGAAGCATATGATCCAAAAGTAAATTCATGGAAATATCTCAATTCACTTAAAACTCCACGTCGTGGATGTGCTGTTGCTGTTGTTAATGATTCGTTATATGTTATTGGTGGAAATGATGGAACACAAAGTTTAACTTCTGTTGAAATATTAGATTCACCAAATGGCCAATGGCGTGCTGGACCAAGTTTAACTACACCAAGAGCTAATACACATGCTATTGTTACACCAGATAATGTTATATATGTTATTGGTGGTTATAATGGTCAAATATTCCTTAATACAATTGAATTATTAGAAGATGAAACATTAGGATGGAGATCTTGGAGAAGAACAGAGGAAGATAAACAAGCATTTGACGCTCTTGAAAAGAATGTACGTCAATCATCAACTGAGGAGGAAAGCGAATCAGAAGTAACCCCAAGAGCTGAATTTTCATTGTAATATTTGGTAATTAATAACTAATCAAATGATTAGTTACAATATTCATTAATATATTTTTTAAACTATTCGTTTTTTGTAAATAAATTATTTATATTTAGAAAAAAANAAAAAAATTACTAGCTATTAAAAGTTTATTCTAATGATTATTTTTATTAAAGTATAGTTGTTTGATTTTATGCTTCCAATTTCAATGTATTTGAAAAGTATGTCGTTGACATTTTAAACAAATTAAAATGATGATAACAAACAGCCTTATATTTTTGATGTTTAAACAGGAAATATGCAAAATATATAATATAAGGGGTTTTCTGGAAATTTATCTATGAAAGAAAAAATGTTTGTACGCGATGGGGGAGATTGAAAATTTAATTTTTCTCAAAAAGAATAGTGTTGAAAACAAATTTTATACTTATAAACAAAATATTAGTAAATCTGAATATTAATTTGGTATAAAATGATAGGATAATGTAATAAGTTTCTAGTTCCCGCATGAGCTCAATATTTTGAAGTATTTTCTTATCTCAAACTATGTCTTTTTTATTTGATGGATTACGTGTTAATCAATTTAATACACAAAATAGCGACAACATAAAGAATGAAGCTATATTGAAGATAATCTTTCAAGACGGAAGTACACAAAATATGAGATTTAATGTTAATGTAAATGGTGAAAAGTTAAGAACGTTAGTTATGCGTCATTTGGGTTTATTAGATAACGATTATTTTGGTTTAATGTATGAAGTTAAGCCAGGAAGTAATAAATGGATGTGGCTGAATAATAAGAAGAAAGTCAATAAATTATTAATTAAAGATTCATCTGTTCTAAGTGTTAAATTTAGAGTTAGATTTTATCCACATGTTCCACATTTGGTTGCAGAATGGTTAGGAAGAAGAATATTATTTATGGATATTGCAGAGAATATTAAAGAAGGTCGCTGGAATGTTGAATCAAAAGCAACTTTCATTGAGCTTATAGCATTAACATGCAAAATTTTAGATCCTGTCCTAATTAGAAACAGTTCAGTTGATGGGATTATAAAAAATTCAGAAAAATATGGTAAAACATTAATGGAGAAATTTAATATTTTACATTGTGACATCTTAGATGTAGCTATGGATTTTGATAACCTTCTCCAAAGATCAAATAAAAGAAAGCGTTGTGGAACTGTTTTACATACAACACAAAACACAAATAAAGATGTATTAATATCTGAATATTTAAAAATTGTAACTAAACTTCAATGGTATGGTTCTATTCGTTGTAACATTAATAATACAGGTAGCGATGACAGACGACATATTTATGCTAATTACAAAGGATTATCATTTGTAAATTCATCACAAGAATTACTCGTTTATGCTCAATGGAGTAAAATTAAAAAAATTGAAAGAACTGATAACACAATTAAGATTTCTTTCAATGAAGATAATAATGTAACAAAAATTACCTTTGAAAGGGATGATTGTGAGGCAAAAAATTACTTCTACTCTTTAACTTGCTTAAAGGCATATATTGAAGCATGGAACAAGAAGGTCAAGGATGATGAAATGGTATTTTTAAAAAAATTGTCAGAGACATCTAGTGCTCCAACATTTGGATATAAAAATAACAACATCTCAAGAAGATTATCCTTAGGAAATAGTTTCCGTAACTCAATTAAAGATGGTTTTTCGAATATATGTAGACGTTTAAGTATCAACTTGAAGACTCCAACGCAAATTAATCCCGATTCATTTAATATGACTACATATCAAAATCAAACAATTCAAATGAACGATGTAAGCTTAACAGAGGATGACTATCATGTCTCAAGAAAAACCTCCAAATCAGATGTATTAGAGGATGTATGTAATATAAAAAATTCTTTATTATCTCCATCAAAATTTAATATTGAAATTGATAAAAAAAATATGGTAACTATGTAGAATTATATATATATATATAATAATAATAAAATTGTCATAAAATAAAACTAACAAATGTGGATTAATTTTTTATACAAATAAAATGTACTCTCGTTTGTTAGATTACTCTTTTTTAAAATAATAATATATGTATATATGTATTTTTTATTTCCTTTATTCTTCTTCAACATACATACGACAATTCTTTAAGACATGTGTACTAAAGAGTGAGGGAATATTTGAAAGGAACATTTAAAATCAAAAACTGGACTTTTTTTAAGTATTAAGTGAAAACTTTGATCTTCTTACTTTTTAAATATTATATTGTGACACTAGTAATTCAGGTTATTTTGTAAATACATTTATCAGGAAGTATGTATAACAAACACATTTTAGAATGAATTTTATCATTAATATAAAAATTCATGATATTTACTAATTTTTTCCTAATTATTGTTAAAACTGAGATAATTCTTAAGATGTTTATTTATATTTTTTAAAATATTTTTTATATAAATTTTCTTGTTTTATGTGAGATAGGAGGATAATTTAAAACAATAATAAATATACTTACATTTACATCATTTTAATATATTAAATAAGGGAAGTAATAAGTAATATATTTACCTATATTGTCACCTAATAAGTCCATCTAATATTTTTAATATTATTTTCTTTATTGTAATATAATATCTCTATCAAATGATTAAATAAACAATATTTTAACTTGCGCATTTGTTATCATCTAGTATCCATGTATTTTCAAAAGATTTTACCATCTACTTTTACCTAATGTTAAGGCTGTAATAAAAAGTCATTTGACTTTATATTATAAAAGTTAAATAAAAAAAATACAATCCACTTGAAACTTTAGTTTTAAGCAAACATATTCTTCTAAAATCATCTGTTTATTAAAATAATTTTCATGCCTCTGATATTTAAACATTTATCTACCTAGTTATCAAAATTCTCAAGCAAGTATCATTAAGAATATACTTCAATTATTAATAAAAATTCTTTTAATTTAATTTGTAGGAACACTATCACAAAGTTATGATATATATATATATTGTTTATGTCATTGACTCTCATTTTTCAAGATTTGATTTTATCCATCTCTAAGTAACATTCATTTTTTGTATTGTATATTCTATAATTATGAACAAAAGTAGTTATATTTGTGAATCTCCAAAACATCCATTAATCACTGTTAAACACACGTTTTTAAGTATATAACATAAGAATAGAAACAATCTTATATATTTACTTTTCTAATGATTATAAACAATCTATATAACCATATTACCTCATATTCTTATTGCTTACAATTTAAAAATATCTCATTATAAACATTCCAATATATTTAATCACCTCTATTCTTAGTTAAATAATATTATATATGATATTAAAAGTTCTTTTTCATTATTAGATCAAAATTAACCTCCAAGCACTGAGTGTACTGTTAAATCATTAAATCTATATATTTACACTTCATTACTCACTTTGACACATTTTATTTAGTTTTATAAATATATTTCTTAATTAAATATCTTCAAGATCATCATAACTTATTATATATATATAATCATGATATTTCCTTTACATTTATCATTATTTAAACTTTTCAGGGTATAAATTTCTTGAGATTCTTCTTTTTATCAATCATCTAGATTTTCATTAGTCTAATATTTGGTTAAAAAATGAGCTTAAGATCAGCATATGCTATACAGATACAGGTAAATATTATTCATTAAAATAATAATAATAATTTTCTAAGATTTGTAATCTCCTTCTAATATTTTGTGGCCTTGGTGCAGTTGGACTTGCTGGTTCTCAATTTTCAAAAGTTGGTTTATCTAACTATAGAGAGATTGATCTTCGTCTTTTAAATTGGATAAACATCCTCTCTGGTCTGGTTGGTATTTTTTGTGTAACTCAAAATCATGGTAGTATATTAGCTAAAACTTTGTACATTATCAGTTTATGTTTTGGTATCGGAACATGTATCTTTTATGGTTTCACCACTTATAGAATTGTCGATGAATATAATCAAATAATGGCTCTTCAAAATACGAACGGATTCAGAGAAGAGTATGGAGATGATATTGATAATCATGTAGGAAAAATTGTCATCTCAAGTATTATGATTGGACTTTCATTTATTACTTGTATTATTAATTTCTTTTCAATTGTTTTATTAGATAAGTTAGTTATCGTTGATGCTCCTTTATGGCCTCCACAAAGTGTAAGTAAATATTATTGATGTTTTTTTGTATATTAAATTATTTGTAGAAAGAAGAAGAATTTGACCGTAAAACAAGTAAGGGAACATTAGTAGTTGTAGGATTTATCAAACTTGCCATATCACTTCCTGCATTAGGTTTATGTGCTTTCATGGAGTATGAACGTGAGAAAATTGGTGTTAGAAATAATTATATAAATATTGCCCTTGATCATATTGCTTGTATTCTTGTAGTAGCTTCAGCAATAGTTGAATTATTTGCTTGTTTTGGTAAATTACAATTTATGTTAAATATAAAAGTAGCTATTGGTTCCTCTGTTATTGCAGCAGTTTGGTGTATCAAGTCCATTGATATGGGAATGTATCCTTTCTACGAAAATGATTTGTTGAAATATAGATCATACCAAGGTAACAATACATTAGCAAATAATGATCAATCAAATGATTCAAATCCATACTATATTATTGCTGCATCTCATGGTGTATTATTGGGTGTATTTGCTATTATGTTTTTCTTATGTATTTCATCAATAATACTAGCATGCTCCTGTATACCAATGAATTTATTCAACATCAGAACAAAGGTTGATCGTTCTTTGAAAATTAAATCTATTTCTCTATCATTCATTTTCATAATCCTATCATGTTGTCTCCTTGCTTTAATGGTCCTTGGATTGGTTGAATTACCCTGGAATGGAATATACATTGGAGGTGATCTTCTTACTCCAGCAGTACTATTTTTAGCTACAGGTATATTCTTTTCTAAATATTTCAAAAATTTTGTCACTATTCGCTTTGTTCTGTCAATTTGTTCATTGTGTATTGCTGTCGAGAAAACCTGCGCCACAGCCAATCTAATCTATCAGTCTGTTGATCGTGAAATTTTTATACAAGGAAATCATGATGTTTATGTTGGTCAAATTGTATTGTACTCCGTCCAGGCATTCATCCTTGGTGCTGTGGCATTAACAAGTTTAGGAAGTTGTATTCTGTATGGAAATTCAATCATCACCTTACCTGATCCTTCAAGAGAAAATAATCAAGGTTTATCCATATTCTTTTCTCTTGGAACATTGTTTTATGGAGTTGTCCTTACAGGATGTTATGTTGTTTTTGAATTAGGTTATTGGAGATTTGATGCAAGATACCTAGATTATCCATTCTTTAGAATGGGAAATGGTCCATTAGCATTGGGTGTATTCGTTGTACAATTTATCTGTGCATGCCATCCAAAATTATTAATTTCAACAATAATTTTACAAACAATTGTTGCCGGTATTGCTTCTTATACACTTTCATGGGCAATCACAAATACATACTATCTTCAAGTTATTATAGGAGCACAAGATATTCTTCAATCAACTACAAATGCTTTAACAATTGTTGAAGTTGGTTTAATCTTAGCAGCTGGAGCTACACTAGCTTGTGTTATTGCAATGTTATGCTCAGCAATTGTCATTATGAAATCAAGTTATATTCTTCACCATGGAACACAAAGTAGTACAAATGTTGATACAGATATCATTGTAGTTGGAACAACGTGTAGTAGTACAAGTAATTCTGATATCCAGCGCGCCACACCAGCCGTGGTAAGATCAAGAGAAGGACCAAATATATATTGGAGTGGAGAAGAACCAGAATATAGAGAGGACAGAAGATATTATAATAAGCCTTATGATATGAATAATAGTGATGGATATAATTCAAGATCACGTCGTGAAAATCCTCCAACAACTATAATATATGAGGAAGAAGTTTATCGAGAGTTACCTTATGAAAAAACACGTCAACATAGTTCAACACAAACCGAAAATATGTAAATGATAAAGATATATAAAAACTATGATTTTTTTTGTAAATTTTTTATTTTTGTTATTTTGTATATATCAGTAAAAAATCATGTTTTAATTTACTTTTAATTTAAAAAGAATNTTCTTAAAATTATAATGAAAAATATATTTTAATAACTTTTATTAAAAATCACAAAAAAAAAATAAAATATTTTCGTTTAAAATGATTAAAAAATATATAATAGTACAAATAATATTATTTGTAAGTGATAAATAATATTTTTTGATTTAAATATATTATAGATGTATATTTAAATATTTGATAAATATGCATAAAAAGAAATATATATAATGAGAAGATACCACTAGAAAGTTTTAGTTTGTTGAATCATTAGTAATTAAGTGACATTTTTTGTTCATTTTATTTTTTTTTGTATATTTTTTATCTATTTCGATGCTTGCAGTGGCATTCTGTCCGTATAATTTGGACCACGTTCTGAACTGCAATTTGATGAAGAACGACCTGGTAGACTGGAAGCACAATCATCTGATAACAGAGATTCTGTTGTTGGGTCGTCTAGAGATTCACATCGAAAATGTTTTTGAGATACAGGTAGAGGTCCAGGTACTTGTTTAATATTTTGGTTCTTAAAAAAGTATGTTAAATTTAATAGTAAAAAAAAAATAAACTTACAGCAATATTAAGTTTCCTTTTTCTCATATAAACTACAAAGACTACCAGAAGAATAACAACAATAAAGATGAAGGATCCAAGTAATGAAATTAATAATATTTTTAAAATTAAGTTTGATTTCTTTAATTCTAAATTGCCAATTGACAAGATACTGTCATTCTCTCTACACCTAGGGCAGCATTCATCATTGACATAGATGGGATCTTTACAATCAGGGCAAGCTGTTTCTGTACAAACAGTTTTACTTCCTGCCATACATTTACATGTTTTACATCTTCCATCTTTCCATTCTTCATTAACTTTGTATGCAGTTTTATCATATGTACATATTGCATCAGATGAAAAGATATCTGAACACATTGGACAACATTTTCCTTTAACTATAACTGATTTCGCTTTACAATTATTTAAACTTGGACATATTTCTTTATAACAATTTATTTTGTTACCAGATTTACATTCACAGGAAGTGCATTCATCTTTTCTCCATTTTTGACCTATTAAATGTGCCATTCTCATTTCATCTACACAAAATTCGTTACTACCTTCTTCACTACCATAGAAACCTATATTACTATTTTCTATAATCATTAAATTTTGACTTCTTATCGTTACGTTGTCATTATCAATTATCTCATTTTCCTTTGGACATCTCATACAACATGAATCGTTTGAATCCATAATTGGATTTTCACATGTAACTGGGGGACATTTAGTTGCAGCACATAAAACATGTCCAACTCTACATGTACAAGCAGTACATGGAGTTGAATACCATGTTTCACCATCAACATACAATCTTCCAGTACCAGGATTATAACATAATGTCAAATCATGTTTCGTTTCAACATTATGTTGACCAAAACATGATGGACAACAATCATCTACTCTCTTAATCCACTGTGATTCCGGACAAAAAGATGGCCTTTGTGGACATGATATTATTGAACATAATTCCTTACCATTATGACAAAAACAATTTCTACAATGATTATCACTCCACCATTCACCATTATCCTTGGTATCAAAATTATCATCTTCAAATATTATTTGACAAGTATCGTTGCTCGATAATTTATTAATACTTTTATTCTCATTTTCAATAATTACCTTTGCATTACACTTACAAATGGGACATCCAAGTGAATTTACTTCAAAACCATATAAACAATGCTTATAACATTGATCAAGATCGGGACATTTAGAACATTTACATACCTTACATCCATCCGAACTTTTGATATATCCATGAGCGCATGTCTTTTCACATTCTTTTCCATCAAAATCTTCACAATTTTCATTACTAATCGTTGATTGAGTATCAAAATCATTATAATAATAATTTGAAGGTTGAATTGTTTCAGCACACTGACATTTGAAACATCCCCATGAATCTTTGGCTAATCCATTAGGACATCTTAGTGAACATTTAATCTCTGGACATGTTTTTGGCGGTCTTATAATCAATGGTTCATCACAAACAGGACAACATTCACCATCAACTTTTTTGGGGTTATCACATTGCTTGAGACATGTTGTAGTTTGACAATAATTCTTACCATCGACACCACAAGCACAGGTGGTACAATCATCCTTTTTCCATGTTTCATTTTTTTCAAAATACTTACCATCATCCGTTTTACAACCCAAACAAATAGGGCAACATTCACCATTTGTGACACCTACCCATCCACAATCATTTGGCGGTTTATCACAATCCATATTTTTACATAACACTACACCATTTTTACATTCACAATTTTTACAACTATTCTCATACCATTTCTCACCTTCCTTGTACAGTTTGGAATTATATTGACATTCACCTTTATTATATTTAATATAATCATATTTTTTGAAACCTTTCTCATTATAATAATTTTTTATTGTTTCATTGATACAATGAAATTTATCACAACACTTTCCCGGTGTTCCATCGCCCTTCATATCTATAACTAACGTTTGATTGGAGGGACATGTTACAGCATCACAATAAGAAGTCTTACAACGACATCTTTAAAGGAATAATAATGAATTTTTATAAAGTAAAGGTAAAACTAACCCTGGATTTTCTTTACAACAAGCACCCTCAGGTAAGTATGATGGTGGTCTAAAAGAATCTTCTGGACATGTATCCTTTGCATCCATATCATAAACTTCAGGACAATTAACATTTTTACAATCTCTCTCAATTTCTTTACACATAAATTCATCACAACATTGTCCCGGGATTGATATATTTCCATGTTTAGTTAAAACTCTTTCATATCCATCTTTACATTTAGGTACAAATCTATGACAACCAGCCGGTTCACAGATACATGTTGCTGCTGGTGTACAACATTCTCCTGGAATTACTTGTGGTGTTGTTAATCTCGAATCATCAGGACATTCAAGAATAAATGTTATTGGACATTTTACATTTAAGCATTTTTCTGGAAATGATGCTACAATTAATGTAAGTTATTTTAACCAATAAAAACTAAAATTTACCTCTACAAACACCAATATTCATATCAATGGAAGCAGATCCTTCTAGAGAGCAGTGTAATCCCTCCCCACAGATACCAACTTTAGGTCCACATTTATCATTTAACCTTCCAACACAAACCTTACAACATCCACACTCATCCAATGTTGTACCAGTACAATGAAGAGTGGCGGGACATGACAATTTATCAGGACATGTAGAAGGGCATGAATATTTTGATGGTATCCATATTTTATTAAAACTTCCTGAGATCGTTGTTATATTTGTCATAAAAAGTATCGTTAGTAATATTATATAATTAGAGATCATAAGTTTAATTATTAAATTTTTTATTTCTATCATTATTTTTTTTTTGTTGTTTCTTCACCTTTGTTCGTTGTTAAAGCTTCTACTTCTTTGAGTAATATTTGATTAGTAAGAGTTAAAAAAAAATTAGTTTTATAAGTTTCGTTTTTGATAATATAATTAGTGTAATAATACAATTTGTTTTTTTCCTAATTCCAAGTTAAAAAGTTTCACTCTCCTTTATTTGTATATTTTTAATAGTAATCAAAAAGAACTATATATGTATTATTTAATCCAAAAGATTTAAAAATAATAAGAATTATTATATTTTGTTAAAAAATATTATTTTTAAAAATGATCAGTTTAAATAATAATACCATTCAATGAATAGGAGAGAATAATATATATTAATAATAAAAATGTATATTAACAATAAATTTAATAATCTTCCTCCTCTCTCATATGATGATTATTTTTAGTCAAAAAAAATGTGTGAGATTTTAAAAATATATATAGTTAATAAAAATCAAAATGATTATTATTATTATTGTTGTTGTTGTTGCTATTGTCTTCAATATTTTTTTGAAATAAGTTATGATATATTAACCAATAGGTACTGTTTTTTTCAAATATATAGCTTCTTGACTTGATGTATAAATCATATAAACTTTGTTTTTTTCCTTTTTTGATCTATTCTTTTTTGGGTTTGAGGATCAGTAAATATATATATTTAAATATGGAATTATATAATATTTTAATGGGATTAGTTAATTATAGAAAATAATAAATTATTCAGTTTGAATATTTATATAATTTTTTTTTATAATTATTAATATTATATCTGTTTATTCTATAAAAGAACATTATTAAAATTGATAAGAAGGTTAATTGTAAAAATAATATTTTTTTTACAAAATTTGAAAAAGGTTAAATAAGTTATAAAACATATAGACATTAAATATAAGAATAGAATAATTTAGCAACATAAAAACCTAAGTTAAAAATTAATTTTATATACAAAAATTTCTACCCTTTTCTCTTTAATATTTTTATTAAAGTTGTACCCATTTTTCTTGCGCAAAAACTTTAAGGTGAAAACTTAAAAATATGAAGTATATGATAGGATGATTGAAAGGGAATATATATGAAGTACAAATATAATATATTATATATAAAATATGAGACATTCTTTTAAGAAAAGTTGATAGTAAAAGTATATATATATTATAAAAAAATTTTTGTAGAAAAGGTAATTTTATTTACATAGGTTATATTTAAGATTTTGTGTATTATGAAGGGAGAAGATATTAAAAAAAAGATAAATTGTGATGTATTGTTTAAGAAGTTAGGTATAAGTATTATTTTTTTCTTTTAAATCCTGATGGTATTACCTTTTTTATTTGTAAAGTTTGATATATATATGATTAAGAAGGTATATAAAGTTTATTTTTAAATTAATTATAATATAGAATCATTTGATGATTTGTGTGGTCCTTATTTATATTAAAAAAATGACCTCAAGATCATCATAAGAATTTATTTCTTTTGTAGGACAAAAAAATAAGTATAAATAAAAGAAATTAATATGAAAAGTAAATAAAAAATCACATGATGTTTTCTTATTTTACAAAGCTAACATTAAACTTTAAAGAATAAAAGTTTAACAATTGTTTAATATATATACAATATCTATCCATTCGGAAAAGATTAATGTTTATTTAATATAACTTTTTTTAAATGATAAAACAATGATCCCGAGTTTTTGAAATTATCTACTTGATTACTTTTATTTGTATTATATATTTTTAACCTCCCAATTTTCTATCTTACATATTAACTATAATAATTCATAGAACTTCTCTGTCCAAAATGGATAATTAATGAGAAAAGTTTTTAGATTAAACTTTTCTTGGAATAAGTAGGTGTATAAAACAAAAATAAAAAATCACAAATGAATCAGATTACAGACATAGACAAAAATACTATTCCTTTGATAAAGGAGTGTGAAAATGAAATATATGTATAAAAATACTTTTCAGTTTTTGAGCTATATATTATTAAAAACAGAGATATATTAATAAAAAGATTGTTGAAGAAAATAATGAATTTTAACAAGAATTTTAGTGTTGACTAAAATTGTTATAATAATAATTTTGACAAATATTTGATTAATAAATATATAATATAATTGATATAACTAATAGTTGTGATTAAAAAATTAATATTATTAGGTGGTTCTGATGTATTAATTAATATCGTTTTTAAATCGGACTATAATTCTGAGATAATTAGAGATTTTATTATAAAAAAATTTATGTTAATTAGTGTTTGAAAAAAGATGTTGTGGAAGAAAGGGATAAAATGAATGATTTTGATAGCAAAAATTTTTGGATTTTGATAAAAATCATCAGATGTAATAGGGTTTATGTACTTTTGAAAAATAAAGTATAAATATAATATATCTCCATTTTCAAGAAAAATGTCAATTTTAAATGAAAGAGTATCTTGAATAAACATTGAATTGGAGCGCATATTCTTAAAAAATATTGCATTCATTAATTGGGGTATATATTTATGTATATATGAGAATATATATATACATATATATATATATATTAAAGAGGAAAAAGAGGTGGAAGAGAGATGATGAAGAATTAAAAATATAAGAGTTTTCTAAAAAAAAAAATTTTTTTGTCAAGTTATTCTGGTACCAATATTTTACCAATCATTTAGAAGAAGAATACGTATATATATACAATATATGTAATTATTCTTCTTCATGAAATGTTATTTAAAATAATTGATATTAAAAAGGTAAACTAACATTTTTATTTATCATTTGGATTTTTGATGATGATAAAAAGAAGATAGATTATATTAAATTGAAACCTTTTAATGATATTTCTACTCTTTTTTCCATTTTTAGGAAAGAACAAAAAAGAATGTATAAATTAATCTTTATGAAATAGGATACAAAAAATTTAATGTTAATAAAGTAATTTAAGAAGAAACTAATTTATCTTATATACATTTCCCTCCATCCTACCTTGTCTTCATCACAATACACGATATTATAATGAGTAGGGGAGTCAAAAAATTGTATTATAATATTTGAAATTTGATTAATTTTATTTGTGGGTGGAATTTTTAATGTTTCATTAATAGATTTAAAATGGTATCATTTTGTATATTGGTGTCTTTCTCCTGATATATTAAACAAATTTTAAACTACATTTATTCGTGATCAATGTTTAAAATATAATATTTATTAAACGATAAAAAAAAATGGATAAAAATTAAAAATATTTCAATAGGTCCCCAAAGATTGAAAAAAGATTTGTTATCAGTTTCAAAACAAGTACCTAGAAAAATGAATTTGATATAAAAAAAAGTAGTTCACTTAAAAATATTTTAACAAATAAAATCTGTTATCAAGATTTAATTTTTAAAAAGATAAATGATATGATTTAATAGGGTGTGACTTTTATCTTTACAAAAGATACTAATCATCTCTCTTACATAAACTAAGTTATAAAAAATGAACTTCAAGTTTTATAATAAATTATGGTGGAAAAAGGAGTTGATTCTTGGTGACACAACTTGTTAAAGATCTAAGATCAGGAAAAGTTTTTGCATCGAAAAAAATAAATATATATGAATATATAAAAAAAAGTTTTGTCTAAAATTTTTGAGTCATATAGACGAAGGAGGGATAAACAAGCGTGGGGACAAAAAGAGTAAATTATATAATATATAATGGTCTCTATATGTGTATCTTTGTAATATACATTTTGTTAATAAAAAAAAGAGATGAAAAGAAAAGAAATAAACAATTTTTTAAAACAATTATATAAATCAAATCCGTTAATTCTTAAAAATGTAAGGTAAGATGTTTGAGAATGTGTTAGGGTAGATTTTATAAATTAGAGGTAAACAATTCAATAATGTATTTTGTGTTGATTATAATAGAGATGATATTAATAAAAATTAGATATATAATATATTTATAAAGACTGTATGGAGACTGTTTAAAGAGGGGGAGGATGGTTTTATTGTAGTTGTAGATTAGTTTTAAGTATTTTAAATAAAGAATGAAGTAATCAAGTGAGTTTCATTCCAATGTATCTATTAGCAAGGGTATATTTTTAAGATAAAAATATTTATTAAACATCATGAATTAAAAGAAATGATTGTCAATATGAAATTTAAAAAACTATTTTTTTTAAAAAGATTTTTTTGTGAAAAAAAAGATGAAGGAAGAGATATGTCAATTTAACAATCAACTTGACATCTTCACAATAATAATAATAATAAAGAGGATATTTTCTAAATATATATATGTTGAGTAACATGTTGAAAACATCTGACAATCAGATATATATATATACATATATACTTCATTTTGTGAATCATATCATTAATTAATATTTAAATAAAAAAAGTGTGACTTTTGTTTGGGTATTTTATAACTTTTCCATTATTATTGTTATCATTATATATATTTATACATGATTTATTAATTTATTTTTTAGGATAATAATATAGAGGAAAAATTTATATATTAGATAGGTGTGAGAAGATCAAAAATTTTAATAAATAGTAGAAAGGAGATTGTACAATGAGAATAACGCACAAGATGGATAAAGTTTATTGTTTTCTTGGAACAGATGTGTATGTTATTAAATAACAAGGATTGCCCTTTTCATATGATAAGTCATAAAAGAGTTTAAATTTTCAAAATTTTTAACAAGATTGACATTAATTAAGGGAATAATATATATAATTAAATTAAATTTGTTTAAATGATATCATGAATTGAATTATTTATAGAAGTAAAGATGATATCTAGTTTAAAAGGATTATGATAAAATGAACAATGATGGAAAATATTTTTTACGAATCCTTTTGTCAAAAGAAAAAGTTATAATAATGGTATTGGAAATATTTTTAACAGAAAAAAGGATAATTGGTTAGGCTTAATTTTGATTGAATAAAAAAGGGAACAAAATTAGATGGTAAGGAAAACAAACAATAAAAAATGGTCATAAAAAGTTCTCTTCTTGGTAAGAAAGTGAATGTATGACCAAAACAAGTAATTAAAAGAAAATAGAATAGATTAAATTTGTGAGTTATAAAATAATATAAATGAACTAAAGTGATTAAATATTTATTTTAACTGTTAAATTTTATCCTTTTTAGATTAAATAACTTTAAAAGAGATGTGTTTTATTACATTATATAGGTGTATTAAAAACTTTTTATATTACAATAAATTAGAAGCTTTTATATGATTGGTGTATAATTTCTTATTATGTAATTGGAAGAGATATTGTATTTCGAGGTAAGTTAAATAATGAACTACAAACAAAAAAAGGTTGCAAGAAATAAAAAATTACTTCCTTCTTATTAATTTGAAAAAAAAAACATGAATGACAAATTAGGGATTTCAAAAAGATAATTGGTACAATTAATGAGGAAGTGATGAGAAAAAGATGTAAAAAATTGATAAGTATAGCCTTGCCAAAAGAATTGGAAGAGAAAAAAACATACAATCAAAAATCTATTTATATCCAGATGAGGAAAATCCTTGAAAAAGGAATATTTAAATATATAAAAATAGATTTTAATCAAAAAAAAGTAATTAAAAATAAAATTTAAAAAATATATCTTAAATAAAATTAAGAGTATATTAAAGATTTCGAATATAGTTTATTATACTAACTATCCTTAAAATGAATGTTTATGTAATGACAATGTAAAATGCATAAATTATTTCCATTTATTATTTTACACCTGATCACGTGTAAAAAAATGGCACAGTTTAATAATTAATGATCATTTAAGGTTCCCTTTATGAAAAATAATACTTATCAATTATAGAATATTTGACAAATGTTTTTCCTTCAACAAACAGGATCCAAAATATATATATTGGTGAGGTATTTATAAAGTTATTATTATATATAATAAAAAACGAAAATTGTTATAATAATAATTTTCTTTATGATAAAGCTAAAATTTATGTATATATATAGTTAGTTATATATTTGAAAGTTTTAGAAATTATCAAAAATGTTTTATAATAATATTAAATATATATATATGTAAATATGTAACTTTAGGGATTAAGAAAAGTGAAGTGGGAAATTGTTTGGAGTCAAGAATGGAGAAGATTAAAGTCCATTGAGGAAAGGAAGGCATAAATAAATTTAATAATATTCTTGTAATTTTGTATTTAAAAATCATTACATATATTATGTAAGATAATTGTTTGATGATGGAAGGAAATACAAATTAAGAGTGTGTATATGTGTATGTTGTTGAAAATAATTAAAGAATCTTTAAGTAATGTTAAAGTGATTTTTAACGAGTTTCAAAATTATGTAATTTCATTATTTTGAGATAAAAAAAAAGTAAAATAATAATTTTTTCTAATAACTATAAAAGTTTAAGTAAATATTAAGAATGTAAAGATAGAGAATGTTATATATATACATATATATATATGTGTGATTAAAATTTTTATAAATAGAACACTTTAGAATAATACGTTTTAGTATTTTATATAGTAAAAATACAAAATCCATGGGGATAGATGACAAAAATTTATAAAAATCAAATATTAATAATATATCTATCACCTGCTTCATCCACCCAATATACATATATATATATAGTCCCCTACCACTCCCCCCTCCAATCTTTTCAATACACTTCCTCTCAAATATTTATCATTAAAATTAAAATATGTGAAAATTTGGTATGTATATTTTTATAAGAAATAATGAAATTGATGATAAAAAAATTTAATTATAATTAGGAATGTTGTTTTGAGAATATAGTTTATAATAAAATTAGATATATTTATTATTTATCAAATAGGTATAAAAGATTTAAATTTTTGAAGACAATGAGTCTTAAAAAAATTTGATATTTTAAAATATTATTCTCTTTTGTTTTATAATATACTTCCTCCCCCATCGTTATCATATTTCCATGAATCATGTTTATTTTTATTTATAATAATAATATGTATATAGATCATCAAAAGGATATTTAATATATGTTTCAAAAAATAATAACGGAGTTATCTTTGAAACCGTTTATTATTATTATTATAAATTTGTTTTGTAGCATTTTGGAGGAGAAATATGAAGATGATTAAAAAAAAATTAGAAAATGATTAATATTTTTAAAGTCATTTTTTTTTGAGGATGAATAAGCAATAATTATTTGAAGAATGTTATATTTTTATTGTTGTTTAAAAAAGAATTTTTAATATATATTTTTATTCTTATCAGGGATGATGACGTTTTTTTTTGTGTAAAATGTCAAGAAAGAATGCGTTCTTTAATAATAGTAATGATAAGATATATTTTTAAATCTCCTATCATCATTATTATTATCAACAAATGAAAATTAATATTTAAGGAATGTTGATAATCTCTCTTTCCCACTCCCCCCTCTCTCATATGTATAACTAGATCAACTTAAATCATAAGGCATAAAAATTTCTATTAAATAAGGTACAAAATGTTGAAACAAGGTAACAAGCTTAACATGGTAAAAAGAAAAAAAAATAATAAATATTGTTAAATGGACCCTGGAGAAATTATAAGAATATGTATATTCCTTTTTTCTTGTTACGCTTCAAATCAGCTGATGACATGAAAATAAGGAAACGTGTCTAATTAAATTTTACAATAAATTTTTTTTTTCAATATATATGTTAATAAAAAATAAAACTTAATTGTATTTTGTTTAATGGAACGTTTTGTCTTCTTCATAAAATATTTTCTAATTATATTTTCAATATGATTGTAAATGATACCAATGATATATATTTTTTAATGTATATGTCTATTATTGTTATATTATAAAGGTTACATTAATTAGGCATGTCACAACAACACGTTAATTTTTTTTATATTATTTATTTATTTCAATTCACAATATGGAGCTTTTTAATTTGATTACAGGAGAAGGTTAAAAAAGTAGTAGTAATATTGTTATCAATTGATAATAAAGTTAAATGATATATGACGAAATATTTATAAGGAATATTAAATTAATAAAAAAAGATAAGGAAATTTATGTTATTATTTTTTGTTAATGTAACAGGTATGTTGTTAAGGTCAAAATGATTGTTGTTAATGCGGTAATTTGATGGTAACAAGATTTGACAAAGAATTTTATAATTAAAAATAAAAGAAACGTTACATATCTGTTGATTTATTATATAAATAAAAATGAGCTAATTACATATATTTAATGTATATATAAATGAAATTTATTTAAAATCATTATCATTTTGAGTAAAGGTTATAATTAAGTTAAAAAAGTTTTTCCTTTAATTTTAAGTTTTATATATATATAATTTTAATGACATCAATAAAAGATGTATCTTTAAGGATAATTAATTATTTTAGATAAATAAATGATAAAGTAAAAAAGATTGATCACTCATATATATATATTAAAATAGTTGTAGTAAATAATTTAAACGATAAACTATATTTGGTTGTAAAACAATTTCAATACAAAAATTCCATTCTAAGAAGAGAGAAAATAAATTAAAATTTTTATGAAAATTTTGATAAATTGATAGTTGTAAAAGATTAAAGTAAATGATTAAATGATTTAACAAGTTATTTTAATAAAACAAACATTACACAACATATAGACATACACATCATATATATATGATAACCTCCTCTTTGCAAAAGGAAATAAATAAATTTTTTAACTACAATAAATATTTTTACATCTTAAATATTCATTAATAAAAATGGCATGACAAAAGATGAAGAAGAAATATTTGAAATGAATATTTAAAGAATGACAAAGAAGATGATTTTTATTATGGCATTATAATGGATGGATCATGTGAAAATAATAGAATATAACAATAAGGTATAATAATACTAAAAAATAAATTTTTACTAATACTATTAATGATTAAACTTATTCTTAACCTTCCTTATACGCTAATATTTTAATAATAGTAAAAACCTTACAACAATAGAGTTTGATAAAATATGATTTTTTTATTATACAAAGAGGAGGAAAGATCGAATTGAAAAAATGATATGAAAAAAACATCCATTATATTTATTGCTATATATTCATTCATATAACACATAAATATAAAACCTCCAACACGAATATGATAATAAGAAAATTTTATTTTTTCAATAAAAGAAATTTTAAATTCAATTTCTTAGAACAAAATAGAAATACCCCATTTTCTATAAAAAGGAAATTTAAAAAACAACTTTTGTGATATAATATGAATAGCTAAATGATTTATGATAAATAATTTACAAAAATAAGAAAGGGTACAACTTACACATATATCAAAAAGTATAATGGCTAATAATAAATGTTGTATTTTGTTGTAAAAAAAATAATATGATTTTTTTATTATTATACTTATTAATAAAATAAATATTCTAATTATATGTTTTTTTTTAACCATTAAAACTTTGATTAATAAATAAATAAAATATAAATTTGTGTATAATGAGCTTATAAAAATTATTTATATATAGAAGAAATAAACTTTTTACATCTTACATATGTAAATATAAATTTGAAAATATTTTATTATAAATGTAGGTAAAGTAAGTTTTTGATTGTTATGTATAAAGATTACCTTTTTTTAATTGTTATATGATATATGTAGAAGATGACAAGAGGATACATAATAAAACCATAATTGGATCATTAAATAAAATTTAACTCATTCTTATGGTAGAAAAAGATTTATTTTGTTATTATATATCATGCTATAAATTGTAATAACACAGCTGGAGATTTTTTAAATTTATTATCCCGAAATTAATATGTCAAAAAATTATAGATATATATATTAATTATTTGATGTACACATAAAATTATGTTTAATATTTTATTCGTTTAATGTTAAAGTATTATGAAGATAAAGGGTAAATTGTAATTTACCATTTTTTTTCTTGTTAAATAACATTTTTTGGGAGATATTTGATCATTGAAGAAAATAAAGAATTTGTTTATAACAGTCAAATTATTAATTCTCTTTTAAAAATAGTATTCATATTTGAAAAAATTATTAAAATTAATTTTTAGTCATAAGAAAAAAAGATTTTATGAATATAAAAAAAAATTTTTAAATAAATGATTTTAAATGTATATTCAAAATTATGTTTATTAAAAGATTATTTATAAAAGAAAATTTTTATAAATTTTACCTTATTTTTAATTTAATGAAAATTTACTGGCTTAACGTTTTCACGTTCTTCGTATTGCTGTGTCCGTGGAAGAATAAACTTTCTATTGCTTCAATTTACGTGCAAGATAGTTCAGAAAATAATCTTAAGGATGGCAAAATTGCTTATGAGATTAATACAGAGACCGAGTCAGATGTCATAATGGTTAGATGTCCTAAAAATGACCACAAATATAATGCTGATTTGACAGAATTTCATTTCGATAAGAAATCGAATCAACCTATTAAATCTACTCTTCAGGAGGATCAAAAATTTATATGGAGTATGGCTAAGAAAGAAGTTACCGATCAAAATTTTAAAGTACATTGCGGAGAATATAAAAGTAAAGATAACTATGGTATTGAGAAGCCAATCCCATGGGATATCAAATTTAAAGGGAAAGATTCGACCAATTATTTAAAAAAAAACGTTGATAGGCTATCTGTATCTGAAGTAAAGAGTAACACTACGGAAGCTCATAATAAATGCAATAAAAGTAATGGTAAAATTATAATTTTCGCTATGGATGAAAAAGGGACTTTAACTTATGTAGATAAATTAACTGATGAAAAGATGCACACAAAAAAAAAGTACTATTTTTTTTTAAAACATCTTATTAGTAGTGCGTACGAATTTCAAAAGCCTTGTGCAGTAGCTTTGGTTTATTATGATGCCCCTAAATTTCTCATTAAAGAATATAATTCTAAGTTAATTGTAAGCCAAGATACAATTTTTGTAAATCATTTGGAGAAGGGAAATAAACAAGAATATACTATTGAATTAAAAACCATGTCTAACAAAAATTTTGAAAATTTTTATTCTGATGAAGAAATATCGTATCAAAAAATGGTATATCGTGATGGAGAATTAAAAGTTGCTGGTACTGATAAGGTAAAAACTTATGGAAGTACCTTTGTTGACGGCTTTGAAATACTACAATTTTCATATTCAGTATGTACAAAATATGAAGAGACTAGAGATTTAACTGAAAATTTTTATTTTGGACCTGAAAACAAAAATATTGTGTATAAGAATTTTGTAAACGTAACAAGCGCAACCTCCAATGTTAATCCACAATGTTCTTTTGAAAAATATTCATTTGCATATTTGTTTGAGATACATCTTGGCAATGGAACTATTAAAATGGATGAATTTATAAACAATACCAACAGTATAATAAGTTTTACAAATGTTGGAGATACATTATCTTTTGCTGCAAATGTCAAAGGCAAATTGGATTTCAAATGTATATACAGGACTCTTGATGGATATGTAACAGATTATACGCTGTATTATGACACAGATATGTATAAAAAGGAAACAACTCACGATGGTAACGATGTTCTAATTAATCTTCAACCTCTCAACAAAAATGGAGGCTCGGGAACTAATTTGAAAAAAAACATTTTTCAAATATTGAGAGATAAAATTGGATTGGGAGGAATCATATTATCATTTTTATTAATAATTCTTGTTATTGTAATTAGTACCGTACTACTTTACATCTTTGTATTAAAAAAAAGGATCAAGTCTTATTATTTTATTAAAAAAAAGAAAGAGACGTATCCAAATATATTTGCTTTCTGGAATGAAGTTAAGCGTAAGACCCTTAAGGCCTATGTAACGATGGTATCAGATCCTAAATTTTCTCCAGTAAGATGTAACAAGAATAAGTCTGCAACAAGATCTGTGACAGGATCTGTGACAAGATCTGTGACAAGAACATCCGAAGAACAAATTGATGAGCACACTGGTACTGTTTTTGATGAAAATATTGTGAAATGTTTCAAGAATATCGACCAACAGATCATGGCTCATTATATTGAAGGTGTATCTTTAAAAAGAAAATACATTGTCTCAGATGTAAGTTGTTTATTTTTTAATAAAAATAATATATATTTTCTAGGGTCCAACACTTGAAACTGTTAAACATTTCTTTAAGATGCTCTATCTGGAAAATGTCGCTGCTGTCATTGCAATCATATCCAAAAGATGTAATGAAAATGGAATTAATTCAAATAATCCTTATTATTGGCCAGATGAACCTATTGTGGATAGAAATTTAATAGTAGAGCCAAAGAGAAAATCCAAAACAACTTTCGAGTTTATGGTAACTCTTCGTCCAAATCCTCCCAAATACGTGACAATATTCCATATATCGGATTGGGACGAAAATTGTTTTCCCTTGTCAATTAAGGATATGGTTGATGTCTACAAGATAGCTGATGGGTTTGCTTGTGATAGGACTGTGTTGATTCATAATACACAGGTTCCTGACTCACGTACCTTTATTTTTCTTTACCTTGGCTGTATCTTGGAGAGAATGATCAGGGATGTTAATATTGATAATCCGTTACTTGTAATTAAGGAAATCCGTGAAAAATGTGTTGGTGGTGCTTTAAATGAAAATGAGTTTGCCTTTATTGTTTCATTATTGGTTAAAGAATTTTTTGCAAGAGATTGTCTTTTTGATAAGGAAGCCCAAAGACTCAATTTTAATGTGAGCATGGACACTTTATTGTATGAAACTAAAATCGACGAAACGACGAATAATAGATTATATTTGCCAATTGTCAAGTTCCTTGAGGCAGCTAATGTCGATAAAGTCCAAGAAATCCTGGAACGATTTGTAACAATTCAAAGATTTGTTAATGAAACCATAGAAAAGAAATGTACCCGCTTTATTGCTGTTAGAAAAAATCAAAAATTAAACAAGATTCGTCATCCTTCTGTTTATTGTTTAGATAAAACTTCTATCTGTATAAGAGGTGCATCAATGAGTGATCCCGCCAGTTTTTTTCATGCTAATGAAATGGTATATGAGATTAAAGATAACATAAAAAGAAAATTTATAATGTGTATGGTAAGTACAATTATTTCTAATTCTTTACAATGTCATTTTTTAGGCGCCATTACCAAGTACATTTGAAGATATGTATGACATGCTTGTACGTTGTAATGTTGGTATCATTGTAATTCTTGCCAGTTCTCAGGAACTTCATGGTGGGGCTCCAAAATGGCACCATTACCTTCCCCTGGATAACAAACCTTTAGAGACCCCTAACTTTTCTATTGTTAGAACAGGCGGAAAATTAACTGATAGGAATAATATCTCTGAGACCTATTATACCATATCTACAAAGACTGATCAGAAAGTTACCAGTAACTTCAAAGTCTTTCACTATGATTCATGGCCTGATAAATGTAAGTTAAATTATCTTTTTTACTTAAATTATTAATCTTTATTTTATAGCGGCTCCTATCAAGACATTTGACATATTGGAACTCTATACTCGTGTGCTTAATGATGAGAATGCCTTACGTCATATTGTTGTTCATTGTACTACTGGTATTGGCAGGACAGGTACATTTGTCCTCATGTTCCATATGCTGGATACAATTCAAACACATGGATGGTTTAATCCTCTTAAAAGTTTAGATTTTGTTCGTAAACATCGCTACTTAGCTGTTCAAACTCAACACCAATTCTGTTTTGCTATATCTTCAGTTCTTAATTACTTTAGAGAAGAACTTGTAAAGATTGATGAAATGGCTGTTACTAAATTTGAAGCATTAATTAAGGATGCTCTTCATTTAACTTTTGATTAAATAAATTTTTTTAGTTGGGACAATATTATCAACTAAATATTTGATGACATATCAGAATATTTAATAATTCTTAAATTGATGTAATATATTAGTAGACAATAAATATTGATCCTCATTGCTTCAAAAAATTATATTTTTACGATAACAATAAAATCATTGGAATCACTAAAATTAAACACCATAAGCATATTTATTCATTAAAATACATTCTAAAAAAAACTTCAAGTAAATAATTTCATTGTTACAGTTTGTGTACCATTAAAAAAAACAAAATGTATCCATGTACTTCTATTTCATTGGTATTAATTGATGTTTGAGCAATAATTTAAAATATTTTATGTTATCAATCACACGTATTAAATTTTTTGTGAGTTTAATTGATTTCCTTGTTATGATATGTTGATTAATACATATAGATATTAAAAGCATTAACATTTTTTTTATTTTAATCATAAATTTTATCTTTATTAAATATAATTAATTTTTCGATCGAATAAAAAAGCCTATTACACATGCACTTTAATAAAAGTATAATAATCAAAATTTTCAGTCTTTACCAAAAAAAAGATGTATCGTTTTTTATCAGTTAAAAAGTTATTTCGTACTATCTTAACATTTATAATTATATTATTTTTTATCATATTACTAACCTCATTAAGAAAGTTTACTCCTAATAGTCATTTATTAAAGTTAGATAAAATTCCAATAAAAAGATCAAGAATAGCCATAGTAATGGTAATGGATGAGTTAGTTGAAGACGAATATACCCAAGCAATAAGGACATTATATTGTTACACAGTCCATTACAGATATTCTTTTATTATAATTAATAAAAAAAATAATTTGAAATATTTTCAACAATGTGTTTACCGTGACTTCATGTTTCAAAGGCATTGTATAATATCCAAATTTAGTTATGATAAACAACATTTGTACGATTATATCATATTTATTGATGGAGATGTCGCTGTGATTAATCCTATACAGACGATTGAAAAATACCTTCCTAAGGGAAAAGAAGAAATAATTTTTTATGATAGAATTTACAATAAAGAGATTTCTGCTGGTAGTTATATTATGAGAAATAGTAAGTATTCAAGAGATTTTTTGATGTTTTTTGCTAATTATGATTTTAAAATTCCGTTTACTAATGATGGAAGAGATAATGTAGCTTTACAAAGTGTTTTTGTTGATTTTGTTATGGATAGAAGGTTCTTAAAAGAATATGATCTTTGTAGATGGATATGGAGTACATCTATTGGATTTGACACTAATATGGTTGTTGTTTCATGTATGAGGTGGATTTTAGAGAAATACAATGAAAGTAATGACAAAAATGATTATTCTTCATTTGATAACGGTAAATTAATAATACTATCTAAAACATCTAAAAGAAGATGGATTAGAGATACCTGGTTATGTGATTGGAAGTTTTGTGATGATGATTTCTTGCTTCATGGATGGAAAACAAGTGAAATTGAAAAAGCTGTAATAACGTTTGATAAAGAATTTAATCCAACAACTACCACCTGTTTAGGTGAAAAATTCTTAAGTGCTTGGAGTTACAATGATTCTTCAGTTGTAAGTTGTTCTGAAATTGATTATAGTATTAGTCTTTGGATAGAATATGCAATTGATAATGATATAAAAGATCTAAACACAAGTGGAATTTTAAAATTGGAAACTTAATTTATATATTTTTTAAAAAAAAAATATAATTTAAAAATAAAAGGAATAATTAATAAAATATTTTATTTCTCAACTCGAATAAATGTACAGACAACATCACATAAATATTCTATATAAATAGAAGAATCTTCCATATATAAACAAAACATCGAACTGTTAAGAAACATTAAAGAAACGCTACTATAATAATATGTTATTTTTTCTTCTCAAATCATATCCCTGAAAAAAGATATGCCTTAATTAAATATTAAAACATGAAGTTTTCTGCCAATGACTTTTTGAATATATATNATATATATTATAATTAGAAGAGGAAAGACAGGTATTTTTGGTTAAAAAATGGCATCGCTAAAATTGATTTTTTGAGTGAATATTAATATTTAGAAGATGTCCACCTATATATAAATATTTTGAGAATAATTTTTCTAAAAAACTTGATGTGTATATTGATTTGTAATTATATATAATATATAGTATCTTCTGTGTTTTAGAGTTTTTTATATTAATTTTTTGAATCAAATAAATTATTCTTCTTTCTTTTCAATTTCCGATTTAATTTCTACACCTTCAATTGCTTTCTTTTCTTCAGTTGAAACAACGATTGGTTCTTCTTTGACTTGTCTAGCGACACGGTGTCTTCTTCTCAAACAACAAACTCCTTGCATACATTGAGTATATCCACTGCTACATCCACATCCATTAGATGATTGGGTACAGGCTGTGATGGCTGGTGGTTGAACAACTGCATACATTTTAATACATTCTTGATTACAACTTGGTTGACATTGTGGGACACATTGAGCATAAGCTTGAGCTCCACATGATGAACATCCTGAGTTTGATTGTTGATTGACTACAATAACTTGTGGAGCAGAAGATCCTGAATCACAAGCAGATGAGCATTGGTTGTTACATGATTGTTGACATACAATATTTCCTGAACAACTGTTTGAACATTGGTTGTTACAACTGCTTTGGCAACTATTTGATTGTTCTTGAACTACAATAACCTGTGGAGCAGAAGATCCTGAGTCACATGCAGATGAGCATTGGTTGTTACATGATTGTAAGCATACAGTACTTCCTGAACAACTGTTTGAACATTGGTTACTACAGCTACTTTGGCAACTATTTGATTGTTGCTGGACAACAATTACTTGTGGAGCTGAATTTCCAGAATCACAGGCAGAAGAGCATTGATTATTACATGATTGTTGACATATAATGTTTCCTGAACAACTGTTTGAGCATTGGTTGCTGCAGCTACTTTGACAACTGCTTTGTTGTGGAGCTTGAACTACAATAACTTGAGGAGCTGAATTTCCAGAATCACAGGCAGAAGAACATTGGTTGTTACATGATTGAAGGCATACATTATTTCCTGAACAACTATTTGAACATTGGTTGTTACATGATTGTTGGCATACAAGGATTTGTTGATTTGATGAACCACAGCTGTTGGAGCATTGAGATGGACATTGTTGAATACACATGGAATTTCCTGAACAACTACTTTGGCATTGATTTTGACATGTTTGACATCCAGATTGTTGTTGTTGAACTACAATAATTTGTGGAGCTGCAGTTGTGGTACAGGCTGATTGACATTGGTTGCTACATGATTGTTGACATACAATGTTTCCAGAACAACTATTTGAACATTGGTTGTTACAACTACTAGAACACCCGCTTGATTGTTGTGGAATAACGATTATCTGTTGTTGAGATTGTTCCATACAAGAGTTCATGCAACTTGGTTGACAACTGTTAACACAAGCATTGTTAGATTGGCATGATGTGGAGCAAGATGATTCACAGGCAGAAACGCATAATGTTTGTTGTTGGATACATTGGTTAGAGCAAGCTGGTTTACAGGCTGATGGACAGGAGTTATCTTGTTGAGTTTGGACAACAACGATTTGGGAGGCAGCTTGTGAAACACATGAATTGTCACAAGCTGGCATACAAGCTGGTGTACAACTTTCTTGTGGTTTCTGGACGACAATAATTTGTGGAGCTTGTGTTTGTTGTTGGCAGGTATTACAAGATACCTATAAGTAAATATTTTATTATTTTGTAAGTGTTCGAAAACTTTTTTTTNTTTTTTTTATCTATGTTCAAGAGTGTACTATTATGATCTAGTTTCTAATTAAGTTAACTTGGTCACGACCATATGAGTTAATCAACTGGTAAATCTATTTATATATTAGTTAGTGTCATTACCATTCAACTTCTCATTAAGTAATAAAATTAATACTTTCTTAAAAACGTAATTTTTGTTTATTTTTAAGTATAGTTAATATCATTATTATTATTACAGGTGAGCACGATTAACTTTTTATTTCAGTCATTACCCTTCTTCAAAACATATACATTTTTGAAGTGTTGTATAATTTTTGTTAATAAAATAAGCGTTAAAATAAAAAAAAAGGAGATTGAATTTTTGAAGTATATCAAAACTATAGTAATAATTTTTGGAAAATTAGCTTACCTCATATGTTAAAGCACCACATCCACATTGAGTGTATTGTGCTTGAAGTTGTGGGCAGTTACAGGATGATGTTGATGATGAACATCCACATTGATTTTGTTGGATATTGGCACAATCACATCTTTGGACTTGAACTTGAAGAGCAGCACAATTACATTGTGTTTGTTGTGGACAACATGATGTAGTTCCGGAGTTACAACATTGACGTTTAGCACGAGTCAAAGTTTTGTTTGCTGCAGAAACTTCACTTTCTAATGGCTGTAATTAAATAAGTATTAGAAAGTAATTAGATGGAATAATAAATTGGAGGGAAAATAATCATACCTTAGAGTCATCACCAAATACAGAAATGCAACTAGCCGATAATACAATAGCAACTAACACTAAATTCCACCTCTTCATGATATAATGTGGTTTTTAATAGAATGAATATACCTATAAAAAAGTAGAAGTTTATATTAGAAATAAATGATAATAGGTAGAAACTTTTACAATTATAAAGAAAAATATATTATTACAATTGGTATAGAAGAAATTTTTATTGTATCCCTTTGATTTGAAGATAAAAATTTATTATGGAAAGACTTCTGTTACTCTTCAGTCTTTTATACAAAAGTATATCTGAGATTTTTTGCACGGGAATCTCTAGAGTAGAAGGGTTGCTGTTGAAAGTGGGGACTCGCCCAAATTATAACAGGCTAAGACTAGTAAATCCTCCACCTACTAGCTAATCTGTATTTGTATGGCTCTCTTAAAAATCCCATATACTTGATTGTCATTGGTCAGTGTGATAAGTGAAAGCAACCAGAACTTTAAAATTAAGTAAGAAGTTATGAATAAATACAATTTATAAAATTATATGTGTAAGATCTCTATGTTATGAGAAGATTCTTCTTATGTTTGACTTTAAAGAGAGAGTCAAAAAGACAAAAAGATAGTTTGGGAGTCTCAACTTAGTCTGGTCACTTGTTTTGTTGATGATCATCACGATTTTGCGCAGGTACATTAAATATCTATCAACTATATATTGATAATAACATTTCTATAATAACTTTTACTTAATTTCGGTATATGGCTATATGAAGTAGGTATATATATATATATATTCATTAGTGTATATTATATCATATTATCTCAGAATTTGATTCATCAAATATATTTCAAAATTTGAACATTCTTGAATAAATATGACGTCAGTTTTGGAATCATTAACTGGTCCAAATAAAAACAAATTTTGTAAATATTAAAATTTTTTTTTTTCTTTTCTTTCAATTGAAAAGTTCTCCACATCTTATAAAATAATAAGGTTCACACAGAGTAAAGAAGATCTTTTTTCATTCTAGTAAAAGAAACATTGGAAATTGATGAATCATTTTTTTAAAATACTTGTTTTTGATAACCTTAATAAATAAATGTTATAATCTCATGTTCTTGGGTTTCAAGATACTAGAAAAACTGGTCTTTAATCTGGAAACTCTGAAGAAGGATATATGAAGATGACTGTAAGTTTAAATGAATTCTCGCAAAGTGTCTTCTAGATTTCCGAGTATTTTAGTTCAACTACACAAAATATATATTAGAAACAAATTAAATGGAAAAGCTGATAGTTTATTTATTTACTCACAACAAACACACTTCAAAATTACAAGATTCGAAACAAGGAAATGGTTATATTTTAATGTATCAATGTTTGTTAATATTGAGAAATGACTCATTTGGAACATGAATTTATTATCAACTTTCAAATTTTAAAATAATACTTGAAAAAAATAATTAAGAATATTTTTAAGTACATTCAATAGCCCTTAAATTTCATAATATTTTATAATAATTCTTAATTATTATTTAAAAACTTTTGTTAAATAGTTGTACTTTTCTTGTAACTAATTAGCAATATTAATTACTCGTGTTAAAAATGGAATGTTAAGAATTAGAAATTTAAACTCTTTTAACATATATATCTATTACAAATAATAATCTTTTCTTGAAACATTCTTTTAAACGCATATATATTTTTATTTGTTCAAATTATTATTTTAAAACTATTAAACAATTAGGATTATCAAGTACCAAGGTAATTACGATATAAATATCATTTTAAAACAAATTGTACAATAATTATGAAGGAATAGATGTATATTTTAATACTTATATTAATTAATAGATAAATATATAAGATTTGAAGAAAAAAACAACTTAAATGAATTGTTAAAAATTATTTTTTTTAAACCTCACGACTTATTTTGAATTAAAGAAGAGTTTTATTTTATTAATGTGTACAATATTTTTATCTAATTATAATCTTCATTCTATAATTAGAACATCATTTTTTTATAAGATCACATCTTAGCCAATAAAACCATTGGTTTTGTATGCATAAATATATAACAAATAAAAGTCTATTTATTTATCAAAATGATAATTTTTGTACATATCATTGTTCGAGAAATTATAACAATAAATAATTTTTGGAAAAAATTTTTAAAAGTCAAACATACAATTTTAATAAATATAACTTGTTTTGGATATTATTTATATTTAAACTCTTTATACTGTATTCATATATCTATTACCCGAGTACAAATGGTATTTCAAATATACGAATTGTAATATTATCCATTTTATCTTTTTATACATTTTTAGAAATATCAATTATTACTACTATTTAAAAACTTGTTAGGTTCAACTCAATTTTCATGAATAGGAATTAGATAAAAAAGAAGTATATATAAATATTTTGTAACTATTTTTCTTCAAGTATCTACTTATCTCTCATATAATAAAAATCATTTTTGAAACTTTCTTGCAACTCTTTGTTAAATGTTTGTTATCAGATTATTCAAAATAATAATAATATTTAGATGTATTAAAAATATTTTTAATAAATTTTAAAAAGAATTTTTAAAATCTAGAATTGTATATTCTTAATCAAAACAAATAGATTAATATATTTATATATATTCATATTGTCACGTTTTATTACAAAAATATATATATATTTTTTTCTCTATTTATTTATATATCCTTCTTCGAGAGTGCGTGTGTTCACCTCATTAGTGTATATATATATAACTCTCTTATAAATTATATATAAAAAGAAAAGATTTATAATTCATAAATCAAAAATTGACTTTGACATATTGTGATATAAATAAAAAATTTGTCATCTGTTTTATTTAATAAAAAACAATTTCTGAAATACATTTAAAAATATACAATTAAAAATTAAGTATTACTATTACATTGAAGAAAGTTCATATCACTTATTTTTAATTTCATTTAATTAGTAATAAAAAGGAGTGTACATTAAAAATAATAATTCATCTGGGTTTTTTTTNAAAAAAAAATGGAAAAATAACAAGAAAGGAACTTATTTTGAGCAAATTATGAATCCTATAATAATATCAAAAGAAATATTTTTATACAAGAAAAAAATAATAATAAATAATCTTTGAAATTGTTAAAATACTTGGAAGTATCATCAACATAATAATATAAATTTAAAAGCGAAATATAAACAGTTATCCTTCCCCAGAGGATTCTGGAATATATGTATAATATATATATGTATATGAGAAAGAATAGATCAATTCCTTTTTTCTCTATTGGCAATTACGTAGTTCATTCCTAATTGCTGCAACAACTTCTTGAACTATTTCTAGCTTAAAGCTTTGCAGTTTTTTTTGTACCTCTGTCAATACTTCTTGTTTATGTCTTTCCAAATCTGCTAATGTTACATTTGTTATTGGTGATGATGAATTATTACTATTTTTAAGTGGATCTTCTTGAGATGATAATGATGAAACGCTAGGAATTCTGAAAAATTATTATGAATAAAAAAATGATTTAAAAAATGTATACTCACTTTCGATGTGTTTTAGGTGAATCAGTACCATTACTAATATTATTATCACCATTATTGCTATTTTGTTGTTTCCATGTTCTTAAGTTACTTGTTGATGTATTCTGCACTAATGTATTACCATTTTGATTTATTACGCTATTCTCCGATTGTTTTCTCTCATTGTTTATTGTTCCTGTTGTTACACTATCACCACTTCCATTACTACGAACTTCCTCTTGATTTTTACGTTTATTTATTTTTGCTGCTAACTCAGATAATAAATCACCTTTTGATGCATTTATACTATTTTTATGAGTTATTCCTTGATTATTAATATTGTTAATATTATTAGTATTCTCCACTGATGATACTTTCTTTAATTGTGTCTTTTTTAATTGCTCAGCAAGTGAATTTCCTTTATTTTCATTTTTTAAATTTATTGGTAATGGTGGAGGTGGAGGTGGTGGTGGATTATTTGATGATATATTATTACTATTATTTTTAGTTGGTGGTGGTGGTGGTGGAGGCGCCGGTGCACTTCTTGATATATTATTACATCCACCACCATTATTTGATGTTATATAATTATTGGAAGAATTTGTTGAAGAACCTGATGATCCTTGTGAGGCACGGCGTTGATTCTGTTGTTGTGAAGCTAATAAATTGGAGTTTGATTGTTGCTGTTGTATTCCAACTCCATAATTACTACCTTTCCTCATAACACCAGCATTTGACATGGCATGTATTTGTGCTGACATCTGTGAGTTGGTACCATTTAAGTATCCATGAGAGTTGGATGATGCTAAAGAATCTTGATCAACATCATGATTCATACCATTACTATATATTCCATTACCATTAACCATTCCATTTTGTTGTAAAGACATTCTACCATTAGAAATAGTAGCGGGATCTTGATATAATTCACCACCAGGATCAATATTTGGATTATCTTCAATTGTACCTAAAACTTTAATAACATTCTGATAAAAAATGGATGCTTCATAATTATCAGCAAAATTAACACCAAATACTTGTTTTTGTTCATCTCTCCATTGATGGAAGGTATCATTAGCCTTCTGATACTTAATTCGAGCAAATAATTTTGTCTCAATAATCATTCCTCTACCATCTCTTTGCATTCCAACTATTCTAAAACTTCTTCTTCCAGCATGATGTAATAATAATATTTGTGCTAACTGATTTGTTGATGATGGATCATTTGTAGTATCAATCCCATCCGGTGTTATCCATCTTTTTGTGGTTCTGTCAAAAAGATATATTTGAGCAGTAGCTTGTGCTAAAATACTCTCACTATAAAGATTATATTTATAGATAAAAATTTAGTGAATATTTCTTAAGTTACCTCATAGTTATATTTAAAATTCAAGTCTTTTTTTTATCCTTTTCTATTTTGTTAAAGAATGAATTATCATTTCAATGAGTACTATTTTTTTTATTATCAAAAGATGAAACCTTTGTTGGTCCAGAGAATTGTTAACTAATAATATTGATGTAGGTATTATTATAAAATAACACAGCCACTATCTAAAATTTTATAAAAAAATATTTATAACAATGGATCTTTCTTATAAAAAGTTTATTTGCGAGAGAGAGAAGATACACGATTATAAAATAATAGACAAAAAATACCTAAGAGGGATGAACTTAGATCAATTGAAAGAAGTTAAAAAAAAAGTGTATTATATAATATTATATAAAATGAAATATAATTTTATTTTTAAAAAAAAGTTGTATATAGACTAAAAGAGAATGATATGTTGATTTATCACAGAAGAAGATGTTAGGATATATAATCTTTCTATTTATAATTTTTTTCTTAATAACAGTATTATTAAAACGGCTCAATCAGATTGTAGTTATAAAATTGTGTATAAAGGGGTGATCGGAGTTGTAACCTTCATTGTTGTAGGAATCTCATTTTACACATTTCATGTAATAATATGATAGAAATATAAAGTGTCAATTAAATAATATTCAAGGTATTGATATGTAAAGGGAAGGTAAAATAAATATGATGTCAAATCATTTCATTTCATAAACACGCAAACAAAAAAAGAACACCATAATTTTTGGCATTTTTATGTGATATCAGGTGTAATTGATATATAACTTCTTATTACAATGATTATAAAACTTTGTATAATATTATGTTAGCTAATGGAAAGGATATTATAATAATAATGATAATATGAGACAAAGACAATTAAATGAAAAAGACGAGTCTTAATGGTCCCTTGAAATAAGAGATATTTTTATTATTAAAAGAAAAGATGCCAAAACATATCCCACTCTTAAAATTTATATATAATGTATATCTATCCCGTCACAAGGAAGAAACCTTTTTGCAATATAGCTATTTGCCCATTATTTTTACTAATATTATATATGAAAATTATTCATAAAAATGAAATAAAATTATTTACAATGGTTTTTAGGAAAGAGCTAATTTAAATAGAAAAGTGAATAATATTTAATTTTTATAAAATTTACTTTAAATTTATATAGAATATATATTTTTCTTTTTTATAAATAAAACTAATTATTTAAAAAGTCCTCGCGCGAAAACTAATTATATATATTTTTAATAGATATAAAATTTGGATGCATGCATCTTTTTTTTAATATAAGAATATATGTCTTATAAAGAAAGGACTCTCTTTTTGATGTTATATATAATATATATAAGAAAGAAAAATTTTAATATCTTTTTTGAATTAGTTAGAAGAAGTTTAATAAATTTATGAAAATTTATGTTTGCAATTTTGAAGGAGGAAGTTTGAGATGAAAATTAAATAAAATTAAAAGTATATTTATAGAGAAATTATCATCTTGTTTAAAGAAACATATATTATTAAAAATATTTTTGAGTAAATCAATCAAGTATCTTGAATAATAATATAAACTGGACTCTTCTTACTAATTAACTATAATAAAAAATATATTTGTAGTTAAAAGGTGTACTTCAAAGTTAATATTTAAATTGTCGGTATGCTATTACCAATCTACAAAATATTATGTATCACAAAATAGAGATGATGTTAAGATATATTGAGAGGAAAAAAATATATATGAAAAGTTTTTTAAATACAAGAGGATCACAAAAATTAATACTATAAAGAATCCCTTTTAATGACGTGATTAATTTCCAATGAAATAAATATTTTAATGAAAAAGTAAGAGGTATTGTTTTTGTAAAATATACATATTATCTAATTCTATATAAAATACAAATAAAAATATAAGACAAGAAAATTGACAAATGAATTTTAAACAAACAATTGTATATAAGAAAAAGAATGATATGTAAATCTACTAAGAAAAAAGGCTACTCAATATATATAAATAAGCTGACTAAACATCAATTCTTAAGCTCATGTTAATTTTTTATAGAAAATAAAATTTGTACTATGGTAGCATGAATTGTATTAAAAATAATTGTTATTTAAATATTAGTAAATTATTTGCACTTTAGGATGTCTATTACTTCATTATCGATAAAAAAATAAATTTGATATTTAAATATATTTTTTAATATGTCCAATAAATATTTTAGTATGCTAAAGAATCAGTAGAAAACTAAAATGATTCCAGTAATAAAATAATGACTTTTTTAACTTATAGTATTTAAATTATTATTATTATTTATTGATAATACCAATACCTGATAATAGAATAATATGATAAAATCTAGAATAAAAAGAAAAATTACTTGTTTTCATACCAAACAAAATAAATAAATAAAAGATTTCTGTCATATAAATTATATATTTTTAAAATAAATGATAAAAATTATCATCAAAAAATTGGTTAATAAGAAAAAAACTTTTGTAACTTAAATTTTTTTTATTTAATACAATAGATTGTAAAAATTTATAAAAATGGACAATTACATTACATCTAAAATATCCCACTTTATAAGTTTTTACATATATATATAAAAAGGAGACAAATTTTTAGATATATACATAAAACTTTTTGTATCAAATGAAATTACCAGAGTACTATTTGAAAATAAGAATAGAGCTTACATTAAATATATATAAATTTATTTTATCTATTTAGTGTGGATAAATATATTATATAACAATTTTGACGATGATAGGATAATTACATCAAGAACCAAGGAAGCGTAACTGACAATTTTTCGTAGAAAAAACTTTTAGTTAATATTATTTTTATTGTCGATTATTAACTTTAAAAATGTATATCATTATTAATTATGTATGTTTCAAAAAAAAAAATCTGTGCATAATTATTAATAGAGAGAGAGGGGTCATCAAATAATGATGATATTTAATTCATAGGTGATAAGAGGGTATGATTGATCAAAGAATGAATAGGTAATATTGTTGTACAATCACTTGATATTACATAATAGATAAAGAATAGAAAAGTTATAACAAACATATTAATGAGTATTCAGAATTGTAAATGATTACAATAGTTAGAACATCAGAATCAGTACATTATATGGCACTTTGTTGGTCTAAACAAATTCTACAATCGATGATTTGGACAGCTGTGCGTTATAAATGCGCAAAAGCTGATTACATTTTTGCCGTCCTGACGCTCTCTCTCTTTCAATACCAGAGAGTATAAAAGTCTTCTCCCTCTTACTATAATAATACTGTTTTGACCACCCCTAGTTTATTGGAAAAGGAAAGTTTTGTGCCCTTATGTCCCTTGCTCATCATTTGATATAGAAAAGTCCACTTTTTCTGCATCATCTTATGAGTATATATATAAATGTACATTGTCAAATATATATATCCTCCTCTTGTATATATCTAATAATTACCACAAAGGGACCGTAATAGATTTAAAGAGATAGAAAAATAGCTTGTAATTTGGTGTTATTAAAATTTTCTAACATAAATCATTTGTATAAAATCTTATTAATAAATTAAAAGAAAAAGTTATACCGCAAATATCAATTAATTATCTAATATATCTCTGAATGATTAATGTGTTAAAAAGAATTTGTCTTTACATATGTTTTATATTAATAATTTTGTTATATAATAAACGGTACTTAAATTGATGAAAAGGATACACTTATTCCAAAAAGAAATAATTGTCATTTTGTAAAAGGTATAATTATCCAGTAACAATGGCTCCAAAAAGATATATTTTTAGGGAGGAAAACTTTTGATGTAAAATTAAAAGTTGAAACAATATATATATATATATAAAGTAAATAATATTTTGGGAATTATTACTTATTATTGTGTAATAATGAATTATTACAAGTTACTTACCCATTAATAGTTCTTCTGAATATATTTATGAATAAATAAGTACAGTATAAATACATGATATAAAATAAATATGTGTGTAGTTTTATATATAAAGAAGGAAATGAGATTGCATATATGAATAATTAGCTATGGTTAAAAATGGAGATGAAAAGGCAATACATTTGTGATGAGAGAGTTTTTATTCGAAATGTTATAAAAAGAAAATTTCCACATAAATATGGATTTTAAAAAATCAAAAAAAAGGAGTATAAATCTTTTTATGATGATATATCTATTCTACTCTTCTTAAAGAAAGGTATAAAAAGAAATGTAAGAGTGAATTCTTTCTTCAATATGATTTTCCTTGACGTGATTATATTATGTACAAAGAAAGACAGGTATAAAATAATATATAAATTTGTATATAAATCGGCCAATCTAATGATTTGAAGAAATATAATGTGAAAAGGTAATTATTCTAAATGGTAGTTGCTCCACTTTGAATGTTTAAAATTTATAAAAATGTTTTTGTACAAGGTAAATACTTAAAAAGAGAGTGGCAGAGGAATAAAAATGAAAGAGTAAAAAAAANAAAAAAAAGTTTAATGTTACTTATCAATTAATTTAATCTTATAAAAGTGCAAAAAATATCTTATTATGTTTAAACATTTCGCATGAGTGTAGTAAAGATTTGTTTTCACGATATATAGTGTATTGTAACATTTAAAAGTATAAAATTGATTAAAAACATTAAAAAAGTATAATTTTTTAAGATAAACAAAAGTTGTGTAGAAATTATTTTTAATCAGATCTTATCAACATACATATCAACTATAAACATGTGCTTTTACGCAAGAGAATTCATAATGGCATATGACAAGTGAAGTTTTGTCAAAATTGTAAGAAGTATATTGAATATAAAAATACATATATCTTGAAGACAGATGGTGATGAAAAAGTATGATTAATTTTGAAAGTACTTATAACACAAGAATATTAAAAGATAAGTAGTGGTAAAAATTTTATAAAAATATTATAGTGGATGGTGATTAAAAGTTTTATATAAGTGTATTTAAGAATATAAAAAGATAAAACTTGTTAATGTAGGAAAGTTAATAAATATAATTATATACAATTTCTCAGGCTAATGAACAAATTAATTAGAATAAATATAAAATTCTAAATAAGCCAATCAAATAAATATATATCATTTAACAAAAATGATTGAAAAGTTTTAAATTATAGTTAAATCTTCCACAAATATTTACTACTCTGTCACATCAATGACAAAACTTTTATCTTAACTTGTATATTAAAGTAAATAATATTAAAAAAAATTTTAAAATAAATCTTTGATTAAATTTTTTTAATTAATAAAACTTTTGCTTAAAAAAAATGTGTTAAAAAATATAACACAAAGGAGTTGGTAGAAAAAGTTATGAAAAGTATTATGACAATAGACAAAAAATTGTTAGGAAAAGAATTGATATAATAAAAAGTAATCATCTAAATAAATATTTACACAACAATTTTTCTCATACTTAACATTTTTGTAAGATGGCATTTATTAAAAAGAATAAGTAATTTTGACAACAAAAAGAATGTCGAACATATACAATATATGTTCCTTAATATAAATAAAATACATTTGAATAAATATTAAGTTAAAAAAAATGAGATATCTTATATAAAAATATCCTTAAAGATTTGAAGTACAAGAATTAAAATTAGGGATTTGATATTAATACCATTTTGTAAATTATTCAAGCTTCTATCAAATGAATATCAAATCAATAAATTATCTTTAAAATGAAGAAAGTTATAATATCAAGAATCATCTTAGTTAAAATAAAAAAATATAAAAAATAGCACGTTCTTGATAACCCTGTGAAGCTCCTACTTGATCAAATTTTATGTGTGATAACTCATTCAATAACTGAGAAGTTGTTTTAAGATTTGAAAAAGTTATTTTTTCAAATTTTAAATATTTATGAATTTTTGAGTATTTATTAAAAAATGTTTTTAAAGATATTAGGACGATGGTGCTATCAAAATATTGAAAATTATATGGGAACATGATTCTGATGTTTATTTTGTCTAAAAAATAATTTATCATCTCATTAATCTCATGCGAAATATTTTGAGTTTCATATAGACTTCAACAATGGTAGTTTTTTTTTTCAAGACTCTATTTTAGTTTTTTTGTTTTCATGCTAGCCTTTACTATAACAAAAACCATGTCATAAAATTCTGACCCCCTAATAATTTTACACTTTTCGTTATGAGATACTATAAAAAATTTCACTATTCCAAATAAAAAAGTACGCTTAAAGTATTTACTCAAAAATAAAGTTTTTTATCTAAAATTGGCGCGATGATTATAGATAGTTTAAAAAATGATGGATGGCGGATTGATGACGAATTATTATCAAAGTATTTGGAGGATAATTTTGAAGAAGAATTGAATGATAAAGATAAATTGAATGCTATTCTTGATGTATGTTTAATTTATCATTATAATAATAATAATTTTACTTTAGGCTGATTTAAAAATGATAAGTAAACCAATATTAGTAGATATATTAGATCGTCAAAAAGGAACTTTACAAGGACCTGTTGTACTTCAGTTGATGAAATTTAAAAATGTTTCCCATCCCCCGAATTATGAGAATTATGATCCAAAGAATGATTATGCTAAAATAACATTTACAGACGGTCACAATAATGTAAATGGTATTAATTTTAATTTATTGACTGAAATAGGGTAGGTTAAATGATACTAAAAAGAATATATTTTTTTTATTATAGCATTAATACTCCACCTGGAACAAAAATATTGTTAAAAGGGATAATAAAATTTGAAGATGGTTTATTGCTGTTATCAAAAGATAATATAAAAGTGTTAGGCGGGAGTGTTGATAAATTAATAAGTCGTTGGAACATGGAGAAATTGACTATTCGTGGTGTAAAACCAAAAAGTGATGCACCAAAATGGATCCCATTCTCCAAGACAAAACAATTTAAAAAAGATCAAAACAATTTGAGTAACAATAAGAGTGCTACCAACAAACCAAGAAATGGAGATAATAAATTATTAATAAAAAATGATTCATTAAAAAAGAACATTAATAAAAATATTAGTAATGTTAATATTGAATCATCCAATAATCCATCAATTGAAAAAAGGAATGTATTTAGTAATAGTACTCCTACAATAAATAAAAATAATTCATCATCAAATAGTAGAGGTAATTCTTATGGTATGTTTGAAACAACAAATATAATAAAATAATTTTTTATAGGCAAAAATCAACAAAAGAATAGAAAGAGTGAAGAAAAGAATAATAGAAACGTTTCTTCTAATAATGTAACAAGAGGTGTAAATCATAGAGGACGTGGAGGTGGTGGTCGAGGAAGAGGTAATACAAGGGGGAATACAAGAGGAAACACAAATTCAAGGGGTGGCAACAATTATTATAATTTAAGCAATCTGATGGAAAATATATCTTTAAATAAATAATATAATTTGCGCATTTTTTTAAAATGATAGCAATAAAATATTTTTTTTTTATAAAACAAGGCTATTTCATTCAATTAATATTTCATTGATTAAAATGGTTACAAAATAAATGATAAAAATTTAACAAAAAAATATAACAATATAAAGGTTAATGGTTTTGAAGACTTGAATAAATGTTCTTGAGATTGATGGAGTTGAATTTCTAAATATTATATTATTTTATTGTAAGAAGTGATAAAAGTTACAACGTAATACATTATATACAATATTTATAAGTTATTTAACTATCACATCAAGATATTTGATGTGGCAGAGTTAAAAGAATTTAATGATTTCCAGTCAAAAGATAAGTAATCACGAGATTCTGTAACTTCACAAATCGAAGAAAATTGATCTATAGGTTTTGAAGCTACCGTATAAAGCCCTCTCAAACGTTGATCCTCAACAGTGGTGAATTTTTTTTCTGTTGGTTTAACACATAAACGGAAACCTTTATGTTCAGTGAGTATATATGATGGTATTTTATCAGCAACTCTCTGCCTAAATAATTTTTTAATTAATGGATCACTCATAAATTCAATAACTTCATTTTGTAAAAGTCTGTGTTGTTCCTCCAAGCATATCTCTGTTGATACAGTCCTATTTCTAACCAAACGATAATCACTTGAAGATTTCTTTTGTAGTTTAATAAGGCGGTAACCACGACTAGATTTTGTACAAGTCTCAGGAGGATGTGGTTGATAATATTTTGCACTATTTAACAGATAACTGCTAACATTGGCAGGTGGTAAGTTAAGAGGTTTAGCATAGTAACCTTCTAAGAATTCAGCTTGTCGGAACCATTTATCTATAAAAAAATAAATAAACAAGTATAATAAGATAGATAAACATACCGCTTTCCAAAAGATATGCTAAAGCAAACAACCATATTTTTTGATCACGAAAGTTAAGTTGTTGAAGGCGAACCCTATCCCAATCTTCCTCATATTTACGACATAAAAGAGTATCATTAAAACTGTTCCCTAATCTTCCAAGTGGACCATCAAGTGGAAAGAATATATCCTCATCACAAAAGGTTGGCATTAATAATCTTTCTTCAACAACTTTAGAAAATATACTTCTTTCATCAACAATAACATGCATCTGTGATCTGGCTACAATACAACCACCAAATTCAATGGCACGTTGTAATATTTGACAATTAACTTCAACATATTTATCTGCTCCATATTCCTGTGTAAATTCTACCAAATTCATTTCATATAAGCTTAATAATTCATCATAATTATCACATCTATCAGGATGATGTTTATAAACGGAAGGTAAAAATGCTTGTACTTGATGTCCACGAGATAAAAAGTAATTGATTGTTATTGTTATACCTCTAACACAAAGTAAGTCACCTTTCTTGGATTGCATTGAATATCCAGCTTCAACACCATTTACATACACTGGTCTAAATAATGTATCACTGTTTCTTTCAATAACAGATTTATCACATTCATCAATAGCAACAGAATATATATTTGCTTCCATTTTATCATTAGACAGAGCCTGTAAATTTTTCTTATGTGTTTCATGTTTATAAGTTGATGAATATATTGATCTTTCTGGATTTATTATAAATTCACCATCGTACAAGTATCTAATTCCATTACTATTTATTTCTGAAGACATTCTAGTACCTCTTGAACTAAATGATGATGAAGAGATGGTACTATCAATTTTTTCAAATAATTTTTGTGATTTTCCTGAATTTATGTTACTATAACTTGATCCTCGACCACTGGTTGGATCAGTAAGAGATAAGTTTCCATAAGTACCAGGAATCGGTACTCTAATAGATTTTAATAAAGATACATATTTTTTGTAAGCTGTCATTCCTTTTTTCAAAAGTATTGTTTTATCTATTTTGTCATATTTCTTTCTTTTAATACTTTTATCAATTTTTAAGATAATATTTGATTTTTTTACTATACTTCTAGATATTGATGCATCCGTTAACGGTTGATTGGTCCTTAAGAAATCATTTAAGCAATTAATAATTCGGTTTTCAAATTTAGATATTATATCTGGAATATCATTATGATGAATAAATTCTTTCAAAAATCCTTTCATATCAAAAACAATCTTCCCAATCATGTTTTTCATCTCTTCACTTTTCATAAACTTTTCAAAATCACTCTTCTGTAAAGGTAATGATTTCCAGAAATGTGGTTTAATTATTGATACAATGATATTTGAAAATTGATCTCTTCTTAACTCATAAAATCCAGCCATATTCGTTTGTCTTTTTATACCAAAAAATTTGTAAAAACTATCACATATCATTTCTTCAATTGATTTGTCTTCACCGTATGATACCTTTAATCTATTATACTTATTTGATAAAACCAAATATCGATTTATATTTTTTGATCTTCTTTTATTTACCCATTTATAGTATTTCAAAGCTTTTATTTCATTCCTTGTCATACATTTAAAAACTTTCTTATAATAATCTTTTGGAAGAACATAAAAATTTTCAGAACTGTCCAGGAGTATCTTCTTAAATTGTTTTGTTGACCAGATATTTTTTAAACGTCCTTCTAATATTGCTTTCATTCTTTTGGAGGTAGCTCTGGAGTCATTTAAGATTTGATCATTTAATTGCTTTATTAAAATTTTTAAAGCTAAATCATATGTTTCAATCCTTGAAACTTCAGCCTTTCTAATAGCATTACCTGCAACAATCTTCAAATATTCCATTCTTGATTCTGGTAATTCCATATCATTTAACTTGTAATAAGCTTGAGCAAGTAATTTAATATTATCTTCATTCTTAATATTGTGATCAATAGGCGTATTAAAAAAATTGATACCACATTTATCTTCTTTCAATATTCTTTGCATGTAATGCCATAATTCAATGTTGCAGTGATTAATTGGTATATTTATATCATTATTGATAACCTTGAGATTTGTAGAAGTATTTTGATATAAGGCAGGACAACTATTGACAGAGGAGATAGTTGATAGATCATTGTTACTTGCAGTACATGATGTCTTGACTAACTTTTTTATACTACTTTTATCGACTTCCATCATACTTTGTAATTTCATCATAAATGGTTTGTTTTTAAGTGATTCATTAAATTTAGAAGCTATCCAGTTACTTAATGCCGTAAGATTTGAAGATACATTAGAATTTATCCATTTCCCATCCGTTACACATACACTTACAGTACTTTTATCATTCTTTATTGTTTTAGTATCATTAATGTTAGGTGAAATAGATTCCATTAATTCAATATCAGCATATGAATCTGTACCACTATTACTAAGCTCCTCTTCTTCAATTAATAACACGTCAGCATCCTTTTTCTCCATATTCATATCTTCAATATTCAAATTTCTTTCTATCTTACTTTTTTTCAAATTTTTTTCTTTAAATATTTTTCTCGGTAAAATATTTTTAATGTCACACGTTGTGCTTTCATTATATAATCGTAAAATTAACATACCTTCAATACAATTTATCTTCTCTATATCACTAATTTCTAAATTTGATTTAATACTTTGTGTGACCAATTTATTAATTTCACTATCGATATTCTGATATTTAAAAGTACCATCGACAAATTTACATTCTTTAGCTTCTAAAACATTCTTACCGTAATCTTCTTCACAAAGCATATGAATTTTGTAGGAAATAAGATTGTTAATATAAACAGAATCGATAATATTCCTCGTTATCTTAGCACTTATCTCCTTATAATATCCACAAATACTAAATACAAATCGGAAAAATAATGTAAATATCCAAGTGATATCTAGATTTATAATAAGTTTCATAGAGTTATCTCTATGACGCCCAATAAATAAAAAAGAAATTATCCAAAGGTAGAGCGTTTTTAACATTTTGTGTATCAATGAAATTAGAATGATTAAATTCTTATTAAATTTATTTTCTCCTATAGTCAAATTTTTGAAACAATTATTGCAATTCGATTGAATTTATATTCTCTTTGTGATTTTAAATACTATTTTTTTTTNTTTTTTTTTATAATTATCAATAATTTATATACCCTCTATTAACAGTGAGGGTCATAAGGATGTACCACCTCAAAGATATTAAATTCACATTTTTTAATATGATTCCTAAAAAGAAAACTACACCTCTCCACGCAATCCCATTTTAACATGAATTATTGAACATTTAAATTATTAGAACGAGTTGCGCCATCTTGTTGTACATTTTTATTCTATGTTTCATTACCTTTACTCTTCGATCATTTATTACTCCTTGATCATAATATTCATTTTTTACAGGGTTCTTTTATTTGATTTACATCATGGTTAATGACAAAATTACTGGCTTATCAAATGCTGTTAACAATAACGTATTTTCATCTCCATTCTTCCGTTCTGCTAACTGTGCATCAACAGGTAAATTCAATATTTATTTTATATTCTAAAACACTTTTTTTTTAGTAAAATCAGCACCAGGAGAAGTTGAATTTGGTAGTAACAAATATTATGCACTTTGCGCTTTTGGTGGTGCCTTATCATGTGGACTTACACACACAATGATTGTACCTTTGGATTTAGTCAAATGTCGTATTCAAGTTGATCCAGCTAAGTACAAAGGAATCGTCTCTGGTTTTAAGACAACTGTCTCAGAAGAAGGTTTCCGTGCTCTTGCTAAGGGATGGGCTCCAACACTCGTTGGTTACTCAATGCAAGGATTAGGAAAATTCGGATTTTATGAATTTTTCAAAAATATTTATGCTGATGTTCTTGGAGAAGAAAAAGCATATATTTACAGAACTTACCTTTATCTTGCTGCTTCTGCATCTGCTGAATTCTTTGCTGATATGCTTCTTGCACCAATGGAAGCTACCAAAGTTCGTATTCAAACAGCACCAGGAGCTCCACCAACACTTCGTGGATGTGCACCAATGATCATGAGAACTGAAGGCCTTTCTGGTTTCTACAAGGGACTTCCACCACTTTGGATGAGACAAATTCCATACACCATGATGAAATTCGCTTGTTTCGAAAGAACTGTTGAACTTCTTTATCAATATGTTGTTCCAAAACCACGTGCTGATTGTAGCAAGGCTGAACAATTAATGGTTACTTTCGCTGCTGGTTATATTGCTGGTGTCTTCTGTGCTATTGTTTCTCATCCTGCTGACACAATTGTCTCTAAACTTAATCAAAATTCTGATGCTTCTGCCATGGATATCCTTAAAAAACTTGGACCAGTCGGAATTTGGGGAGGTCTTGTCCCACGTATCATTATGATCGGTACACTTACAGCCCTTCAATGGTTCATCTATGATACTGTCAAGGTAGTCTTAAACATTCCAAGACCACCACCACCAACCATGCCAGAATCTCTTAAGAAGAAACTTGAAGCTCAACATAAAGCATAATCTTCCTGGAATTATCAAATTAAAAAGAAATAATTAAATAACGAGGATTTAGTTTAAAAAATAGGACACTTACTTATATAATCTAAATATCATTATTTACAACTACCATTCCATTGTTTGAGAATAAAAAATTACGTCTTTTTTTTTCTATTATCGTTGAATATTATGTACGTGCGCTAACTTCTTTGTTGTAATCTTGCAACGATTGTTTTTACATTTCTTCCAAAGTTTTTAGTCTAACACAGCTTTCTTTTGTAATCATAACTTATCTCTTAGATTATTATCATTTAATTTTTATCGCGATTTGTAAGTAATTTAACATTTTAATTATTTTTATTTTGAATATCTTTTAGAATAGTAAAAATACCTTTAATTTATTGTTTATTTTGTGTATCTTGGTTGTGCGTATAAAGAAATATATAATAATGCTGAGTAGTGTTTTGTCAAAGAGATTGGCAATATATGAGGAAGATCCAATCAAGATAAGTGAGGTTGAACGTACGGAAGATGCTTTCTTTCAAGAATGCAAACAGATGGTTGAAAAATCTTTTATGCCAGTCTCAGAGTGGAAAAGTTGGGTTAATTATCACATTAAGAGATGCAACAATCCTTCTGGAAGTACTTTAGAGATGGAGCTTGGTCGTCTGTACGAAACAATGAAATTAGCTATATTGCATTGCCATCATCCTGATATCTTTTGTTTTTTGGATGGAGCCAATTGTGATTATATTGATGCAGAAACTATTTTTAATATGTTTTATGATAATTATGTTTTCTACTTTGATCCTGTTATGGTTGGACCTTTCTTTCATGTTCTTACTACATATGCTTCTTGTTCTATGGTTGATAAAGAGAGTGCAGACATATCGTTATATGAGAAGATATTCAACGTCTATGAATTAGCGAAGAATAATGCAAATATAAACTTTTCTGGGATTCATGAATCTGTGGATACATTTATGAAAATTTTTACTGAATACTACCGTGGAAACGACAAGAATATTGATACTGATAGTAAAATTCTTGAGGATCAAATGGAATTGTGCGCCGTTATTGTTAGGTTTGAGAAACAGCTTAATGGAAGCAACTATTCATTAGAAGAGTTTTATGATTATATAAATTTCTTAAATAATAAAGAATTTCCTTATGCTGCTTGTGGATTACATAGAAGAATTCTTATGTACCATCCTTCTAATGAGGCAGTTTGGGTGAAATTTTTAACAAACTTGAAAAAATTTAGTCTTGGAGGTCTTGCTTATAATCTTGGAGAAAGAGCATACAGTTTATCAAATATTGCTACTGGATTATGTCCAAAGAATGTACCAATTCTTCAATTGAAGTTACTTATTATGGAGATGACATCTGTTTCAGATAATATTATTGATTCACAATATTGTGAAATGCAGAAAGCTCCCAGAAATGCTAATGATGCTGTATCTTTGTTCTGTACTTATGTATATATGTTGAAGAGAAGAGTTGATAAACGATCAGATTTAGACTACACAATTGTGGTCGAAATGTTTTCACAACAATTAAATGAGTTGAATGCTGTTTACGGGGAAACTTTCGACAGTGATGGAGAATTTCATAGAAAATTTGCTTACTTTTGTTATGCTAAAGCTAAACATATTGATGCTGGGAGACAACAATATAAATATCTTCTAACTACTTATCCACATAAAACTTATGCTTTTAATTGGTTGGAGATGATTGCTTGTGAAAGAGCTTATGGGGATATTGGAATTGCTCGCGAATTATACAAGGAATCTTTTAAGCATGTTGTTGATGATATGTATACGATATGTACAAGTTATGTTCAATTTGAAAGAGAGGAAGGTAATTTATATCAATTGGATGATGCTGTTGAATTAGCCAATAGTTACCAACAAAAGAGTATTAGAAATAAAAGAGGGAAAAAGAGGAATGGAAATGAAGGTAATAAAAAGACTGAAAATTTCAATGATGGAAATGAATCAACATATAGTAAACGTGTAAAAAGAACTTCTCCGGAAAGGCCAAAACATAAGGAGATTCTTGCTCTTAGAACACCTTCTGCTTCACCACCACATCAACAGAGAACTACACCATCACCACCTGTCAGGGAAAAATCTGTTGACAAGGATGGATTTGTCATTCCATATCTACCAGCAAGAACAGCTTCACCTGCGGTTGTTAATTCTCAAAAAACTGGAGTCCTTACTAGATCGTCTGCTAAAATGGTTATGGATGGCATAGAGAAAACAAACACATCTAACAATGACGTTGCATCACCTTCGACTAATATGGAAATTGATGGGATTAACAACATAACTATATCGGATGATAAGAACTTTCCTCATAAGTTATATATAAAGAATTTGCATTTTTCCGTCACTGAGGAAATGTTAAAGAAGACATTTGAGGATGTTTGTAATGTGAAAGTTGCATCTGTATTTATTCCTCGTCATAGTAATAATAAGCCAAAAGGATTTGGGTATATCAATTTAACCTCAGAAGGAGATATTCAGAAATCTCTTCTTGTTGGGAACACAATATCATTCAACAACCGTAATATTGAAGTCTTTATCTCTAATCCTCCAAGCCGTAAAGGTAAAGATGTAACAAAAGTCGTAATTAAACCTCCAGTACCAGTCAAAGTGGATACTTCTACGATTAAACATATTGTCCCTAGAGTATTGAGAAAGAAGAAATTGGTTACAAGTGCTGAAAATACTACAACCGGAACCAGTGAGGAAAATAATGGAGAAGGTTCTTCAAAATCTCCAAACAAGATGACAAATGAAGATTTCAAAAAATTATTTTAACTTTTTATGTATTTATTTATTGTATACAGTGTAATTACAAATTAATTTTAAAAAAATAAACAAGTAATATTATTTTCCTTTATTTTTAGGTTCATTTTTCTCTTGGTTAACTTTGAGTGAATCATCCTTCAATTCTTTTATTAAATATTGGAGACGATTCAATGTTGTAAAAGGAGTTCCCTTAACTATATGATCATCCTTGGAAATGTTATTAAATAACAATAATGGGCACCAAGGTTTATGATGAATCTTAGGATTGAGAAAATTTTTCTTTTTAACACTTACGTCATAGAAACACTTGAAACATTTGACATACTCTCCTTCAAAATAGAACCCACAATTAGCTAGATACTCCTTAACAGACCCATTTTTATCAATACTGCTATTTAAAAAATCCCAACTTATATCTTCATAACCGGTAAATGATCTTTTACATTCCTGGATATCACATTCAGTTAACATACTGTAACACTTCTCAAGTTGATTATAATTAAACAACAACCTTTGACGACAATAATTTTTATGCGAAGATCTCAATTCCTTCTTCAATATTTGTATATTTTCATGATAACTCAATGAATTTCTCCTACTTCCATTGACAAATTTTAATGATACACACTTCTTACATGAACTACATTGCAAATAATCTCCTGAAATTGATATCCATCCCAGGAGAGCACATTGAAGTGGTGTTATCTTCTGTGATGTTATTTTCCAATTTTTCGAAAGATACGTCTTCAAACGTTTCCTTAACGCATCCTTATCCTTCCTATATGATTCTGTGTAGGAAGATGTCCCAAACAATATATATTCATCCATACATTTAGTTGCCTTCTCTGCCACCTTTATACTCTCATTGAAATCAACTATCTTTTCGTTAACATTTTCATTATTTTGAATATCATTTGATTTTTGATTATCGGCCTCATTTTCTGTTGATAAGGAAGTATCCATTTTTTATAAATAATAAATTAGAAAAAAGAATAAAAATTATTTTCAAATGTTTATCAAAGTATTCTTTTTCAGTCAAAACAAAAGTACTCCTGAGTAGATATTTGGAAAGATATACATTGAACTAAATCATATTTTATTCTTCAAGTTATATTTTTTAAGATAGCATATCCTTAATTATGAATAAGAGGTCTGAGAAATTTATATTTTTGTTCTTATATAATCAAATTTACATTCAATCTATTCAAATAATAATTTCATTTTTGTAACTTTTTTTTTAGATTAATAATAATTATATTTCCTAATAATGTTTTTTACCCATCTAGCCAGAGCCTCAGCCAGAGTCATAAAAGGTTCCCCGAGGCGGACGTTACCTTCAAAAGCAGCCTTAACATTAACAGATGAAGCAATACACCGTGTAAAAGAGATCATGTCAGAGCAACCCAAAGCAGAAGCATTAAAAATTGGTGTCAAACAAAGGGGATGCAATGGTTTAACGTATACATTAGATTATGCTTCTGAAAAGGGTAAATTCGATGAAGAAGTTGTTCAAGATGGTGTAAAAATATGGATAGATGCAAAAGCACAACTTACACTATTAGGAACAGAGATGGATTATGTTAACAATCGTTTAACAAGTGAATTTATTTTTCGGAATCCTAACGTTAAAAATACATGTGGATGTGGTGAGAGCTTTACTGTTTAGTAGTGATATAAGGAATGATCTTTCATTTATATTTAGGAGAAAACAAACAAATATTTAGATAATCTATACACATATTTCTACTTTTTTTTGTATATATAAATAATTCATATTCATATCGATTTTTAACTAGTTTCAATCTAATAATTATCTTTTAACTTTATCTTGTCTATCTTTATTATATTTTATTAATCTGTTAACTTAACTACATTATTAATTATTATCACGTGAAAAACATTGATGTAACTTTTAAAGATAATATATCTTTTAATGTATATATTATGCTCCGTTATTGATATAGTATTAGTAATAATTAGAAAAAATGCAACATGATCAATTTTTGCAAAAGTAGTAAAACATGTTTAAACATATATCAAATGTATATCCTTGCAATAAAAATATTTTTGTAACGATTTACAAAAAACTTTGTACTTTTTAAATAAATATTAAGTATCTATGTACGTAAAATGTTCCTTGGCATCTGATTTATGATTTTTGACATTGAAAAAAATATAATAAGTTATTATTTCTGGTTTTTAATCACCTATTATTTTGTATTTACATTCTTTCGTAATTTTAAGTGATAAACAAATATAATAAATAATAAAATTAATTATCCTTTTTTGTAGACTTATTCTATTTAATGATATGGGTAAAACAAAAATTCCAGACAACTATAAAAAAATTTGTAAGAAAGCTGGAAAGTTGACGAACCCAGTATTGACGGCAAATGCGGTACCAGATAAGGAAATAATAATTGATGGAGAAAAAATTGAATACAAATTTCCATGGGCAACACATTTATCAGATGAAGAAAGTAAATGGGTATTTGATTTGTTCAGACGTAACATGTTCAATATGTACCAAATGTCATTAGATGGATGGGATGAAGGTCACAAAAAGCAAGAATTGTTTGCAACAACAAGCAGATATATAATTATCAAAAATAATAAAAATAAATATATGGGTTATGCTCATTATCGTTTTGATATTGATGGTGGTTTACCAGTGTTGTATTTGTATGAACTTCAGGTGGAATCGTTTGTCCAGAATAAAGGAATTGGTAGCATAATTGTTGAGATGATTGAGAAGACTGCAAAGTATTTGGAAATGAAAAAAGTCGTGTGTACTGTGTTTGCTTTTAACTCTCAAAGTTTGGCTTTCTTCCATAAAAATGGTTATACAACTGATGAAACTTGTCCTGGGGCTGATGATGGTGTTGATTATTTAATTTTATCAAAAAAATTTGATTAATTTTTATGAATTTTACTATTATTTTATACATATTGTATTTAAGTGACGTAACTATATAAAATATTTATATTTCAAGAATTAAACTATTTGTACAAAAAATTGTTGCAAACATCACATTTTGTTTGTAAATAGTACCTAAATTCTAACGGTTTAAACCTCGTTTTACATCAATTATCATTAATCGAAGTTGTTTAATGATAAATATGACATCTATAAAAACAAGGTCGATTGAAACTGTTTCTTTAACAGACACATTCTCCAAATGTTTTCAAATGTATATATGTATGCTTCTCATATTTAAAAAGTACCGGAAAATTCTTCTAGTAAAGGAATAAGATATCTAATATAATCAAGAAAAGTATGATATTTTACAATGCCTATGGGTGTAATGGTTTCATTGACATAAAGATATATATATGTACATACATAATAATATTCCTTACTTTTTTCATGTGGATGGAATGTCCTATTATAATTATTTATTAATTATCAATATAAAAAGTTATTAAACTAATGATATATTTTTGTGTCACATGTATTTATATTATATTTAGCACCTTTAAGCATTTAAAAAAATACAAAAAAATAAATATTTTAAAAATGTAACAAAAAAAGGAAGTAATTTATTATATTTTATTTAATTATTTCAAGGAAAAGAATGTGAGGAACTGTAAATGATTATTAAACAAACGAAATATTACCCAAATTAGGAAGCGTAAAAAAAAATTTTATTCTATAGAATTATATATCAAAATTGAAATGAAGATAAAAATTCCTGATTTGAATTATCGCACACTACATAAAATGAGGTAATTAATCAAATTCTTGATTATAATGTTAAAAAGAAATTATTACACACGGTAACTACATTAGAAAAGTAGAGTGAGCATGGTTTCCACGTGGAGATGATTTGTGTGTATAAGTACATATAACTTTTGATCAATGTATTTAATATAAATGTTACGGTATTGCATATTATTTTAATTTAATTATTCGATTGCTGCCGGTAGTATTGTTAAGAAGTCGTAAATCATCGTATTAACTTCTAGACAATTTTCTTGATCAAAGAACATTTTTTAAAAATTAAAGTCATATTCCATAAACTAAATTTTACCTTTTAGTACTTTGTGATATAAGATCTTTATAATTTATTACCATTTATGAAAATCATAAGCATTTTGAACGAAAAATTTTCCTATCATTAATTGAATGATGAATGTTACGGGAAAAATGTTAACTTTACTATACTTAATGGTTTCCCCTAAAACGTAATTCAGAGACATTCTCTGTTTTAAATTATTATGTAATTAAATTAGCAAATATGCGATTGTAAGAAAGAAATGAATAAAAGGTTGGTCTAATAATTTTAACAATTTTATAATGGGTCTGCCTCTTTATCATATCATATGAAAATATCATCATCTCTCCAGCCCATAATAAATCACTATATAAAGTTGAAGGCTTTCTCAAAAATTTTGCAGTGTTTTCTTCATCATAATATATATTTTGTTTGAATAAAACTTTTTTTTTNTTTTTTTTTCCAATCATTTTCATAAATTAATATAAATTCACGACAATGAATAAATCTAATTCATCCTCAAAAGAAAGCATAAAATACTTTACCAGATACGAGGTTTCAGAACACTCTTCTTTTGGTGATGTTTGGATGATTATACATGACAATGTATATGATTTAACTTCATTTCTTGACATCCATCCTGGAGGAATGGATATTTTACTTGAATACGCTGGTACAGATGCATCATTATCTTTTAATGATGTAGGACATTCTTCTCATGCAAAAGCTATGTTACAAAAATACAAAATCGGTGAGCTTGCGGGTAGAAAGCATTCAGAGGAGCATGCTACAAATGAAAATGTAAGCTTGAAAATTGTCATTATTTATTACTAAAATGTTTTTATAGATTTATGAACATCAAACAACTGCTTTAAAAACAATAAATAATGTTGAACAAGGATGCAGAAACAATTTAAGAGATAATAATCATATAACTGAATTCAACAATTAATTATCTGAAAGTTGAATAAGGATGTTTGAAACGAACTTTGATAAAATGTATAACGATAAGAACGATAAGTAACTTCAAATTATCCTATTTGTCATATTCATTTAAAAAAAAATTCTAGTATGAATCGTATCGATTTACATACCTTATTGTCTTTTTGAAATAAAATATTTTCTATAAAAAGATAATAATAAATATTGTTTTACAGAATCAGTTGATTTATTTTTCTCATGTCTTATGATAAAATTTTTTTAAAGTAATCTTATAATTGAAAATTTTAATTAATCTACAAAATTAATTTGTTGACATCGATAAAAAAGTCAATTTATTGGAGGTTGTTTTGTTTTCAAAACTATTTCATGTGTCATCAATGTTTATAATTGACATATACAAAATTACATTCTTAACTCGTATCTTACCGTGTGCTTCAAAATAAATTGTTCATTTATCTGTATCAGGAAAAAGGAGTATTCAAATAAACATTTATTTTTTGTGTAAATATTTATACTTTTAAAATAATTTGTAAGAGAATTATAGACGATAAAATGTTAGTTAATATTTGTTTACAACATTATAAATTATTAATTTTTAAAATCCAAGTTCGTTTTCTTTGAATTTATTTTCATGTAAGTGATCTTCGAAAAATTTATCACTATATTGAACTATCTCGAAATATTGATCATATGGCAGTTTAAATTCCTGTGTCTTTTGTGTATGAATTGTCTCCACTGGTTTCAATTCCATTGTCGGCATTGATGGTTGCTTATTGAAACATTCGTATAATTCCCAGTCATATGGTTCTGAAAATTTATAACCTCCCTTCTTCATTGCATCTCTCAACTTTTTATACACGAAATGATAGTCTGGTCTTTCAAAGTAGTTTAAACCTTTTGCATACCCTAAAAGCTGTACTAATTCTTGTGAATCTGGAAATAATACTTCATCGGGTAACTGCTTTTTAATTCTATATACCTCTTCCTTACTACGTGCTCTAGCCCAAGGTAATGACTTTCTAAATTCACCACAAATATAAAATAAGGATACAAGATCATCACCTCTACCCTGTTCTTTTCTTTCTAAAGCATTTGTACTACAATATTTAACAGTTCCACGAAATAAACATTTAACTCTTGGTTTCCTAATTCTTAGTTTACCATTATCAACTATTGTAAATTCTCTTGACAAACCAAAATCAATTATATGTATAATTCTTCTTTCAATTCCATATCTTCCAATAGTCATATTAGCTGGTTTCATATCTCTATGTAAGATACCAACTTCGTGTATCTGTTTCAATCCATACAACGTCTGTATCGCAACTCTCAAGACAGTTGATAAGGTAAATCTTAACCTGTATGTATGCATATAATAACTTAATGACTTTCCTAGCAAAGTTATAACCATATAACAATAAACTTCATTTTTTCCACATGATATCAATTGTGCGACGTGTCTTTTTCCCTTTAACCTTCTTAATATCTGTACTTCCAATTTTAACCCATTACCATACTCAGAAATTAATTCAGCTTTTAAAGCTGCCTCTTTGTTTGTAGATTTTTCTTTACAAATATAAACAGCTCCACATGCACCTTCACCTATCTTTCCAGTAATCACAAACCTTCCAATTGTTTTACCAATCTCTAACTTAGCTGGACCTTCCTCATTGGACATTACTTGTCTCCTTTATCTGACTAGAAATGAATAATCAAAAAAATAATTATAATGCATCAAACCTTTTAACAAATATTATTTTATGATAATACTATTAATTGAAATTTTGAATAACTGTTATCTAGTAATAAAATTTTAATTTCCTTATAAATACCTGTTAATTTAACATTTATTTCATCTATTTTTCTACACGATAAGTATGATTTGCCTACAGAGAGAATCGAAAGCGTATTTTCATTTGATCAATTTTTGGCATTTCATACTTATTCGTGATAATGGTTATACCATAATGTAAGATTAACAAATCCTAAAATTTAAAATATTTAATTTAATTTATAATTTAATCTATATAATTTAATTTAATAGTAATTTGACAATTGTAAAACATATCAAATATTCAATTTCTTATCAATAAATTTGTTTCATTCATTTGATCAATTTTTGGCATTTCATACTTATTCGTGATAATGGTTATACCATAATGTAAGATTAACAAATCCTAAAATTTAAAATATTTAATTTAATTTATAATTTAATCTATATAATTTAATTTAATAGTAATTTGACAATTGTAAAACATATCAAATATTCAATTTCTTATCAATAAATTTGTTTCATTTAATTCAAACGTTTATCTTATTTGACATTTTTAGTTATTATTTACTAATAATCTTGATATACGTCTTCGTCTGAAATTCGTTCAGTGAAAACTTTTCTTGTCGAAGGTTTAGTTGTCTTTTTTGCTGTTGTCTTTGCTTTACCAGTCTTATCTTTCTTTTTCTGTGGAACTTTGGTTGGTTTTACTTCTTTCGTTGTTACAATTTTCGTTGTTACTTCAACAGTAGACTTTTTCTTCTTATTTGATGCTTTATTGTTTCTCTTTGTAGGATTTTGTTTTTTCGGAGCCTTAGTAATACTATTAGTTTCAGATGAATTTGTTTTTCCTTTCATTATAAACTTTTGAATTGTCGTTGGAACAATAGTAACGTCATTAGCTGCAGATGAGTTTCCTTGGGTCTTGATCGTTTCATTTTGAACTGTAGATGAAGATATAGTTTTTGGTGCGTTAATTTCTTTCAATGTATCATTTTGTATTACAGCTTGAGATATATTTTTTGGCGCGTCACTTTCTTTCAATGTATCATTTTGTATTACAGCCCGAGATATATTTTTTGGCGCATCACTTTTTTTCAATGTATCATTTTGTATTACAGCTTGAGATATATTTTTTTGCGCGTCACTTTCTTTCGACGTATCATTTTTAATTACTGGTTGAGGTGCAATTATTGGTATTTCAATTTTTTTCAATGTATCATCTTGAATTACTGCTTGGGGTACAATTTTTGGCGATTCAGTATTCTTTGAAATAACAGAAGCAATTTGCGTCTGTGGTTTTTGAGTTATTGGCATTGGAGTAGTTGTAGAAGTTGAAGTTGATATTGTCTTTGGAGGTTGTGTAGTTTGTTGTTGATTATAAATAGGAGGTGTTGATTGTTGGAAATTTGTAGTTTTCAAAGATGATATTCTTCTTCTTAAAGGCGTTCTTGATTGTCTTGGTACGTCACCTTTTGATCTAAGACAGTTTTGTTTGATTTGGCCAATACCATAACTTCGTTTTACAATATTATTCTTCTCACTTAATTGATAATTGTCACTAATACTTCTCTGGTAATTTTCTTTTAAACTAATCAAACTTTTTCCAACTATATTTTCATTATCTGCTATTAATATAGTATTAATACATACTATAACAAATCCGAAACATTTAACAAAGGAATATATCATTTTGAACAATGTTAGAAGTGATAATTTTTTAATGCAACTTCATTTTATTAATCTTTATATAGGATATAAGTGATGTTATTACAATATTGTAAATAAAAAGGTTATAAAAATAGTTATGCTAAGTTAGTGATAACGATTGCGCGATAATGCACTTTATTGTTTATAATAATTTTTTAAATATTTAATAAATATTGTTAACGGTTAAAAAGTTTATCAAAATAATCATTTAAATCGTGTATCATAACAATATTACAAAAATCATGTAACATAATAACATGGAAAAAAGTACGCTAATGGTGATATGCTTTTTATTGTTGTATTAATAAAACCTAATTTAATTATAATCTTGATATGCGTCTCCATAATCTCTCTTTGGTTCTCCTGGTCTGCCTGTTGGTCTTGTTGTAGGTTTATTTGGTTTTGCAGCACTAGTTTTTGAAGGTGTGTTTGTCTTTTTAATATATTTAGGTTTTTGAGTTGTCTTTTTTTGTGCTGACTTTTTTGGTGTTGTCTTTTTTTTAGTTGTAATTATAGGTCCAGATGTAGTGAGTATTGTAAAACCAGGTTTTTTCGTTGGTTTTGGTTTTGTAACTGTTCTAACAACCCATCTTCCGGTTCTCTTTTTCGTTGTTTTTGTTGGTTTGCTGGCTTTAGTTGTTGGAGGAGGATTGGTTTTTGGAGTTTCAGTTGTTGGTGGATTAGTTGTTGGAGTTTCAGTTGTTGATGGATTTGTTGTTGGAGGTTTAGTTGTTGAAGATTCAGTTGTTGGTGGAGCTCTGGCAGTAGTAGGTTTAGCAGTTGAAGAACTTGGAGGTTGAGTTGTTGGATTTTGAACCATATTTCTTTGTACAGATTTAGTCGTTTGTGGTTTGGTAGTTGGAATTGGTTTAGGAGTTGGTTTTTGAGTTGAACTTTGTCTTGCAATTGTTGTTGTTGGAGTGTTAAATGCTCGAGTAGAAAATGAAGGTCTTCTTCTGTTACTGTGAGTTGGATNTAATTAATGAATTTAGACTTGAAAATATGCTATCCAAAGATAGTGAAGAAATAAAATTAATGTATAGGAATACTATGAAAGTAAGTTTCATAGAAATGAATAACATTATCAAAAAATTGTTTGATATTAAAAATTATCTACCAACAAATCCTTTTATACTTTTAATGAACACCGTTCACACGTATAAACTTTAATCTATGTATAAAATAAAAAATAACATAGTTTGTTTATATGAACACAGGAATTTTATTTTTAGAATAATAAAATATAAAAGGAATATATACATTTCAATTGTATTAATAAGCATAAAAAATTATTTAAACCTTATAGTATATTTTTTATAATTAAAAATTGTTTCTTATGAATATTACTTTGTGAAAAGAATATTATGTAATCAATAGTAATTTATCATAGATATTTTTGAACAGTGGAGTTTAAGCGGAAATGTTTTTTTATTGTGGGATATAAACCAAATGCTTTTACATTGTTTACACTTAAAAAATTAATCCCTGGTCCACGTATATCATACACACAATTTATTAATGATGTATATTTATTAATGTAAAAAAGTTATTTTATCATATTTTTGTATTATATACATTTAATTAATAAAAATTGTTAACAATATTTATTTTATACATTAAAATTGTATAAAGTTATTTTACGTTGCCTTATTAGATTTGCTTCTATCAATGACATTTTTTACAAAGTCACAAAAAGTTTGAGTTATATTAATATTATTTTTTGAAAAAACAAAAACGTTCTGTCTCGCTTTTTCCATTTCCTTGATAAAACTATCGCCTTCAATTGCACAGGCTATCTTAGGGAAACTTTTTTCACAATCAATTAATCTTCCACTTTTTGTTTTAAAATTTTCTTGAGCCAACTCATTGAATGAATCAAATAGTATCAAATCTACACGCTTCCATTGCTGTTTGCTTAACTTTCTAGGTAAGTATTTTATTGTGTATTTTGTTTTATAATTTGCTTCAAACATCTTCCTAAACTGTTTCAATTTTAAAAACTTTAATGTTGAAGATGGCTCCTTTGGTGCCACTATTATACGTCGTTTCAATGAGAAATCTCTCTCCACAATCAATGGAGGTTCATCTGAATCTTTATCCTTAAAACGTACTGTATCAACAAACTTATTTAATGCATCCAACAAGCGATCAAAGTTAAAGACATCCTTTATTGATGATGACGTCTCATTATGAATTGAAAATATTTCGTGTCCAGCTTTGAATCTAAATAACAAGTTTACATAATGATAAATTATAATTTTACCTGACTGATTTGCAGGATGAATTGGAAATATCAGCATCTTGAGAGCATGAAGGTTGTTTAAGAATTGATTTAACTTTTGTTATAGTCAATTCTTTTGTCATATTAATTTTTGTTTCATTTATCTTAAAATTACTATCTACAAAAGAAGAAGAAAATATATTTGAATTACTTTCAACATTTTCCGGTTTTGGAGTATATAGAACAGTGATAGGTTCAGAAGAATCTGAATCACTTTCACCTGAGCTTGTATTAATGCATGATAGAGATGTATCAGGATTATTATTGCTAATAGAATCAATTGATATATCAAGATCAGATATACAGCTTTCAGTTCCAATAATATCTTTAGCTAGAACTTCTTGCTCCATACGAAATCTTTCATTAGGTGCACTATTGCCAATAACTTCTTTTGTAAAATCTGAGTCAAATGTTATAATACCATCATCCCCATCACTATTGAATGTTGATGACGAAAAATTATGCTTACTATCATCATATGACAAACTTCGAATAAATGTTGACACAGGTGAAGACAATACTTCAGAATTTCGTACTACTTCCATTTCATTGGTTGTTTCCTTATCATCTTCCATCTTTGATTGACTCTCTTCAATAATGGCAAAGTCTGATTCAGATTGATTTTCTCCCTTTATTTTACTTCTATTCCTAAAGATATTAGAAAAAAAAATATTAAAATAAATAGATGATAACTAAACACACCTAAACAATGTTTTGGAACAAATAAAATTTTCCCATTTATTTTTAAAACGATTACCAAAAACTGAAAAACTCTTTGCTTTCTTTATAGGTGGAATATCTGGTCCATTCTCAAATGGAGATTCGATCCAACAGGATGAGCTTCTCTTTAAGGTTGGCATTTATATATAATGTATCTTGTTGTTAAAAAATATTTTTCGCCTATAAGATTGATTGATTAGGTTTTGATGTTAAAATATATATTTAGTAAGAAAAAATAGCTATTCTCCCATGTCTCTTATATAATTCTCCTTTTTTTGCATATCCCACAACCACCATTTGTAATCATTTTTTTTTCCAGAGGAATATTAAAATATTTACACTGATTCAAATTTTTCTCTAATCTTTGATGATGTATATAATAAATATACTAATTACTGTTTATACCACGTACACTCATTATTTATATTATTTTTTTCATGCCCTCGAGTAGAAGAACAAAATCTGAATACAGTGATTATGAGGGAGATGTTGAAGGTAGTGCTCATTCCCCACAAACAGTCACTATAACAAATGCATTAAATGGGAAAAAATATGAAATATCAAAACGCCTAGGTAAAGGCGGTTGGGGTATTACATATCTTTGTTATGATTATAAACATCGTACGCGTGCATTAAAGGTTGAAAGAGATACAGCATTGGTTTATGAAATAGCAATTCTCCAAGAAGCAAAGAAACACAAATGTATACATATTGCAAAAATGTATGATCATGGAAATTGTCCAGAGTTTGATGAACCCTTTATTGTGATGGAGTGTTTTGGTAAGAACGTTGCAGATATCAAAAAAAATCTTCCCGGTAAAATATTTAGTAAAGGTACAGCTTTAAGAGTATTAATGCAAGCATTGGATGGTATTAAAGAATTACATATGGTTGGATATATTTCGAGAGATATAAAACCATCAAATTTTTGTGTTGGAAGAAATAGTGTTGCACCAAAATCCATCTACATAATTGACTTTGGTGTTGCAAGGAATTTTACAAAAGATAATGAGAAAACAGTTATTAATGAATATTCTCCCTCAGCTTGGAAAGGTACTGCTAAGTATTGTCCTATAGCGAATCATATGTATCAAAAGCAATGCAGAAGAGATGATGTTGAAAGTTGGTTTTATATGGCATTAGAATTACTGGAAGGGAAATTGCCATGGAATAGCATTAACAGAAAGTCGAGGACAATTATTGAAGAGCATAAGAAGTTACTTCGTGACCCTGGTTGTGAATACTTTGTCAAAAGTCCTCCATTCTTTCAGGAAATCCTACTAACAATAGATAAATGGAAATTTCTTGAACGACCAAAATACTCTTATATTTATAAACTTTTTTCTGATGAAGTTGAAAAAATAGGTTTGAAATTTAGTGATCCTTACGACTGGGAGAGTGGCATAATTAATGATATAAAAGAAGTCAATACGGAAGTATTAACATCAGAGGATAATAACAATAAGAATAATAAAGTACAAATAAAGTAATTACTTTTGTATTTTACTAACAAACAATTTATAACTGCAAACAAGTATAAAAATAATATATAAACTTTTTTATTACAAATATGATGTTAACCTGTTTATCTTGGAGGTTCTACTGGTGTATAATCTCCATAAGATCTTTTAGTAAATTTAATATAATTTCCATACATTGGTCGTATAATTAATTCAGCGGATAACCTCATCTCGTCAGTTCTCATTTGTGTTTGAACCTTGAATTGCCTCATTATATTGGCAATAACACACTTCTCCTCCATCATTGCAAAACGTTGACCGATACAATTTCTACTTCCAGCAGAGAAAGGAATATAACAATATGGGTGTTTGAGGTCAGTGTCAATAAAACGTTCTGGATCAAAGATTTCTGGATCCTTCCAATACTTAGGATCTTTATGAACCATTGCTGGTATAATTGCAATACCAGTACCTGGAGGAATTGCAAAACCATTAATATTAACCTCCTCAACAACAGTTCTTCCAAATATTGGTACTGAAGGATATAAACGAAGAGTTTCTTTAACACATGCTTCTAAATATTTCAATCTTCCAATATCATCAAAATTCACTGGTCTAATTTCTTCACCTAAAACATGATCAATTTCATGATGAACTTTAGCTTGTATCTCAGGATTTGCTCCCATTAAATGAAGGAACCAATTCATTGCAGCTGAAGTAGTATCATGACCCTCAAATGTAAATGTATCTACTTCCTCTAATAAACCTTCCATTGGTAAGTCTCCTTTAGCATTCATTTCTAACATCAAATCAAGGAATGCCATTTTATATGTTGACTCTTCATGCCTTTCTTTTTCCATTAATTTTCTTATCCCTCCAAACTCTTCTGCCATTTTCTTTCTTTTATTAATAACACTATGTGTAAATTCATGTAATATTTTGACACATTTATCATGTTCCTTCCCATCACCTACTGTATTAAACATGAAATCTGAATAAAATTGAGGCTTAATATTTCTTTGATGAACAATATTCTTCATTTTAAAAACAGCATCCAAATATTCTGTATGTACATTTTGAGCATTTATGTCTGTACCCAGGGCAGCCTCACAAATGATGTCAAGTGTACAAAGAGAAATTATATGAAAGATATCAACAAATTCATCCTTCTCAGCTAATTTATCAAATTTTCCAACTAATGTTTTGGCATGCTTATTAAAAATGAAAACAAAATCTTTTAAAATGTCATAGTGAAATGCTGGTGTTAGAAGTTTTCTACGTGGTTTCCATTTGTCTGGTTTACTAGAAAAGAAGACAAATTGTTTATTCAAATGATAAAATGTTAATACCTTATAAGTAAACCATCACCAATCCATGGGGATAAAAAATTATATTGAAAAAGTTTATTCAACATTTTTGAACTTCCTAAAACGGCTTCAACTTCCTTAGCTCCATATATAGCTACAAATGGTAACGGTCCAAACCAAACTTTACACATTCGAGCTTCTTTGTTTTGAAACATATACCCTATTCCTTGAAATTGTTCATAAAATTTATCTGGTTCAATTTTTATTTGGTGAATATTTCCAAGTAATGGTAATGCAGAAATTCCAGGCACTTTCCCCAAAGTCGTTAAATAGTAACGGACTTTTTTAATGACAAAAGATAAAAATATAGTAATTGTGATAGCTAGAAAAGCTACTCCTATTACACCCATAATGTTAAAAGGAGAATTATAATAGAGTCTAAAATTTTAATTAACTTAATAAATAGGATGTAACTTCATTTTCATATTTTAAATATTATAACAATATATTTTTTTCTAATATAGTATTTTTATAACAAGAAATTCTTGTTCAAAATTTTTTCAAACATATGGGCGTAAAAGAATAGTTTGATTTACCTTGGTACAATAAAGGTCTAAAATTATTCATTGTTTATATCAATTATGTGTATATTTATGTAACTGACTGGTAATAAAAATTGCCCTTTAAATGTATAGTTTTAGTAGAAGTAAGAGAAAAAAATTTTATGGGAAGTATTAATTATATAAACATAAGTTTAGAAAATGTTTATTTATTATCCCTTGTAAAATACTGTTAATTATAATTAAGGTGATTTTAAATATATATCAAATATATACTAATAAGGATTTTATCTAATATATTTTTAAAAAAACGTGCAATTTTGGAATAAAATTGAATAACGTATTATTATTCTTCTACTACAAAGTATATGTTCAGATCAGTGAATGATAAGATTTATAACAACTTTAACACATTCTCTATATATGACCTGATAGATGTGAAAAGGCAGATAAATTTTTGTATTACTAAAAATGATCCCTTAACAATTTAATTGAATTTAAAATAGAAGTAGGACATAGATGATGTTGGAGGCTGATAACACTATTTTATTTAAAAATGTCAACATAATATAAAATTGTATTACAAAACAATATCTTTATTTTTCAATCTCAATGAAAGTAAAAGTTCTTTTTTTTAAAAAAAATATAAAACTATTTATGTACTTTGAAATTCAAAAGGTTTTTTTAAGGTAATACATCAAAACAGGTTCATTTTAAATTTATAACTTTCTGAATTATATTTTTTACAAAAATAAATTTAAAATATATAATAAATTCACTTTCAATTATATAATAAAAGGCATAAAATTATAATTTTTATATTCAATTCAGTTCTCCGAAGGTGGAATGATAATTTCCTATTCCTACACTTTTTTTGTCAAATCTTCATAGCATTATAATTAGTCATACCATTAGTTATTAAATATTATTTTGTTATTCAACGACTATGAATTAAATATAAGATCTAAAACAAAAACACCTATAATTAATAAGAAAAGCCAAGCATTTTATTAAATTCTATTAAAAGATATATTTATCATTATAAAAAAATATCCAAAAAAAAATTGTAGATGACAAATAATATAATATAAAAGTACTAAATTCTTAAAAACTTTGTGGAGCACACTTTTAATATACGAAACTGTAGCTTTTGGTGATTTATAATATTCAAATATGTTAATTTAAAATGTATCAAATTAATCGGTTACACATTCCTTCTATTTCCCAATTTTTGAGATTCCTCCGATTTAAAGAAAATATATATTTTTGTTTGATTTTTTTTTCTATTTTTTTTTAATTAATATTGTTATTTTTAATTAATATTAATTTACTAAACCATTTTAACCAAATCGAAGTGGACGGGGACCAACAGCTCTTTTGTATGATATACGTGGATCAACATTTTCAATGAGATAACCATTATAATAAAAAGGTCTTGTTTCATACTCATCACCAGGAACTTCTCTGTCTACAGTTAATTAATATGTTATTATATCGAATTTTCATTAACTTACATTGTTTAAGTAAAATATTACCATTTCCCTCAAGAGAAGATGAATTTATATTACGTGCAGAGATAAGGATAATCATCCCAATTAAAAACAAGCAGGATACAAAACGTTTAACCATTTTTTCAAATGAACCTAGAAATAAAAAATTATTATTAAAAATAATCTTTTTTAATTAAAAGAGTTTAGATATTGTACCAATTAGGATAACAACATGTACAAGAAAAATACGAAATATGTTTAACAAAAATGTTTGGAGAAAAATGAAAAATGATGAAAATTCAAATAATTTTTGACTTTCATACCGCCCCTCTTTAAGCTTCCATCTCCTCTTTAGAGAAAAGGATATATCTATAGTAGAAGCATTTTGTAATAGACTACATAATAACAAGAATAATATATATTATCAATGACACCACCCTTTAACTTAGTATGTACTTGAATTCTAATATAACTTCATTAAGAAATATTTAAATATATTTTATCGAAATATTGCTTTTTAATTAGATATGTAAAAAACTTTATCTTGGAATGATTTATATATATATTTGGATGAATAAATTAATGATCCTCAAGATATATATTTGAGAGAAGAAGAAATGGGACGTAAATAAAAAAAGATTATTTTATTTCAAAGAAATAATGTATAGAGATAAATTTTGTTAAATTAAAATATATAAATAAAAATAATAAAATGCTTAAAAGTAAAAATAATATAACTATATTATTGAAAATACAATATTGAGATTGACAATAAATATGATTAAAAAATTATGCCTTTTTTGAAAAAAGAGATGTCATGATTAGATGGATTATTATGGAACTTATATTAAAAAAATAATTTTTTTGTCAAAAAACAGTACAAAATTAAATAACAAATAAGAACAGATACATAAAAATTTTGTCTCTCTTGAATGCTTTTTTTGACATTTTAAAAAATGAAGTAAAAACATCGAAAAAATTATTTTTTCTTTGTACTATATTTTTTAATAAAAAAATAACAAATTTATTGTATAACTGTTTGACAAAATTTTTATCAACTTATTTATACATTTATCTTTCATTATTTTCAAAGTTAGACTTTATATTTTTTAGAGAAATATAATTATCAAATCAAAATAAAGGAATTTATTATTGTTTTTGTATACATTTATTTTTTTTTTGAAATATTTAATCTTCAAAAAGAAAAGACATTGTTAGAAAAAATTGACAGTAAATTAAGTCTTTAAAGAGGTATAAATAGTACGAAATAAAATTGACAATGACAATTTAATTTCTTTTATATAATCTGAGTATTCATACCCATAAAAATTAAGTTTCAAAAATAACCATAAAGGTATAAAAATCAGTCTTTTTATATAGATAAAGATTATATCTCAAAATTTTTATGATAAAAACAAAAATTATTATATTTACAAGTTATTAGAAATATTTCCAATTAACATATATGTATATATTTGTTATCAAATATTAATTTATCATTTATAACTATATCCATATTTTCGTTGAAAACGTTTTATTAATTCATTGCAAATAAATTAAGTAACATGTAAGGTAAAAATTTCCATTAAATATTGTAACAGTTTTTTAAGATCCAAAATAAGACAAAACAAATAAATCAAATATAAAAAATATATTAAATATATTCCATTAATCATATATTTTTTTCAATTATCTTAAAAATAGAAAATTTTTATGACTTTCTTTATGAAAACTCATTGATTATAAATCTTCCTTAAAAGAGATTTTTTTTAATTAAATTTTCTTTTTCATTATATATTTTTATTCTTTGATGTTTATTAAAAATGAAATTATGGACCAGAAAAAAATCATGATTTTTAATTTAAAAGAAAATATATAAAATAAAGGAAAGAGAAAATTAAAACTAGAACACGGAAGGAGATATATATACTGTCAAATTAGTTTCAAATGAAAGAAGTTTCAAATATATATTATTAGAAAATTAAATATATTACCAAATTTTATGTTAATAGGTTTGTTTGTGAGATATAGCGATTTTCTCCTTATTACAAAATTATTAGTTTTGCCAATTTCATACGACTATGCCATTTTAATTAAAGGACTCATTTATTTGAAGGAGGATTTAATTATTTCCTAAAAAAAAAGGCATAATATTTTTTGGTATATTATCCTTTATATCAATGAATACTTAATAAACACCTTCTAATTTTTGTCCCTCCAATTTGTTCTTTTAGTGGGAACATTAAGTTTTTTTAATATTATTTTTTTATGTAAATTTTAAACTTAACAGGTGACATGAAGGCTTTTAGGTTTAATTTGTGATAAGACATTTATATCTTTAAATAATTAATTATTCATGAATGTTATTTATTAAAATATTTTAATATATTAGTCATTAGGAATACATTAATTCACTCAGGGATGATCGTGACGTACCAAATATTTAAATCATACTTGAGATTTATGCATAAAATTAATCTGACGTCAAAATTTTTCTCTTCAATAGAAAAAACTTCGTTGATCATTTCTTTATGATAAGTCTACGTTTACCTACAAAATGGATAGTCATTCAAAGCTAGAAAATGAAATTTTTTTGTCAGCTCTTAATACGATATATTTTTCATTTTTTGGAATTGTGTATATATGAGGAGTTGAGAAAACCATTCAACGTACCGAAGAAGATTTTTTTTATGTCTAATAACTCAACGTGGAAGTTTATAAAAAAAGGATTACCATTTTTTGCTATTGTATTTGGTGGAGCATACGGATTACATTTTTTCCAAAAAGTTCGTTACGACTTCAGACAAGTAAAACAAGAAGAATCTGCTATTGAGGAAGTTGTATGTTTTGTGAAAAAAAATTATTCATTCATTAATTTATTTTAGAAGACGGAACTTCACAAAGCAGGTGTAAAATTGAAAGATAACGTGACTGTTGATAGTATATTCCAGGTATATAGTAATTATAAATTTATAATTTTTAATATTATTATTTTAAGGAAATTAACGAGATAGATACTGAAAACTGGGAGAATATACGTGGACCAAGAGATTTTGAAGATAACCAAGAATATTTAAGGGCACGACAAAAACAGCAACAAGAGGCAGCTAAAATTAGGAAAGAAAAAAAATTAAAAGCTCTTGAAGAGGAAAAATTGAAAGTTTTATAGATGGAAAACAATAAACTTCAAGAAAATAAGGATACAGTTAATGAAAAACAAGAGGAAGAAGTAATTGAAAATAGTGAAATTATTATTAGTGAGGAAGAAAAATATTATAGTGAAGTTGTCACTACCATTTTAGAGTTTGGCATTTGTGATAATATAGAAACAGCTTCATTAGCAGCAAAAAGAACATATCCCTTAGGAGCTGAAGCAGCAATTAATTGGATTATTGATAGATCAAACGAATCAGATTTTGCAGAAAGTTTAGAAGAAAGTTCTGACGAAGAAGAGGATATGGGAGGATATTTATCACAACCTGGTGTTCTAACTTCAATAGAGGCTATTACTACACCAATCGCACTAAGAAAGTATAAAATGGTTCTTGTAGTAAACATGTCACTAAATATGGGGAAAGGTAAACTTGCTGCACAAGTAGGTCATGCTGTGCTAGGTACATATAAAAAAGCTTTAGAAAGCGAAGAAGGTAAATTAGCTATTTCAAGATGGGAGAGATATGGCCAAGCGAAAGTTGTTTTAAAAGGAAAAGATACTGAAGGGTTAATGGATTTATTTAAGGAAGCGAAGGATAAGGGACAATGGGCTTATATTGTGACGGATGCAGGTTATACACAAATACCTGCTGGTAGTAGAACAGTTGTTGGTATTTTTGGTAAAGCAACAGATGTAGATGAGATTACAGGATCCCTAAAACTTCTTTGAAAAAAAAAATGATAAATTCTTATTCTTTGTTATACTCATATATATAGAACTTTTTTTTATATCTATGTTGTAAATAAATATATATAAAGTTTCTATAGTCATGTTGAAGAGTTAATAATACCATGGCAACCACCCGCGTTACACTAACAGAAACATTTAACTAATATTTTCAACGATAAATCTTTTGTTATATTCTGGTTCTTAAAATATAGAATTACTCAAATTAAAGTGTTCACTGAATTAGGTTTTACGGAAATCCATTAAAGCTATTGTTATAAAGGAACAATATATATTTAAGTATAGATATATAATATACAACCTTTCTTGAGGATATTTATTATTTTCCTTTTTACAAAACAGAAAGCATGACGGCAGGTAAGTTTTATTTAATATTTTATAATTAACTTAAAAATTTTTTTATATTTTAGATATAAATCAAAATACATATCCATGTTCTTTATGTGGAAGAAAATTTGTTCAAGAATCTTTACCAAAACATGAGGTAGCTTGCCAAAAATTGAACTCAAAAAAGAGAAAAGTTTTTGATTCCGGTAAACAACGTGCTACTGGTTCCGATATCAATTACAAAGACATTAAAAAAGTTCAGCAGGAAAAACAAAAGGTATATTTAAAAAAATTATGCCATAATATTATTTTTATATATTTTTAAGTTTGGTGGCACATTCCCTCGTCCAAAAACCAATTGGAAGGAAAGACATGAAACTTTTATTGGGGCTGTATCAGCCTCAAAACAAGTTGAAATAGCAATTAAGACAGGTGCTCCATTACCTCCTCCACCTAAAGCGTCCGTTCCAAATGACTATATAACATGTGAATTTTGCGGAAGAAATTTTAATGAAAAAGCTGCGGAAAGACATATACCATTTTGTAAGGAACAATCAATGAGAAAAAAGACACCTATGTCAAGATCTTCATCTGCTTCCAAATCAATGATAAGTGCAGGAAAGCCTCAATCGACAAGCGCACCAATAAAGAGAGAACCACTACCATCCAAGGTAACAACAACATCAAAACCACCTTCAAGACGCTCATCAGTCGATAGAGTGAGTGGTGGAAAAGGAAGTAATAATACACCTCAAATTAAAAGTAATCCTGGAAACAAAAAAACTTCCAATTTACCGATGCCAACCAAAAGAAGTAATTCAACATCTAGACATCTTCCTAATGGAACGAGTAATAATATATCTAACCAAAAGTACAGATAATATTTTTATTATTGAGCATGCTTTAGTCATTATATATATATATATATCTGATACAATTACTTTTTTAAGCGCTTTAATTGTTTTGAATGCTTTTTTTTATAGATATATAGCTTTTTATATAATTATTTATATTTTTTTCTAGTTCACCATCTACTGAATCAACTAATAGAAGTATTATAAAGAGACAAAATTCAGGAATTGTGAAGATTGTTAAAAAAGATCAACCTAAAAAATTGTCCTTACAAATTCCATTTCACCAAAAATGTGATGATGAAGATAATAATGACTATTATAGTGATTATCAAAAATTTAAATATGAATCAAGGATGAAAACAGTGCATAATAATGATGATGTTTCAGATAAACCATCAGTTACAAGAGAAATCGATTATGACATTGATTAATTGAACAAAAAGTTAAAAAAAAATGATTAAAAACTTTTATATAGTATATTTAATTAAAAAGAATTTAAGTATGAATTATTTTTACAACAATTCGTATAAAATTTATTTTCATAACCTTTAATATCTTGAGTGTTTCAGAAAATAGAATTAACGATATATTTTTTTTTCTCTAATAAATTTATATATTATACATTTTCTTTGACTTAAATGGTATTAAACACGAAAAACTTGAGGTGACTGATAATTAATATTGTCTGCAAATTCTCTCTCTCTTTTTATTGCTTCTATTTCCATATCATATACTGGTGTTGTTATCGGAGTTGGGAAAGGTGTACAACCAACATTGTCAAAAATTGTTGAGGGCTTAACTGATTTCCTTTTTTGAATTTCCTCCTTCAAAGCAATCAATTCATTGTTCTTGGTACGCAAATATGTATCTTGATCATTTAATTCTTTTGCTCTCGATAGAACAATTTGTTTTTTCAATTCTTCAGGACAATCATTCTGGTCCTTCTTACTTCTTGCACAGTTGAATAACGTTGTTGATATACCAATGAGAATGGGAAAAAATATTTGAAATATATAAAAAAGCATTGATTATATTGGTCGAATTATGAAATTTATAATCATCATATTTAAAAAAAGTAGTATCTATAAATAGGGGGAAAATTTGAATTTTTATACACTTATACAAAATTTCAACAGAATAATAATTCAATATCTATTCCCTTTTCTCTAACTCTAAAACCTCATAGAGTATTAATGATCATATAATATAAGAAAAACATGTGTTTATTCGTATTTTAATATATTTATGTAAGAAAAATGTTTATACTTATCTAGTGGTCAGAGATAAAGTACATCATTCTGTAATATCAAAAACAAAAGAAAAAATGATTCATCTCCGATATTATGTATGGAACAAAGGTATCGTCAGATATCTTTTTTCCTTTCATCATTATTTTCTATATACACTTTGCCGTCTCTTCTATTCATTAATTAAAAATATTTCTAAATATAATTTGATTCTCCAATATAAACACCCTTTGTCAAGTGGAAAAAAGTTATGACACGTTCCGTTATTATAAATAAGATATGGCCAATATTTTATTTTATATATATATATAAATATGATACACATAAAGACAATATCATTTTCTAAAATACCGGCAGCTCGCAAAGTTTGTCCTCTACTTTGATTTCAAACTGTTATATAACGCATACATTTTTCAATAGCACATTTATATATATATATATTTCAAATCATATATCTTTTATAACTAATTGTATCCTATATATTTTTAGGAAAGAATTAATATTATTTTAACTATGGCTTTAGAAGTAAAGAAAGACATCATTGGAGGAAAAGAATATCCTGATGATATTCAAGATTCATATTTTGCTGATTCTGAAGATAATACTGATTCAGAGGCTGAATTTGACATGGATGACTTCCTTTTTGATAGTGATCTTTTTAAAAATATAAATTTAAAAAATGACTAATCTTTTTTGAAAGTGTCTTGGAAGATTGCGCAGAAACATATAGAATAAGTCATATACAGTTTTGATTAAGTGCTTTTATCAATATCAATGTGGTCTTCCCTTTTATGTGAAACTACTATCAAATTAATATCAAAATCCGATATATCAATTTTTAAAGTTTTAAAAATATTTAATTTTTGTTATGGTTATATTTGTGTACATTTTAAATTTATTAAACAATTTTGCCTGTCATTAATAAAAATTCTTTTTTATTACCATTCTTATTCACCAAATGCTTTTATGTGACATATTCGAAAATAATCTTTGAATATTTATGTTGAAATAAAATTTATATTGTTTTAATATTATAAAAATAACATTGTTAGGTCAATTCAGATGATAATTAAAAATTGTTTTGAAGTACAGTCTTAGTCATCATTATACAAATTTAGAATTCATTTTATGATAGCATGTACACAACTTAATCAACAAAGGAAAAAAAAACATTACAAAAAATATTAATAAATTAAAACAATAAATTACCCTAAATTAAAGTGATCAATTTTTAGTGTTGTAACTTTTAAAATTTATTAATAAAGTTACAAGTTAGGCAAATACTAATTAAAATATCTCGTTACTTCATAAATCAATTTTAACTATTCAAGGTATATATAATAATAACGCAATATTGTGATTCTAAAAATAACACTATCAAAAATCAAAAATATAATATCAACATTTAACCTTAATAAGTCCTCAAAATTATATAAATAAAAAATTAAAATACCTATTACTAATTACATATTATCATGTTGTCAGTTCGTCAAATAGCCTCTCTTCATTATGGAAGTGTATCCTTCAAAAATATATAAATACCAAAAGATATTAAACATTGGTTAAACATTAGATTAATTTATTGTATTTTCAATGATTCTTTTATTAAATTATTTTTTGGTAACACCTTTTAATTTTATAAAAATCTTTTATAAATTGTATGATTTTTGTTTAAAATTATTGTACTACATTATAGTTGGTTGTTGTGGGTTATGTAAAAACAAGTTTGAAAATATATAATTGTTTTGTTAATAATTTATATATGATTAAACCAAATCATTCTATTATATATTCATGCTATTTCATTTCTTTATCATTAACTATCTTTATTATAATTTTTAGTAAAGTTTTCTTTGAAATTAATTATATTATCGGCAATCTGTATATTAACATTTCTATTTTTAGATACAAAATTATATAAAATAACTATGAATATTTCATATTTGATAAACATATTCCTTTATATTTTCCTTATCAATACTATTATTTTTACATTAATAGAGGGAAGAAAACAATTTGAAAGGGATACTATCGGTGGGAAGCACCTAAAACAATCCAGAATCTTACTTAGATTTAAACGTTCAGAATATCAACAACAATAATAATAATAATTTTTAGTGATTATTTTTAAATCAAATTTTTAAATAATCTTTTAATAGTTTATTTTGTAAAATTTTACTGTACATTATATTTTTTTTAACATAAATAAATATTTTTTTTTCCTTATCTGATTCCTTCAACGAATAGTTATCTCAATTATATTGGTAATGTATGTCTTCTTGATTAAGAGAAAATTATGTTACTTCGGAGATCCATTGTATTTTTTAGAAGACTATCTTCACAACAACCCAATACTTCTACAGCAGTTTCATTAAATAATGATCTGAAGGATAAAAAAAACATCAAGAAAAAGGAAATTAAAGCGGAGTTAGAAAAACCTAAATGGACATTATTTGACGATCGACCTTTCACACCAACAAATCTTTCTTTTCCAAATGAAATTGGTGAAAGAGGATATGATCCTGATATGCCGTTGAAAGAAGTTCTTAAAGATTCTCCAAGTTATATGAAACAAGAGTTATTGGTTAGTTTTTTTGATTACTTTAAATATTGTTTTTTCTAGAAATTTGTTAATGAAACAAAAAATTCAATAAATATTGAAAAAATTGAAGCAATTGAAGATACAGGTGTGTTACGCCATGGAGATACAAAAATAGAATATGTATTCAAAGAACCGTCAGATATGAAAGTGTGGAAGACCGGTTGTGACTCCGACTGGGGAAAAGGCTATTCGAAATGTTCATTTAACCTAACAGATAATAATACAGCAATATTTTCTGGTATCATTAATACAAAAGTAATGAAAGATGGTAAGGTAGAAAAAGCAGGTTGGGCATCAATTAAAACGATAGACAAAGCTTCATTTCATAGAAAAAAGTATATGACACGGTGGTGGAACTATTCACATTTGTTAATTAAATGTAGAGGGGATGGTCGATCATACAAGATTATGCTACATACACCAGGTGCAATTGATTTAACTTGGGGAGATTCTTATTCATATCCCCTACATACACATGGAGGACCATATTGGCAAATTGAAAAAATACCATTCTCAAGATTTTTCCATACCGTTGCTGGTAGAATTCAAGATAAACAGTATAGGATACATCAACAATTAATATCATCAATAAGTATTGTCTTAATGGATAGAATAGATGGACCATTTAATTTCGAATTAGATTTCATAGCTGTAACAAATGATAAAAGTCATAAGGAAGACTTTGCTTATGAAACATATTCACTACCTATATTTTATTCTGAAGGGGTTTAGGTTATTTTTATAAAATAAAAATTTAACAAANTTTCTTCATCAAAACTTCAAAACCATCTATCTTAGTTTTCCCATCATTTAGAGCCTTCTTCATCGCTTCTTGTTCTTCAAACCTAACAAAGGCTTTCCCGCTGTGCGTGCATGTCTCTTCATTAGTCAAAAAATGAACTTGTTTAATCTTTCCATATTTTCCTAGTACTTCTTCAACTTGTCTTGTTCCTGAAAACCATGGGATTTGCTGCAACATAATATCAAACGTTGGTGGACCTTTTCTGGCAACAGCTTGCTTCAAGAATATCGAGGTCAATCTCATTATAAGTTCTATAACTATAATTGTTAAAACCAAACAATAGGAAAGTATATAATGAATAAAACAAATGTGATAAAAATTCTTAATCAAAAACAATTTTTATTTTAAAATTATTATCTGTATATTTCAGAAAGATATTTCAAAAAATATTCCCGTTCAGTAATGTTTCATAATTGTTATCACATAAACAGACTACAAGATAAAGTCTATGTATCTATTTTCCAATAAAAATAATATTGCTAAGTCATTTTTTAATAACATATCTTTTCCTGAAATGATTTCTCTAATTTTCTCAATTGATAAGAATGTATCAATATACAAATTATTTTAAAAATATAATATTTATTAAAATGATTGTGTTTTATATTTCGTTGAATTTCTAAAGTTTGGCATGTAAAATTCAACATTTATTAAATCTCCATCAATGACGTGAGGTCTCTTTTGAATAACTTCTAATGCACTTTCAGGTTTCTGAAATTCTACAGAAGCATAACCACGATGTAATCCGGTATCAGGATCAAAGAACAAAGATACATCTTCAACTTTACCAAATCTACTGAAGTACTTTTCTATTTGTCCTATAACGGTAAACAATTATTAATCATGTGATTAATGAATAAGGATAAGTTATAATAATTAGCAAACTAACCTCTACCAGTAACCCATTTTACATGAGTCAAGTATACGACTTTTTTTTGATTGGAAAAATCTCTTATAGATAATTTGGAGAGATTTGTCAAAAATGTTCTTGTAAAGTGCATTTGATAAAAATAAATGTTATTATCGTATTTGTTGTTGAGATGGAAAAATAATTTAATATTACTAGACTGCCTAGTTTATTTGCAGAGTATATATTTCACTATAATTGTAGTTGAGAAAGTGTGAAAGACGGGGTCACGATATTGACGGGAAGAGAGTTGGAACAATGTATATGCCTCCTCCAAATAATGCTTATTTTTTGAATACCATTTTATTTATGTTAATGAAGTAATTTTTTTGTTTGCTTCACTATCGTTTTATTAGCACTTTTTTTATCTATTTACTGAATGATATTGAGTCTTTAATTTGTTACACTTTACTTTTTTTACTTTTAAAAAGTACAAAATTTTTTATCACTATATTAGCCTTTCCCAAGTGTAGATATGTAAGAGAATTTGTAATTAAATTGGGAATTATTATTGTTTATCACTTTTACATTTAAAAATAATGTTCTAATGGGATGTCTAAACAAAATTAAGAAATATTTTTAGCCTATCATATATATAAATTTCTAAGAACAAATTTTTAATATTTATAAGATTATATAAAGTAGGAACTTTCTTTTCATTTTTCTCATCATCACATATTTTGTTATGACAATTTTTTTTTNTTTTTTTTTCTTGTTGTATCATGATATTGATATCATTAACAAGGCCTCTCATATTTAGACATCGAAAAAGACGATGATGAGTATACATATAGGACGTTGATAGTTACAATGCTTTAATTCATTATCTTTTAAGCCTTTCTTTGTAAGTTAATAGCTGTCACATTTGTATATACATGCTTTCATTCATATGAAATTGGATAGATAAATAAGGCTAATAGTAGTAACTCTCCCTAACTAATATCCTTACTGATTTCCTTTTAAAATTTCTCAAAAAGCTAACGATCATTCAAAGAAGTATTTTATTAATTTAGGGTGGCGTTTGTATTTATAAAATATCTTATGTAAATGCAAGCTAGGTCAACTTACAGAAAATCTTTATATACACAAATATATTACCTATTAGTACTTTATTGTAGACTTTTATACTTTTAAAAATATCTATATACCTACCTTTTTTGATTATTTTAAAAAATTACAAACCGTTCTTATATTAGACTTTGAAAATATTTTCTAAATTTTAGTTTTCTTGGAATACAATGGGTGAAAGAAGAGGGCCACCAAATATTTCTGGATTATATTCTGTGAAGGTAGGGAAAATATATATATTTTTTATCANTTTTATCATTATTAATTTAGGTTGATAATTTATCATATAATACAACTCAACATGAATTGAGAAGACTATTTGATAGATATGGAGAGATCGGAGATATTCATATTCCAAGAGATAGAAATACCAGACAAAGTAAAGGTTTCGGTTTTGTAAGATTTTATGATAAAAGAGATGCTGAGTATGCTTCAAATAAATGTGATGGAAGAAGGCTAGATGGTAGATCAATACGTTGCTCTTTAGCTCGTTATGAAAGACCAATTGATGAAAGACCTCGTGGAGGTGGTCGCGGAAGACGTGATAGAAGCCGGTAAGTTATTTTTAAATAGGCCCATTGATGATTTGTATATAATATACTTCAAATGAGACCTATATGTTATAATACTATAGTATCAAAATATTATTATATATTTTGATAATAATTTTATAAAAAATTAAAAAATATATTCTCAGAAGCAGTGGTTCCTGGGAGTCGCTGTCATTTTTGATTCCGATTCCTATATTGCCGTTTCTTTTAAACATATTCATCGTATAACTTTTCCTGTACGCAACCCCGGTTCACTAGCTTAGCTGTTCCCAGTTTGAAAAAAAAGAGAGACACATTCTTCTGATTAGGAGAGCCGTATGTAATATGTGATTATATAGTTTGGCTGTGTAACTACTTTAAAGACTTGAGATTTCATATTGGGGCCGCTACACTGGAAACAGAGAGAGAGAGAGTCTATATACGTCGTCGTGTGTAATTTATTCCGAAAGACAAAAAGAAAAAAATACTATTTATAAAAAATGTTATGAGATGACATATTTAGTCGTTGAAGAACTCTTTATAATGTAATTATTTTTTCAGCTCGCGTTCCTATTCTAGATCTCCGTCTTATAAAAGAAGACGTTCAAGATCTCGTAGTCCAATACGTTCCCGCTCAAGAAGTCCAATACATTCACGAAGTGCTTCCCCAATAAAACGTTCCGTTTCACCAAGAAGAAGTAGAAGCAGAAGTAGAGATTATTCAAGAAGTAAATCTCCTGAAAGTAAACGATCAATGTCAAAATCACGTTCTCCATCAATTGATAGAAAGAGGGATTCAAGATCACCAATTGATGATCGTGGTTCAAGAAGCTCAACTAGGAGATCATCATCACCGGAAAATGATAGAGAACGTAGTCCAAGTCATGAGTGAATAAAATCAATTTGTTTATCAAAAGAATTCTTTTTTTAAAAAATAAAGAAAAAGATTCATTTCCTTAAGAATTATTTTAAATTTTAAAATTTATCTTCATTTAAGATATTTTTTGTGTTACAATGCTTTTCATATTCTGTTAACTAATTTTTAATTTGACATTTTTTTGTTTATTAATAAACCATACAGATTATTGATATTTTTTAATTATGTATGTCATAACTCTATTAAAAGTTTGTTCAATGTAATTGATTGAAAAATTTTTGTATTTATATCGGGATTAGTCTTGTATTCCTATAATGAAAATTATTGTGGGGAAGTGTTTTGATTCGTGTCCTTTTGTTTAATCATGAGAACTAGTATCTTTTTTAAGCGTTTGACCAGCTGACATTTCTTTTTTTAAATAGAAATTATATTGTTTTTTTTATTATTTATATCCTTATCCTTATTTGTCATTGCATTTTTCATCGTGTTAATATAATATTTTAAATGATGCTTTTGATATGTAACAACATATTCATTTTAGCTCCACCAAACAATTCGTTTGCATGGTAGCAAATTCTTTTTTTAAATAGATAAAAGTTATCGTAACAAAAGAATTATATTTTATATATGTTGTATGCTTCTTTTAATATGGTTTATCTTCCCTAACATACATTTTTATAGAGTCAAAATAAGCCTATTCTATTTTTTCTTCTTTCAAACAAATTTTTTGTGGAAATTGTGTTGATGCATGCGATGTATTATTTTAATATGCATAATGCTTTATGGATATATGTTAAGAATATATTTCATGGTATTCAAAAGCTTACTTTATATGACTATAATATATTAGTTTCTTTTTCCTTCCTTATCATTATTTAATCTTTTTCTAAAACTTATTCTCACTAAACTAAAGCTTTTTCCTTTTACAAAAATAGTAGCTAATATATATATCTCTCTTTAAAATATTTCATTTATTATATTTTGGTATCATTTTAACCCTAGTTGTGACGTACCCGACCACAAGCATATAATCATCAGCAATCGTAGCTGTATGTCTCCGTTAATAGCAAATATTGGAGGAATAAAGAAGTTATGTAGAGAAGAAATACTACTGCATCTGTGTATATGTATTTACATTTTATGTTTTCTCCCCCCTCCTATATAACTCTTTCCATTCCATCAAGCCAAATAATAACTGTTTTGGTTTAAATATATTATAGAGACACATTTACATACACATCAAATGCCCATCCTAAAATATTCAATATTATTCTTCATCTCTCCCCACCCAACTTTCTTTTCCTGTTCTTTCACTTATACATACACAAGTTATTTATGGCATTTTACTATAAACATTAAATATTATGTACTTTATATCTATTTTATCTTTAAACACTTTTTATTTATATTTCTAAATTTTTTTTTATTATGACAAATTGATTTCTTTACTTTTAGGTTTAAACCCTTATATTTTTTTTAATTAAATTTATATCAGATATATTTCTATTTCGTCTAATGAATTAATCCGAAAAAATGGCTTTAAAATTAACTGTACGAGACAGTAAGTATAATTGATAAAATAAAAGTTTTATCTATTTGACACGTGTTAAAGTGTTATTTGATGATAAAGCATTTTATAAATTATTTATTGGTATAATTTAATTTCAGAAATTGTAAATGATGTCATTCGACCGTTAAGAAAGACAGGAAAGCAAGAAGGATGGAATGTCCTTGTTGTGGATCGCCTTTCAATGAAAATGTTATCAGCCTGTTGTAAGATGCATGATATCATGGATGAAGGAATCACAATTGTTGAGGATATCAATAAACGTCGTGAACCATTATCAAATCTGGATGCCATATATCTTATCACTCCAACAAAGGATAGTATAGATAAATTAACTCAAGACTTTAGTATGAGACTTCAATATAAAAGAGCTCATGTTTTTTTCACTGAAGCATGCAATGATAATCTTTTCTCTCAGTTAAGTAAAAGTGGTGCAGCTAGATATATAAAGACTTTAAAAGAAATAAATATAGCTTTTACTCCTTATGAAAGTCAAGTATATACATTGGACTCTCCAGATACTTTCTTTTTATATTATTCTCCAGAAAAACAAATACAATTGAGTATCAATCTTGAAAGAATTGCAGAACAAATTGCTACAGTTTGTGCCACTTTAGGTGAGTACCCGGCAGTCAGATATAGATCAGATTTTGAAAGAAATGTTGAGTTAGCACAAATGGTTGCAGCAAAATTGGATGCATACAAAGCTGATAATCCATCTATGGGTGATGGTGCAGAGAAAGGAAGATCTCAGTTACTTATTATTGATAGAGGATTTGATGGAATTTCACCAGTTTTACATGAACTAACTTTACAGGCTATGTGTTATGATCTTCTTGGTATTGAAAATGATGTTTACAGATATGAAACAGGTGGAGGAGAAAGTGTTGATAAAGAGGTATTATTGGATGAGAATGACGATCTTTGGGTTGATAATAGACACAAACATATAGCTGTTGTTTCACAAGAAGTAACCAAAGGATTAAAAAAATTTAGCGAACATAAAAAAATGCCAAGTGATGCTAAAAGTATTAAAGATTTAAGTTTAATGATTAAAAAAATGCCTCAATACCAAAAAGAGTTAAATAAATTTAGTACACATTTTCATTTAGCAGAGGAATGTATGAAAAGATACCAAAGTGGTGTTGATAAATTATGTAAAGTAGAACAAGATTTAGCAATGGGAATGGATATTGATGGAGAGAGAATTAAGGATCCAATGAAGTTAATGGTTCCACTTCTTATAGATCCTGGAGTTAAAATTGAAGACAGACTTAGATTAATTCTTTTGTATATTACAACAAGGAATGGAATTACAGATGAAACTTTAAATAAACTTCTTCAACACGCTAATATAAATTTAAGTGAGAAAGAAACTATAACAAATGCTGCACAGCTAGGTTTTAATATAACAATTGATCAAGGAAAGAAGAAAGTTTGGCAACCAAATAGAAAAGAAAGACGTGATGAAACATTTTATCAAAGTTCTAGATGGGTCCCACTTGTCAAAGATATAATTGAAGATGCAGCCGATGATAAATTGGATGCAAAACATTTCCCATTCTTGAATGGACGTCAAACAAATCAACCATATCGTGCAGCAACATCTGCAAGATATGGACAATGGCATAATCAACGTGGCCAAAATCAACAATATAGAACAGGACCGAGATTAATTGTTTATATTATTGGTGGTGTAACATACTCGGAGATAAGAGCTGCTTATGAAGTTACTCAAAATAAGAAACCATGGGAAATTATAATTGGATCAGATCAAATAATTACACCAGAAAAATTCCTTAACAATCTTAGAGAATTGAATAAGCCCCGTGAGCAATAGTTATATTTTTTTNAAAAAAAAACAAAAAAAGAATGGGTGAAGCCATATACAACTGGCACCTGAATCTAGGCGCCTCTCGTGCGCCATCCGGCCACTGTCATAGCGCGAAGACTTTTGCCTGCTCCCTTTCGGTCCTGAGCCGTACATCTTGCTTTAATCGTCCGAAGACATCGACCGGTTAACCACAGGTTCCCCTACGGTTAGCCTATCGACGCTACGCTTGGCACGGACGCTCGGTCAACGACGACTAAGAGACAGATGCTGACCCAGCTGGCAGACCATCCCCAGACTACGCCACTAAGAGACTAGTTTACAAGAGCTCGCCACAACTCCCGGCGACGACAACCAAATAAGGAAATGTGTTAATGGTTATACATACTGTTTATATGTAAAAAAATGAAATAAAAAAAAATCTAAAAAAAAACGTATAAAATCAACATTTTATAATTATTGTAATAATAAAACATATATTTTACAATTTATCAATTAGTCATCTTAGCGTTCCATGAAATCAAATTAAGATTTTTGCATTTTACGAGAATAAATTTATCTTAATAATGGTTAAGAAATGATAATCTTTACTTTATTCATGGTATCTTATTCAATGCAATCTTTGAATGTTTTTTATTTTATCATAAAGTATCTATCTATTTGCGATCAAAAAGAATTAATGGAGTTACATTAAGTAACACATTCCCATAAGTATACTTACCTACAACTTTTAACTTAGCTATTTTTTTTTCTCTTATCATACTCCCAGAAATAATCTGATCGTCTATTTTCTCAAGATATATGCTAATTTAAATAAAAGGTTTGATCAAAATAAAGTATGTATGTTATCAGTTCTTAATGTTTTTTCCTAATTTGATAAATACAAAATGATGCATTTACAGTTATTAATTTATGATTACAATTCTGAATTAAGTTAAATTCCCATATATTCATTGACTCGATATCATTATCATTTTGACAACCTTATTTTTAGTTTTAATAAGTGTCTCCTTAGTGTTCGCATCACATGCACTGTCTATGTAAAAGAAAGAATGCACATGTTTTATTCATTATTACTTTTTTTATTTGATTTAAAATTTCAATATTTATGATGATAATAATGTGTGTTTGAAATATATTTCATTAAATTTTTTTTATTAAAAATTACTGCGTCAACTTCTTCCCTACAATAATTGTATGATATTTTTTTGTGTTTAATTATTAAATAGACTTTTTAGGTTATGTCAAAATATGATAATATAATAAAAGCTTTAAATGAAAGGCAAGTCCTTAAGAGGGTATTAATGAATTTGATGGATGATGATATTATGAACTTGAATTATGTATGTAAAGATATTAATCAGGCGATAAAAAATTTTAAGCATTATGAAATAATACCAGTTGAAAAAATTCATCTCTCTGTACCAATGACAGGACCTATCGTTACATATAACATCAAGCCAAAATGTTTTGATCCCAACAACATCATTAAAATAATATTTGATTTTTCAATATTTGGAGACACCAAGTTGGAGAAAAGTGTTGAAAATATATATATTCCAATCTTTAAAAAGATGTTCCAAGATGTTAATAAAATTTTATCAATCTGTAGAAATTCAATTGATCTAGAATTTCACACATACTTTGGATTCTTTGGTAATTATATTGTTAATTATATATCACAACTTAGTTACTGCCATAATGTTAGAATGGATTTTTATTTTAAAACATGGAGTAGTTATGGTGATTTCTTTCCTCCAGATTTTAATATGTTTCAAGGATTCAACAACCTTAAGAGTATCACTTTGATATCAAATTTTAGTTATGGTGTGGATATTTGTAAATATATAGTTGCTTGTGCTCCGGACAACAATAAATTCAAGATTAATTTTAATTTCAATGTATATTTGAATGAGTATGAATGGAATAATGTTAGAAACATTCTTGGATGTTTGAAATTAAAAAATCTAAGATTTGGTCTTAATTGTTGGGGGGAGGATGGATCATTCATGAAATACATTCCGGATATTTTTACAAATGATTTGGTAGAAAAAATTTATTATTTAGAAATTAATGGAGATTCATTCAATTTGTTGAAGAAGTTTCGACCAATTATTGGTAAGATGAAAAATTTAGAAAATCTCGTCTGTACATTTCATATCTGGGAACATGTTCTTAGACTTATTACAAATTCCAAAACTTATTTCCCCGAAAAATTGAAACATTGTCATCAATTGAAGACATTGAGAAAGTTAAAAAATGTTAGCTGTACCTTCAAGTATGCGAATGGGATGGATTCTGAAAAGTTTGAAAATCTTCAAATTATTGATAATGCTTTTAATTATATACTCGATTGTTTACCAGAGTCCGTATTGAAATTAAGTATAGCAGGATTAAGAACATTCGATGAAAATTTAACTGCTAAGATGCACAATATATTGCCAAATTTGATTTACCTCAATCTTTCAAAAATTAGTACCGTTAAAGATGGTGCTTTGGACAAATTACCAAATCTTAGATTTCTAGCATTGCATGGTACAGATAAAATGAAAATTCCAGACACTATTGTTTGTGTAGCATCTGTATGTTGTATCATGAATGAAGACGTTGATAACAAAAATAGATTTGTGAAGCCTTATTGGAAATTTTGCAATTGTTTAAACAATCATGTTCAATGGAGAGGCGCTATTGGGGAGTTACAAAGATTTAAAAAGCAATTGGAGAGATCAACTGAATATAATATTAATATTTTTTATAATAACATCAAGGATGGATGGAATGTTTTGAAAGTTTTTACTGAAGAGTACCCTAAGGATTTGTATAGAGATATATACTATAGAAAAAATACATTTATTTAATTTTTTTACATTTTTTTTACAAAATATATATAATATAATAATAATAAAGGTTAAACAAGAATCAAACGTATAATATCATTTTCATCGGTTCTAAGATGAAAATCAGCCAATGTTGATGAAAATAGATTTTTTTCAACAAATATTATGTCTTCTTTCATTTGTATGTTTATAGATTTTATTGAAGATTTTGAGAAACGTAACTTTTTAGATGCAGCAATAATTAAGGCTGTAAACGTAAGTGATAAAGGAACAGTCATTGTATGAGATTTATCATCCTTAACAACTTCGATCCTTAAAGAACCAAGTTTCATCTTTGTTTGTTCTCTATCTCTGTACGTTGAACTAACGATATCACCATATACTTCTCTAAGTCTTTGTATATCTTCAATATGATCAGGTTCGGTTGCTGGTACATCTCTTAAAAATATCATTTCTGCTTTACTTCTTTCTGTACCTGTTATAGCATGTTTATTAATTGTTGTTATATTTGGCAACTTGGCAATTACAAAATCTAACACATCATCATTATCACTGTACGTGGGCAATTTGGATAATTCAATTTCTAAAATTTTTAACTCTGGAAACTTTTTAATATTATTAATTATTTTCCAACTACTGATATCATTGAACTTCAATGATATTGATTTTAAACGAGGAAAATATAGATGCATGTTACTTGGAATATTTTCAACTTGTGATCTAACTAATGATATTTCTTCTAAATTAGGTAGCTTCAATAGTCCTTTCTTCAATGATCCTAAATCTTTTATTATACATTCATCCATAACAAGTTTTTTCAAACTATCAACATTTAACTTTGTTGCTGGACAGAAACTGGTGATAGGATTTACAGCAATAAGCAATTCTCCTAAATTTCTAAATATCTTTGGTATTGAATTGATACAATCTTCATTTAAAAAACAATCAGCGACTGATAAAATTTTAATATTCTTCACAATTCCTTTATATGTTTTTGTATGCTTAGCTAGACACTCTTGAAGGTCATCTAATCTATTTCCAAGAACACTCAATTCTTCAAGTTTAGGGAAAACTTTCAATATATTAAACAAATGTTTCCACTTCGTTATTAAACATTGCTTGATAAATAATGTCTTGCACTTATGAAAATATTTCTCCTCACAAATATCTTCGTTTTTTATATATCCAATAGGTAATTTTTCCAAACTTATTCTTTCCAGTGAATATATATCACATAATGCTTCCGAAACATCCTTATCAATTAATAACTGAACTTCTTTTCCATTCATAATATTTATTATACCACCATTATCATTAATTGTTGGATTATATTTATCCTTAATACATGAAATTAAATCTGTTGGATGTCTAACATCTTTTGGGAAGACGAAAACACCTGACTTTGATTTCCTAAATAAAAAAATACTATCAATATTCAATAAAGTACTTACTCTGTTTGAAAATATCTTTCTCCTTCAAACATACCATCATGTTTTCCAATATTTTCATCCAACTCCACACCGTAACGTATACCTTCTCTTCCTTTTAATTTACCAATAAACCTTATTGTTCCAATCCTTTCATCATGGAGAAGAATACGTGTTCCAATTGGAGCTAAATAACCTGTTTCTACATTTGAAGTCATTCCAAAATACGAGAATAAAAGTTCATGCATATATAATTTTTATTCGTTTCTCCCACCGATTGGAGTAATGTCTTTTCACAAACTCAAGTATCATTGTCATTATACCTATAATCCTCTTAAGTGAATTTCATCTGTAAAATTTAACTTCTAGTATGACTGAAGAAAAATCAATTTCTCAGCATACACTCGATGGTATGTTTTTATTCATATTTCCAAACTGTTTATTAAATAATTACAGTAATCTCTGATACCGCTTTAAACTTAGGTTTATTCTTTACAGAATCTCAAATAGAAGCAATTGTTTATGCCATTAATAATGGATATTCAGCTAAGACAATTATGTCCATATTGGCACTTGCATGTGCGGAGGAGAGTAATGGATCATCTACACCTTTCAGTGAAAATAGATAAATCTACTTATTATTTATTATTAATGGTTATTGTGTAAAGTACATTTTAAAAAAATAAAAATCAACAAAATTTTTCTTTAAATTTCAAATCAACTTTGAAAATGTTACCATGACCAGGGATAATCCAATCACTACTACAGAGAACAGTCCTCCTTGATACTAATTGTTCTGTGACATTACTTGAAAAGGGTTTCCATAAATTTGGATTGAATAAATCATACTCATTGATAAATAGATCACCGGTTATTGAAATAATTCCATTGTAATCTTCCGATCTTGTAACAACAACATTTAAACTATTTGATGATTGTAAATTTGTTGACGTTAAACGTACATTGGGTGTTATAAAATAATCATTATTCCTCAAATTCAATAACACAAATCCATTTTTACTACCATCATAAATCATTCCATTCTGAAATTTTATAGCACCCGAAAATTCATTCACATTTCCTGTATGATCCATTGATGGGCTTGTTATGACAACATAATTAATATCATTTGGTGATAGTAAGACTTCATTCAATTTTTTTAATAATTCTATTCTTGTTGATTGAAGTTTAGATATCTCATCTGAAAATATTCCTGTATCTATTAAAATATTTTTTCCCATGTCCTGTATCAAAGTGACAGTTGACGACATATTGATGTATTTTTTGTTTAAACCTTCCAATGAGGTAAATGAATTGACGTAACCTTTTAAGAGAATTTTAACACGTGGTTGAGTAATCTTTTTTAACGGAACATTCCTATTTAGTACTGTTGATACAGTTGATTTGATAATATAATTTTCGTTTATTGTTAAATTTTTACTGTCCCTTATTTCAAAACCTTTTGATATATTTGAAGCTTTTAATCTTAATTCATCTAACCATTTATTAAATTGACTTCTAAATTGTTTAAGTTTCTCTTTGCTTTCTACATCCGTATGAAACCTCTTATCAATTGGTGATTGTGTAGTTGTGGTTGTGGTTGTAGTAACAGTTGTCGTTGTAGTGGTAGTTGATAACGGTCTAGTAACTTTTAACATTGGTTTCTTTGTACTTGTATGATTTTCCTTAGCAAAAAGAGTTTCTGTTTGAAGATTATTCCTTAAAGATTGCCGAAAATTTATATTAGTTATATATTCTTCAACATATTTAGTTAACTCAAATAATTCTTCTTCAGTCAAATCGTTATTAGCATCCTCAATTTGTCCTTGAATTTTTTTCTTTTCTACTTCAGATTTCGGCATTATAAGTGTTTTCAAAGGTGCCGGACTATTCCAATACTTTTTTGTTGTAACAGATGGTTGAAAAGAGCCGGATAACGATAGTAAACTTGATTCAATTCCTATATTTTTATTGTTTGATTGAACAATATTTGGTTTTATTATTTTTGATGGTCCTACTGTAAACTATAAAGAAGATAAATGATAGATGGAAACAAAGAACCTACCTTTTGTTCATCCAAATTTATCACTTCACTTAATTCATCATTCATTATTTCTTTATTATTGACAACATATTGATTTCCTTCCCTATTTGTATCACTATCTCTTCTAATATCTCCAAAAACATCATCGCTATCTCCATTTGTCAATGAAACCATTGAAACTTTGGAAATAGATCCATGACCTTTTCCTCTTATAAAATTTTGTTGTGCAAAAAGTACCGCGATTGAAGCAATAAAAAATAATAAATAAAAATTTCTTTTAACTTGATTCATTTAGTAGTTTGATTTATAAAATTGATTTTAAAACTTGCAAATTAATATTGTATATATTGAAGAACTTTATACACTATACATCATCATTTCATTTATCCATCCACTGACCGTGATCTTATTTTCTTATTTCCAGAGAATATAAAAACTTAATTAAAATATAATCATTCTTGTCTACCTAAAAATGGGTAAATTTTGACGACATTTCCTGTTGTATCATACAATTGTTATTTTCCTTTTACGCAACGTTTTTTAACCAAAAAGGTGTGACAACATCCATATAATCTTATCAGATTTCACATTGTAAACAAGAAATATGCTTTGCTCTACACTATAAATAAAATTTATACTTACATTCATTTACACCATCTTACGGAAGCTATACGCACAAAAAATTTGATACATTCACTCTATGAATACACATTATACAAATAGCAACAATTTACCGCCAAACACAATAGGTCACAATTGATCTCAATTTAAGGCATTCGTCAACAACTTTCGATTAATAAAAAGTTGTCTAGGAGAGATATTAAATTAATGAGACAATATATTTTTTATCATCCTTAATTTCTTATCAAACTTTGCACTTTTGTTATTATAGTACAATATTAAAGATAGCGGGAAAATTTTTGTCTCTTTTTAAAGAATATATGTCATTATTGTTATAATTTCATATTTAAGATAATTTCTAACCTTAATTGATATTAATTAATTATCATCCAAGTTACTTGAAATACGTTGTTAACACTTCTCTAACTAAATTGTATTACATACATCTTGTTAGGAAAACCTTAGTCTCACGTTTTTTATACCGAAAATCTCTTTCCTGTCCCTTAAAGTATTCTCTATCATTTCAGTTTATTAAAAAAGACATTTTTTTATCTACCCTTTTATCAATCATAGATGTCTATTACTTTTTATGTCTATAAATACTGTTACTATTTTGTTTCATTTTATTTATTTTACAGAACTTAGATTGTCATTCTTTCTTAATTTTTAAATAAAATATTATAATGCCTGTGAGCACTAGAGCATCCTCAGCTACACCGACAAGAAAGGAACAAGTGGAAGTACAATCAAAGATTTCTGGATTCTTTTCTGTTAGTTTTTTTTNTTTTTTTTAAATCAAAGCCTTTAATTATCATCACTGTTTCAATACTCTTTTAGGCCCAGAAAAAATCTCGTATTAATAGAAAGAAAGTAGTAGAAGAGGGTCATTCACAGAGAGCATCAAGTGTCACAGAGTTAAAGAGGTCTCTCACACCTGAACCAATACCTTCACCTGCAAAGAAAGCTACACCGGAAAAGGTGAATTCACATACAAGTGATGAGAACATTTCAATTGCTCCGAAACCAAAAGTTATCCGGCGCCGTATCAATTTTGAGGAGTATGACGTAACAAAGTTAAATCTCCCACAAATAAAAGAGGAAAAAAATGATTTATATAATAATGACCCAGATAATGACGTTGTTATTTGTAAAAAAGAAGTTACAATATCAGAGGATGTATCAACAACGACAAAGGATAGCTGCCAAATTACTAGGAAGTCTTCAAGAAAATGTGTCAAAGTGACAGAGTCTGAGAAGACTACAAGCAATGAAGCAACTGAAAAGATTAAAGAAATAACAGAATTAATGAAAACAAACAGTAGGTTTATCTTCATAATATGATAAAACAATATTTTTATCTTATAGAAACTGTTCGTGCAAAATTAAAGAAAAATGTTAGAAATTTGCAAGAATATCATGATTTGCTAGCAAAGAAAAAGGGTATTAGTAAACTTGTTGAGCAAGGAAATGCTATCAAAGCTGCGTCTGTTATTGAAAGAAAGACTTTAATATTATCTCCTACTAAGACAACACCGATTAAGAAGCCATTTATAGGAAAAGGCATATCATTGGTAGATAAACTTAATAATCTTCCATCAACATCTTCTGGTTTAACTGATGCGGAACTACCCGAGAGACCATTAAATCCATTAGCTTATGGCAAAGTTGCTGGTTTGAACCAGGAAATCAAGGATGTAGCAAGGAAAGAATTACCCAACAATCTTTCATTTTTATTAGAAGTCTTTGAGTCAACTGATAAGATATTTGCACTTCAAATGAGTCATATAAAAAGAAATCCTTTGGAAGAGATGATGGATTCTGTCAAAAGAAAGATTAAAAAAGCTGTTCATTTGAAGCAATATGCACAAATTCTTCATTTGTATCAAAGCTCATACAAAATAACTCTTGAGAAACCATATAATCCTCTTGGAATGTTTAGAAATAAATCTAGTAAAGAAGAATATATTATCGAGCCTAATTTAAATGATGACTTAAATGGATTTTGGACACCAACTACACCCCCACATATGGTTCCAAAAAAGATAGAATATACACCCACTAAATTAATTTCTCCAATAAAAGGGACTACAAGAAGGACTCCATCTAAAAAGTTATTAGCAACACCGGTAAAGAACCAGATAGATCCCATCTTACAGCCAAGACTTGAACCATGGAGATTAATATGTCGTGCTAAAATATTTAAATTCCTCTTGTACAAATATTTAGACAAGAAGCATGATGAATTTTTACTAACCAAAAAAATTGTTCTTACCGATGAACAGAAGAGTCGTATGAAGAAATTTCATCCAGATTTTGTAGCTGAGGCAATTGATGATGTTCCAGAGTTTGATCTTCCAAAACCTTCTAAGATGGATGATAACACAAAGAAGACAATGAAAGATTATTTCGATTCTATTGAGGAGCCTGTTGCAACATTACCAGAAAGTGTCCTTAGAACAGTTGAATTATTGAGAAGTCCAGAGAAGAAAGCTTTACTTTTGAATAAGAAATGTTCAATACCTCTGACACCAACAAAATTTAAGGAGCAACAGGAGGAAATTAAAGCTGGAAAGAAATTAACGTTATTGGAAAGAATTAAACTGAAGGAGAAACAAAAGAAATTACAATCAATGTTAAGAGATCCTGAAAATGAAGCTAGAATGGAGAAACTAGAGAAGTTAGAAAAAAATTTGCTTAAACATATCTGTGCATATTATGGAATTAAGAAATGTACTTCAGCTTCTGTTGATGAATTACTTGATAAACTTTTATATAGTATAAAAACAATCAACAGGGATCAATGTATTGAGTTGATAGATTTTCTTGTAGAGTTAGCTCCAAATAACTTTTCAATGGCTACTGTTAGAGGAAAAAGATATCTGAAGATGGCTACAAGTTCATTAAATTCAGTAATGGAGATAGTTAAAAAAGAACTAACTATTTGTAAGGAAAAGAATAAATTTTAATTCGTTAAGATATTTTTCCTTTTGTATAAAGATTCTTTTTTTCATTTATTTAATAAAAATGCTAAATAATGTTTCAAAAAAAGGTTTCTCTTTTCACTTGTCTTGGAAAAAAAATATTATTCTGCCATAGTTATGATAAGTGTGTATGGAAAAAAGATTATACTTTTTAAAGTAAATTAATTATGTAAAGAGTAAGTACAAAGAGTACTGCTAATTATATTTTTCAGATGTGTTTTTTTTTTTTACATTTTTTTGAAAACTAAAAATAATTAATAATTTTGTTTATATATTTCTATGTAAGTCATTATAATATTATATGTACTTTGTTCTACTAATAGGTGTTCTCCTTTGAGAGAAGATTTTATCGTTTATAGTTATTTTATTAAAGCACTTTTTTGTTTAAAAAAGTTTTATCTTAAAGATTTTTGGAAATCGTTAAAAATATGCTTAATTGTTTAACAATAAGAAGATTATTTAGGGAATGTTATAAGTAAACTGAGATGTTTCGTGAAGCTTTTTAGTTATCAAATAAGATTATCTTTTTTTTGTAGAAAAAGTATAACTTTTTAAAACGTCCAATAGTTTTATTTCTTCTAAGACATTAAAATTCACAGAAACAAATTTTTTTTTTAAAATGATTCTTTATGTGTGTTTTTTTACCTATTGATGGGTGTTGTAATGGTGAATTTTAATGTATAACAAATAACATTTATTGAAAGATAAATATTGTAGGTGAAAAGTGTAATCTTTTATACAAACTGATGTTTTTAAAATCTAATTTTGAAAAGGATAGATTTTGTTGATATTTTACTGTTTTAAATATTGAAGATATAGTTATAAGTTTATATTCTGGTTGGATTTTTCTAACATATTTTGTTGTGGGATTATGAATCATCTCTGATAAGGATGATTTATTTTATTAAAAAAAATTGTTTATTTAATAAAAATACCTTATATGTATATATTTTAACACTTAAATATTATAATATATATAATAAAAAACATTTTAAGATTTTTTTACAGTCCCTTATATTTCCTCATACGTTGTAAGCATTAATGTTATCTTTTGCAATTAATAAAAAAAAGTCCAATGACTAAAAAATTTTCCAAACATTGGGGGGAAATTTTTAGGAGGATAAAATTTTTGTTATTATTAATAAATAAACAGTATAAGTTATTTTTTGGTAACGTTATCGTAAATATAAAATTAACAATTATGACGTAGAAGTAGAATAGGTTAATTATATATTTTTCCGTATTAGTATATCGGAACCTATGAAAAACTATTATGTTTCTTTACCATAAATTTGTCATAAAAAATATGATATCATTAAAATCATTAACGTTGAAAAATTTTAAAAGTTTTTTAAATATATTAGCTTATTTTCTTCTTAATTTTTTATTATTACTATCAGATGTGTTGTATGAAGAAGACTTCTTAACCACATATGTCTTTAATTTTAAGTTTTAAAAGTTATAGAAGTTTTATAATAAATATTAAATTGATCTTGAGTGTTTATAGATTAACTTGTTTTTCACATCTTTAAAATATTTATATTATGTCGCTTTCTCATGTTTGATACAAAAATATTAAGTATGAGGAAGAGATGAGACTTTTAAGGATATTTTCATTAATGTAATGCAAAAAAAATATTACCATTTGAGAAATAAAAATATTATCAATGAAAAAAATTGTTTTTTTAAAATTATATAGAATAAATCTACATTATTTTGACATTTAAGGTAGTAATATCGTCAAAATGAATAGAAAAAATTATTTTAATATTAACGTCATTAGTTTTTTTACATTAAAATTTTTATATTTCTTGATTTAAAAATGTTAATCTCTTCCAGCATATTATGTTGTGTAAAAAGGAATACATTGTATGTTAGAATTTTCTAAACATATGATGCCAATTATATCCAAAAAATATTCTTTCTACATTCATATGTTTTGTTTTATTTTATAATTAAAACAAATTTTAAAATTTTAATTTTGTATATTAAAAAATAAACATTTACGTTTTATCACTAAAGAATACAACTTAATAATAATATTTTAAGAGTCAATTTTAAAGTGGATTTAATGATGATATTAATTTCATTTTAGATTTAAATTAAAATTATAAGAGTACTTTATTTTAACAAATACTTAAGTAATAAGAAATTTAGCTTTTGTATTGAACAATTTTCATTCACTAAAAATGTATTCAACGTGTGAAATCGTTTGAGAAAGATACAATTAAATATTACCTAATTACACATCAATACTTATTTCAATTTAAAGTATAAAAATATTATATTACTCTTACATACGTTACTTCTTTTATATCAAGTATTGACAATTACTTTTTTAATATATTTTAGATTGAGCATCTCTTATAATTATTATAACGCCAAAAAACAAAAGCGAGTAAAAAAGATAAATTAGTGATAATTTAAAAGTAGTTTGCAACAAAAAGCATTTACTGCTTATAATCTTAACTAATTTACATTCTACAAGTATATTTTTATTTTTTTTTTTTTGATATTCAATTAAGTTTAAGCAAAATTTAACATTACTAACAAATGTTTAAAATACAAAACATTAATTTCTAGGCTTAACTTATTAATATCTTAATAATAACTATAATTTATATTTATTTACATACTCCCTTTAACCTTTATAAATGTGAGTTGAATAGAAACGAAGTTAAAGGGATATTTTTTTTAAAAAATTTAAGCTAATTATTAAATTAATATCACTCATTAGACAATAAGTTATTTAGAAATAGATTAAAAAAATACATTATATGAATATATTCTTTCAAAATAAGTACGCCGAATTTATAAGTATTTTTTAATAAATATTTTATCATTTTTCTGATATTATTAATTAAGCTAATTCTAAGGAATCTATATTTTTCCAAGAAGATAAATTTACTAAAAATCATCCATCTTTAAAAAAATAAAGTTTCATGGTATACATTTTTATAAGAAAAACCTATTCATATTTTTAATTACAATATTTCAAGGAAACATTAATTTTAATAGATGAAAAAATATCTAAAGAAGAATGATAAACTACTTTAAAGATGGTTTATATTATTAGTTATTTTATTATTTATTACAAATACCTTAACATTTTCTATTTTTAATTATTAAAAAATAGCTTTAAAATACATATTTTAATAGAAATTCTCTTTCCAAAAGACAATTTACATGTTAATCAAAGTTAAGACATTAATTAAGGAAGCATCTAATATTGTTAGTTTGTATAATTATATATTATATTTCCATTGATGGTGAAAACACATTTTTATTATTATATATCCTATGGAATAATTATTATTATACTTTCAACAAATTAAAGTTTTTTAAATGTTTTTCAGAAGAATGAATTCTTTTGAGAAGATTTTATATTATTTATGATAAAAGATATACATATTCTTGACATATCTATGTCTATTATATTTGTACCTTTGAAAAATTATTATTTTTTTAACACGTACCATATAAAACAATTGAATAAGAACTGATCATATTTATTTATAACGATTTTCTCTTTCTTTTCCAACTTTACCAAAGATATTATGTTACAATTATATTTTAAATGTCAAACAATTATTAGTAACTTTTCAGTGGTAAAACTTTTTTATATGAAATTTAATAGCTCAAAAATTAAACTTGTGTAGTATAAAGTTATTGCAAAAAATTTTCTCCTTCAATTACTTCTTGATGCTTGATAAGATATATATTTTTATCCATTTAATAACATATATATTTAATTATACTACTTTTTCGAATATTTTTAAACTTCCTTATTTATCAAAATCTTATATCAATTCTATTTTTAAAATAGCTTGTAAAATAGTATAAAATTAAATTGTAATAATATCGTATATCTTAAATTCATAATATATTTTCCCTATCCTCATTATCTACATTTCAAACTTTTACAAAACAATAAATTTCTAAAAAGAAATTTATCTTTTATTGTATCAATTAAAAATACAAGAAAAAATATATATTAAAATCTCAAAAATATATATTACATTTTTCATAATAGTTCCATCATTACCAAATCTTACATCTATACGTCCTTTTATACTTAACAAAAAGCACATATATGTAGATAAATGTATCATCTTCAAAAATTTAATCATTTTTACCCATAATACATATGTATTTTCATTAACCAAATACATGAATATTCTCTCCTATAATACTACAAAAACTAATTGCTTTTTAAACTATATTTCCTTAAAACAAATATTGTCTTCTAATTTATCTTTTTATGAAGAAAGATGTATAAAGATATTCTTTAAATTTTGATATATACAATTTTGTACTTTTTATTATTCTCTTTTTTTTTAAATGATCTTTTATAATAATCTTTGCCTTTCCAAACTTCTCAAATTCCCTTTTTATTATTCTGAAATAATTAATTCATATGGAGTCATTGATATCTTCCTTATATATGTGTTGATATTATTATGATGAATTCTTTTCCCCTTTATTTGAAGTAATAAAAATTTTATTTCCTATTTGATAACAATTTTTTTTAATAAAACTCTAATCAGAAAAAGGTTAATCTATTTGTTACAATCGAAAAATTTTATTTTAAACATTTAACCGCATTTTTGTCTAAAACTTTCATAAACTTTTTTTATCACTCAAATATATTCATATTTCAGATGTGCTCCCGTACTCCAGATGTTGCATTACTTGTTAGAAGCCAACAATTTATGAATGACTTTCGATTAGCTGGTATGGATAATCATTATGTAACAAATAGTACTGGTCATAATGTCCTAGCAGTTTCATTGGGAATTGAGGAATTAGAGAAACATTGTTATGATGAGAAGGTGGCTAACTTTGCTCATCTTCTAAAAATTGCTGCCAACACACTTGGTACAAGTGAAAATTGTACTGAAACAATCAACCCGGAGTTAGCTGAAATGACAATGTATTATATAAAAATAGCATTAACCTTTATCTTTGTAACTGTATTTATTTTTGGTTCAATAGGAAATATTTTAACGGTACTTGTCATCAACAAAACAAAACTTTTACATAATCAGACAAATTATTTCTTAGCAAGTTTATCTTGCTCCGATTTTTTATTAATTTTAATTGGGGTTCCATTTGATTTGATAAGTATATGGCATCCAAGAAGGCATCTGAATATAGACTACTATTGTGAAATAACGAGTACCTCCATATCATTATTCACATTTGCAAGTATCTTAGTTATTGTATCACTTACAGCGGAACGATTTTTTGCTATTTGTTATCCTTTTAGTTTAAGATCAAAATTTGATAAAAGGATGGCTGTAAAAGCTATTTATGGAGCTTGGTTAATTGCATTAGTACCATCAATATACTTTGGAATGCAATTTAAAGTTGTAAGTAAAGATTTTTGTGGTTTTAATAGGGAAGTTGAAGTTTTTACTGATTACAATGGGTATACATTGAATAATAATGAAACAATCACAGAAGTTAATTCACCACTTGAAAAAGCTAAACATATGTTTGGAAGTTGTGATTTTGTTAGAAAAGATAGGAGTATTATCAATAGGTATACTTTTGAAATAATGCTTGTAGTTACATTTATTTTACCCGTTACTTTTATTGTTTATTGTTATATTCGTATTCTACAAACATTGTCTGATATCTCATCCTTTCAAATTTCTCTTTCCCCAAAAACAAGTATCGTTAGTCACGGCAATGAATCCGAAGGAAATAATAAAAGTATAAATGGAACTTATTCTAAAAACTGTGGTACAACAACAACAGGTAGAAAAAGTATTTCACATACATGTGTTTTAAAAAACAATGTTAGACATAAGAGTAGTTATAAGGAATCTATCAATAATACAACAACAAGTCTGTTAACTGTTCATTCCGGAAACGATAGAATACTGTCAAATCAACGTGCCCAGAAAGTAGTTACAAAAATGCTTTTAACAGTTACATCAGTATTTTTTTTATGTTATCTTCCCTATCATATTGAAAGATTAATTGTTATCTATGGAGGAGACTTTTGTGATAGTAGTACTTTTTGCCGTCTATTATATCCAATAACAGGACTCCTTCAATATGTTAGTGCTATGTTAAACCCATTCATTTACAATGTTATGAGTATAAGATTTCGAAATAGTTTTAAAGCATTTTTTCAAAATATGTTTGGTAAATTTCAAAGAGATAGAAAAAATTTTAAAAAGAAAAGAAACACTAACGGTGATGATTTTAATAAAATCAAACAACGAAGGATAGAAACTTAAAATATATTTAAATGCCAAATATTTTAAATTATTTTTNTTTTTGGATATTCTAACCTGAATCTCTTATTAATATACTATGTATATTTTTTGTTTAATAAGCTTTAAAATTTAATAATATTTTTTACTGTACCTAATACCAAAGTTATGTTTTCTCATCCATGTAAAAAAATAAATTATATATTCTCTTTTTAGATATATGTCATTAAAATTTAAAATGAAATGACAGCCTATCTTATAAAATAAATAATTACACCACATCAAATTCATGAATATATAACAACAAAATCGTTTAAAAGAAAAATTTAAATGAATAACATCATCATCTTTTTTTTTAAAATATATATTTTTTACTTCTGTGTAAGATAACAGTGTTCCTAAAAAATGTCAGAAAAATAGAAGGATACTAATAAAAAAATGAGTCATTATCAAACATTTTTAGACTTATATTCTATTACTACTTATGCTTTACTAGCCATATTTTTCAATTCCTTGATACATTCTTCAAGATAAGCATCCTTAATTCCTCCCTCATTCTTCTCAATAACTTGATTAACACCTCCAGTAATATAATTGATAAGGCAATCTCTTTCAAATTTATTCTTGGTTTCTTCAGTTTCAACCAAATAATCAATTCTTCTCTTGACTTCATTACTAACAGTTTGAACATTCTTTCTATAGGTGGCTTCCAATTGAAGTTCCAAATTTTCATTCATAACCTTTGGGAAGGCTTCTTTTACTGCAAGAAGGGAAGCAGTTTCGGCAGCGGAGTTCTTTCTAAATTCAACAGCTTCTTTAAGATCTTCTTGGATAAGTGCTTTGAAATAATTCATACGCTCTTGGTATTGTCCATAGAGGTAATTATCAATTTTATATCCTACAGTTCTTGAGATAAGAAGATAGAATAAAATCCATCCAACAAGCATGTGTCCTTGTTCCTCAAATACCCAAATTTCTTTGTTAACAAAGAAGGCTCCAAGACCTCCGAAAAAGAGGTATGGTCCAGAGGTTCCTGTAATAGAGTGGAATGGAGTAAACCATGTATTTGGCATCATGAAAAGACGAGTCTTTGGTGGGTACATTGGTCTAGCTGGATATGGATAATTCTTCAAGTCTCTGTCTGGATGTTCCTTGAAATTTTCTGGCATTTCTGGAAGGGCTTTTGGTGCAAACCATTCCTTATCGCAATCATCAAACATACATTTTGGGCGTTGAGATTCTCCTTTAAGTGGAATTCCTATAAATAATTTTCCAATCAATACATTAATTATAGATAGATTAGATACCTTTAAAACGGAGAGCGATTTTTTGGAAGAAATTTGGATTATCAAGCTCTTCTGGCTTTACAGCAGCAGCTAAAAATTGTTTTTAATTATATTATTGATATTCTATTACCTGGAGCAATTGTAGTGGCATGAGAAGATCTGAAACTAAAAAGAACTGCGCCGCGAGATGATGGAGCCAGACGACTAAGGGACATTCTTAGACTAAAAAAGAAATAATTAAAATATTTAGAAAAATAAAAAAAATATTATTAATACAAAAATCAAAGTTATAAAATATGTATGTAAATACAATTTATGTGTTGAGTAACGTATTGAATGGCTCAACCATTGGGAAAATATAGACTACAAAATGTATAAAAGTTATAAATAAATAAATATTTTTTATGAAGCTAAAGATATATGCTACAACAATACAAATGCTAAAACCATAAATAACATCAATATTTCATTGGTAAGGTTCAAAGAAGAAACTTGTAGCTTGAGATATTCTTTACAGTAAAGAGATGGGTGACGTTTTAAAAACAGGAATTCTTGACAAGAATAAAATATACATCATTCAAATTTTAAGGTAACATTTTTTTACTTAAAAATCTCATTATGTATTAGAGTGGATAAAAATTACTTTTTCTTCAAACTTTTTTATGTTTTTTTAATGTGACTGAAGGCGATTATTACGTCATTAAAATTGCATGAATTAACATAAATTATTTAAGTTATACTTTTTATTAAAAAAAATTAAAAATATCTTGCAAGTATACTTTTTGCAGAACATTTTAATCTTAATATGTTGCAAAGTGAAATAATTTAAATTTGAGTTAAGTGAAGCAAATAAAGTTAATAAAAGTAAAAATCATTATACCGAGAGAGAAAAAATTTAAAGTAGCATATAAAAATTATATTAATATTTAACTTATTAATGTATTCAATACATGAATCAAATGCCAGATGAATTTTAATTCAATTCCAAGAATTAAATAGTATAAAATATGAAAATGAAGTATGAAATTTTTTTCTTATTTGTGTAAGTTTAATAAAGTAGTTATTTAAATACATGTGCTCTTTTTAACTTTTTCCATTATTTTTCAATTAAACGAATTGGATTTTGATATTATTATAAAAGTGAAATATTTCCTTCAATATATTTTAATTTTTATACTATTTTGACTAAGGTCCACGCCATCTTTGTATGGTATGGTGATTTCATTAATATTATTATCTTGGGTAAAATTTTGTATTATTATAATTGTACAGGACTTTTTTCTGTGATAAAAATTGATAACAATTATTTTAATGTTCTTAAAACTAATTGTACTTCCGTTAAATGACACATTAGGCTGAACAAATTTGTCATGGATACAATTCATATTTTTTTAATTAATTTTTTTAAACTTATACCAATCATTTGCATTCTTATAAGTAAGTGCAAAGGAATCTGAAAATCTGTTTCCTCATTTAATTTTAAATATACAAATTAAATTTTTTGTTAATCCTAAATTTTATTTTCATATTTCTATAATTTAATGTTCCCAATGAAAAGAAAATATTTGAATAGTTTTTTAAAAAAAAAACTTTGAACGATATGCTTATGTATTTTTTGTTTCATTAGATAAACAACATTTTAATATGTCTATGGTTATAAGAAAAGTTCTTTTTAAATAATTTAGAAAGAAAAATATATTTTAAAAAATATGTCTAAAAGCTTAATTAAAATATTGAAACCCTGTGATTTCTCATTGCTATGGAATATTAAAAAAATTATATTACATTTTACCATTTAATTTCGTTTATACATCATTTTTATATAAGATTATTTTCATCTTTAATTCTTTGATGTATTCTTACTTGTCCTCCCCGTATTAATCATCTGATATTTTTTCAAAAATAATAGATACAAGTCCCATGAGATAATGTAATATTATTTTGTGAAGTCAAATATTTATATGTGATGAGATCTTTTATGATATGAATCCATTAAAAATGCTATCTTTAGGTCTCTCAAAGTTTCATCTTCTTATGTTTGGACATTGTTTAGTAATTTATCAAAAATTTTAAGTAAACCATACGTCACGATTCTATAAATACTTTTTCATTATTCAAATTATGTTTACTCTCAATAAATATGAAGGAAAAAATATAATTTGATAAATAAATTAAATTAACTTGACCAAAACATTGTCTTCAAGGCATGTTTATATTATTGGGGTACATTTTAAAAGTATGAGAGATTTAATTATCATATCTCTATCTACGACTACTCATCTCTCTCCCTCTTTCTACCCCCTAATAATTTACATATTCCACGCATTATATAAAGTAATTTTATTCATCTAAATATTTTTCACTTTTTAGATATCCCTTCTTTTCAATAATTATTTTTATGTGTGACAATAAAAATAAATATATATATATATATCAATGGACTTTATTAATATTGTTATACTTTTATTTTAAAAATTCATTAAAAATTGCCATCACATGTTTATCAAGCTCATTACTTAATTGCATATCTTACTGATGGCTCATTTGATATGTAGTTTGGTCATAAGATGTTGTGATAGATTAATTTGGGGCTGATTGTGATAGGAGGAGATTTGGTCTCTTATTAACTATATAATTGAAATTATTTTAAATTTTAATTCATTCTTATTAATCTTTCTAAAAATATTTGATATAATAATTCTAACTTTATTTTAAAAAATTTATGAACCTTTCTTTTAAAAATTAGTACAAGGTATTATGTATGACTTTGTATACAGTATGTAGGGAGATATTACGAATAATAATAACCTTGAGAATGCCTTATATTATTAGTGAATAATATAAAATTGCATGATATTATTATTGTTTTTACAATAATACTGAAAATATGTATTTTCTATCTCCTATCAAAAAAAAATGTTTCTTATGTAGAGCCATATAAAAAGATATGACAGTCAGCATACATTGGTGTTTCCTATTTCAAAAACCTTTTTGTTTAGAATTAAAGGAATTATAAAAAAAATGTATTCCCAAGTTTTTTATTTTATTTCCAATGTCTATCAAATTCAAGTAAGAGTACATCATTATAGACTATATGAACAATACAATTTCATTCACTCATATATCACCTTTGAAATTTATTCATCTTTTTATAAACAAAAAGTGATTAACATTTCTATTTTATAAAATAATGTTCTTTCCTTTCTGAATTTTTAATTATTTTATGAAATATATCTCTATTTCTTCTATAAATATTCCTATTTTTGAATTATTTCTAGATACGCCTACCATCGAATAAATGTCTTTTTTTATTGTTACACACCTTACCATTATATATTATGAGAATTAGATTTATAACTTCGATAAATCTTTATAAAAACAATAATTCTTTTAAAATTGAAAGATGGCATAATTTACGAAACAAGATTAACAACTATTATCATCATATTCTTTTTTAAAATATCTTCAGATAATTTGTGACGTTTACAATAAAAGACTATTTTTTTTTAGTCATTTCCATTATGAAATATTTTTTTATATCTAATTTGATGTTTCTCTACATAAGGGGGGAAAAACAAAAAAAAATTTATTGTAAAAAATCTATTTAATTTTAAATTATTTGTTAATTGACTATTGGGAATCTTTCTTCTATTTGACCGTACATTATTTTTAATAACAAATTAACTATTATGTTAGCTTATTTTTATCTCGGAAAAAAACAATAAATTTCGGTATCGATGCTAATTACAAAGATTTTATCTCATTAACAAATGATAAGTAGATTTATATATTTTAGTTTAATTAGATATATGACTAAAAAACATGTGTACTTTTAAAAAAATTAATTATTTGTTTTTAGTTTATCTTCTCCTAATATAGATGGGAACAAATAGACATATCTATCTTTTAAGATTAATAAGGAGGTTATTTTTAAATTCAAACAATTTTTCAATTTATTTCCCATCATTTTTTACTCCATTACTTAGCATATATTAATGTTAATTTACTAAGAGCGTTTCAATTTTTTTCATGATACTTCTTATTTTTTAGTAAAATCTAGGAAATTAGATTTTTAAGAAAGACACATAAATTACTAGTTTTGAGAGATCATACTATTAAAAATGTTTTATTGCTTATCTTAACAACCTACAAATTAAATGCACGAAAATCTTTACAAAAGTGTATAATTATTTTTTATTGAAACATTTATAAGCTTCATTTTTATTTTAAAAAATCATTCTTCAAGTTTTAACTTCATATTTCTTTTTTAATAACAATCTATTATCACTTGAAAGTGTATAAAAGTCATTAAAAATATTATCATCTGTTCACGGTACTCTACAACGATCATTCCCCGGAGTCCAGTATTTTCAATTTATGAAAGCATAAAATATAATTACAAGAAATTTGGTTTAACAAGCTTAAAACTTTTTTCAGGCACCGTTTTTCTGCCCAAATTCTATAATATTGAAAATAAATATAAATTAAAAGAAGAAATGACGACACTTGGTTGTAATTACATAAAATATATTTTATCTTTTATTTTATCTTTTTTGTACTCTCAAAAATTTTCACTTTTATGAAAAATATAGACAAATTTAATTAAGAAAGGACACATATCAATATGGAGATGGGGTCGAAATATATTTTTTAATTTATCTTTTTTCTACTTAGGGAGTCCAATACATGCAATAAGTTTATATAATACATTTCGTACTTTTCTAAATTTTATTAAGCTCCATTTAACAGGACACACTTAAAGAAATAATTTTTTAAATGTTCTACCAATAATGTATACATCATTTTTACTTTTCAAAATTTCAAAACTCCCTTCTTTAATGTCATCATCATCATCATTATAAGTATAATAAGCTAAATTTACTAATAAGTGTCAATTTTTTAACATCTATTTTACACCCAACACTCCTTCTTTTCAATTTTTATAAATACAAACATATTAATTTCTAAAGTCAATTTTAATCAGTGGGTGTAATATAAAATTTTAATTTATATAGCTTTTTTAAATGGAGATATTATCACTTCTTAATTATAATATGTTAACAAGTTAAATGTAAATAAATATCTAGGGATATATATGACAGGAGAAAATGTTTATTTTTTTTATAATAACTAATAATTATCCAATAAGTTCTCATTCATATTCATCGAACAATTATCTTATACAAAAATTATAGTATAAATATTATTAATATTTAATATTTTCTTACATTTATCAACAATTCTTTTTATTATAATTTTGTTTTTTATTATAGATAATTTTAACAAAAACGAAAAAATGACAATGGTGAAAAGTAACAATATTTCAATGAGCTTTACTAAAATGTTTTTTGTCCTCCTTATTGGTTCACATATTGTTACTGCATATTATCCGGAATGTATGTTTTATTATTATTATCAATAATTAATTTTATATCTAGATGGTTTACGTAGACAAATGAGAGCTTTAGATTCTATTGAAGGATCTGACTTTGGTTTTAAGAAACGTGCATTGGATGGATTAGAAGGAGAAGGTTTTGGTTTAAAGAAACGTGCTTTGGATTCAATTGAAGGATCTGACTTTGGTTTCAAGAAACGTGCATTGGATGGATTAGAAGGAGAAGGTTTTGGTTTAAAGAAACGTGCTTTGGATTCTATTGAAGGATCTGACTTTGGTTTTAAGAAACGTGCATTGGATGGATTAGAAGGAGAAGGTTTTGGTTTAAAGAAACGCGCTTTGGATTCAATTGAAGGATCTGACTTTGGTTTCAAAAAACGTGCATTGGATGGATTAGAAGGAGAAGGATTTGGTTTGAAGAAACGCGCATTGGATTCCATAGAAGGATCTGACTTTGGTTTTAAGAAACGTGCATTGGATGGATTAGAAGGAGAAGGATTTGGTTTAAAGAAACGTGCTTTGGATTCCATTGAAGGATCTGACTTTGGATTCAAAAAACGTGCTCTGGATGGATTAGAAGGAGAAGGATTTGGGTTAAAAAAAAGAGCTACCAGAGTAGGAAATAGATATTTAGCTTTCTATAGATATCACTAAATCATTAAAAATGATAAAAAAAAACAATGCTGAGCACACAATTTTTTTACTCTATTGATAACGTTTGTATGAACAAAAAACATAATTTTCATTGTGTTATTACCTATACTAACTAAACAAGTATATCTGCTATCTTAACCAAATCAAGATATGGACAAGTCATGTAATCAAAATAATCCCATCAAAAACACACATTTTTATCAAGCAGTATTTTTCTTCTCTTTAATTAGTTTCAGTAGTTGATCTCTTTCTTTCTTAAAAGCTGTTTTAATGAACTCATTTATTTATAAGACAAATATATAAAAAAAATCAATCATCTTGATCACCATAAACCTTTTATTTCTTCACTTCAAAGATCCTTCTATTGTAACGGCAGATTTGAATTATATTTTTTAAAATAAATTTTTTCCTTTATCGTTGTTGTTCTTTAAAAGCACTAATAAACAATATCTTTAATTTTTTTTTAAATGCACAATATTAATTATTTTCTCCATGTAACAATATTCCCTAAAGAAATTTCTAAAAATCTTATCACCATAACTACAATAACTGAGGAGTTTGAACGAATAAATCTTTCAATTCTCTTGTTTGGAAAATAAAACATTTTTCAAATTGTCTGTTTGAACGACATTACAATGTCCACTCATTCTTTGTCAATGTCTAATTTCTGATCATTGTTCAGGCTGCGACCCCTGCATGTATCTTAACGTTTATAGTTTTTGTTTAATACAAACGCTTTTACTTTCCTCGGCCTCGATTGGATACATGTTGTAAGTTTGGCATTATAAATTTGTGTTGCATTTACAGAGACTTTTCGTCTACAATGCCCCAAGTATAAGTTTGCCTAACTGGCATCTGTTCAGGGTCAGAGATGAGAAGGCAATAATATTTAAGTATATATATGTTGCCTGAACGCGTTCTATATTTCATTGTATAAAAAGTGAGTGGCTACAGACAAAACATCTTTCTTTGTGCATAATGTAAATATAATATTTCACCCACTTAAAAGCATTCTTGCATTCTACCATCTTCCATAACATGTTATCATTTATACTTACTATTTCTTATTTCCATCTCTCTATGCCATAAGACCTAATAGTTTTATGAATAGGTCACTCAATGCTTCATATAAACTATAATATTCTTCATTCATCTTGTAGTCTATTCAACTTTCCGCTATACCATTTACATTGACCAGTCCGCATCATCAGTCGATATATAATCTGCCGCGTTGCGGTCAAATCGCATTTATAGTATTACTTTTCCAAATATATTGTCACTTCTTTCTATTTTTAGTTCTTTAATATTTTTTTTAAAATGTCTACACTTTTATTTAATTAAGATATTATATTTCGTAATTTTATTATTATTGTAGTTTTTTTATATGTAATATTATTATTTTTAAAGAATATAGCATGTATAATTTCTCTTTAATCAAACTGAAAAAATAATGATATTTTATATCAATTACCATCTCGAGAATTTATAATGCTTTGGATATTATATAAGAATTTACGTAATATATTCATTACTCGCCTTATTACTATGATAGAGTTGACAACTACAATTTAAAATGTGCCATTATTTACTGATATTTTTTTTACTTAATTTTAGATTATTACGTTAGTGGTTAATTTTTTGGCCATTGTTTTTAAGAGCTCATAAAATCTCTCTTTCTTGATTTAGAAAGCTCATTATACACCTATTAACAGTTATCGACTCAAAAAGTACATTATAACTGATATATAGCTACACTGACAACCACGTTTATCTTCGGTCAGTAGATTTTATTGTAATAAAAACAGTACGAAAAGTGAAATTGTGATTATACTTAGACTGTTGAGAAAACTTATTAAAGCAACATATTAGAGGATTATGACAATGTCTGCTGGGAATATTCAAGATACCATCCAAGATTCATCTGTAAGGAACTATATTTAAGATTTTTAGTTAAAATTAGAAAGAAAGAGAGAATGATAATTTTAATATTACTACTATTATTATTGTTACAATATTACACGTTATTATTTTTGCTTTAGGGGGTGATTATGACTGTGAAAAGATAATATATATTATTATAAGTTTTAATATGTAACATATTTGAAAAGATATAAGGATAGAAAGCTTAACAACCTACTTGCTATCTTATTCTGTATTGTCGGAGTATGTATTAAGTTTTGAGAATAATAATACGAGAAGAATTATAACATGTTGGACTCTTTGAAAATACACACATCATTATAAGAAGCTTCATAAAAAAAACAACATAAACACACTGTCATTATTACCTCATATTTCAACTCTCTTTCAAGAATAATATATATATTTTTAATATATAATTAATATCTTGAAACCATTTTTTTAATGTTATCTTTTTCAGGTTGCAGTTTCGGCACAACAAAATGTAAAGGTTGAAGATGAGGATTCTAAGGAGGAGCTCGTTATTATTCAAGAGGATTCAACAGAAAATAACCATGAAACATCAGAGACTGTTAAGTCGGAGACTGACGTAAAACAACAAACTACCGATGAAGGAAAGACTACTGAGAATAATGAAAATAATGGTACTACTGGAGAACAACCACCAGAGCCAACTGAACCAGAGCATTTTAGAAAAATCTTTATCGGAGGATTAACTGCTAACACAAATGAGGAAATGCTTAAAGAGTTTTTCAGTCAATGGGGTGGTTATATCTTAGATTGTGTCGTTATGCGTGATCCAAGTACCAAACGGTCTAGGGGTTTTGGATTTGTAACGTATGTTTGTCAGGCAGATGTTGATAAAGCAATGATAAATAGACCACATAACATTGATGGGAAAGTTGTTGATACCAAGAGAGCTGTTCCTAGGGATCAATCTAAAGGTGGAGATGCTAATTTATCTTCAAAAAGGCTTTATGTATCTGGAATTAGAGAATCACATACAGAAGAGATGTTGACTGAACATTTTAAGAAGTTTGGTAATGTTCTTAAGGTATGTTTTTTTTATTATGTGTTTAGTATCATCAATATCTTTTTCTTTGTAGACTGAAATTATTAATGATAAACAAACTGAGAAGCCACGTGGATTTGCTTTTGTAACATTTGATGACTACGATTGTGTAGATAAATGTGTTCTTATCAAAAGTCATATGATAAACGATTTGCGTTGTGATGTTAAGAAGGCTGTTAGTCGTGAAGAAATGAATAGGTCAGCAATGAATGACTCAGGAAATAACCGTGATCGTAGATCGGGAGGTGGAATGAAACGCCGTAATCCAAATCATAATGCTAATGGTGTTCCAAATAAGCAAGGACGTCGTAGTGAGTCAATGGGAAATAGAAATAACAATCGTGGTAATCGCGAAGGGGGTGGATTTAACAATAGAAATAATCAAGGTGGTAACTTTAGAGGTAATGAGAACTTCCAAGGCTATGGTTATCAGCAAGGAGGACCATGGGGTGGACCAGGTGGTTGGAATGCTGGAGGTCAAGGAGGATATAATGCTGGTAGCTTCCCACAAGGTGGATATGGAAATCAACAATGGGGAGGTGAAGGTAGTTGGAATATGAATGGCTATGGAGGTGGTGTTAATCCACCACCAAGTGGAAATTGGAATCCTCCAAATAATGCTAGTTGGAATCAAGGACAACCAGCTACAGGAAGTGGTAATGTTCGTGGAAACCAATGGGGAAACAATGTACCAGCCAACCCAACATGGAATGGTGGCAACCGTGGTGGATTTTAAATTTTGTAATAATTAATTTTTACTCACTTTTGTTGTTGTTGTATATGTATCTCATGATAATTTATGTTGCAATCTTTGCAATTCATTTATTTTAAAAACTTTAATTTTTTTTAATTTTTTGTATATGTTTTTATAAGTTTGTCAACATATAAAATAAAGGTTGATAAAAAAAAGAAATCCTTACTTTATATTAGAGGAGAAAGAACCAGGCAAAAAATAACTTGAGAAAATTTGATCAGAAAGAATTTTTTCTCTTTATTTAGCTCATTGTGATAATGTTTCCAGCAACGGATGTATTATCAGCCTTTGAACTCTCCTCAAAAGCGACTTATAAAGAGGCAATTTTTTCCTTATTTAAAGTCGATTATTATTTTATTAATAACTTTTTTATTTTTTAATATTTTTTTAAACTTTTTTGTGCCATTTGAAGGATAATAAAATAAATATTTATTTAAAAATTTTTTCAATATTTGCAAAATAGGCGTCATTTTATCATCTTTTCAATAGCGTTCCATAACTTTTCTTTAGTAAAAGGAACACTATAAAAAACTATAATTTTTAATGCAGCTAAAAAAGTTTTTATTATCATCAAAATACATTGAGAGTTTTTCCAAGTTTATTTTTGTAATGTTTAACTTAAAAATAAATATTTTTAAAACTTTTGTGGGAATAACTACGGTTATGAGACAGATAAATATTTATGGATTTTCAATTAATTTGTTTTTGTTTTTTTATATGAAGTTAATTAATGTTTTAATAGCCTCATTAAAATTAATGGTTATTATTTTTAGAATAGAAATAAATAAGCTTTTCAAAAATCAGAATAAACACATTACCAATTGCTATGTTGACAAGAACGTGTAGAAAGTTAGTAGTAGATTTTATTCATTTATCATGGACGAGGATGACATCCTTACATCTGATGATTTTAATGCTGCTACCTGTAAGTTATTAAATGTGAAATGAAGATTAAATTGGATTTTAGATATTAGCAAACAATTAAAGGATATCAATATTAGTCAAGGAACTAAGAAACTTCAACAATTTAGACAACAACTTCAAGCTATTGATAATGAAAGTGCAGAAGCTATAAGGAAGATTGTCTTTGCAAATTACAAAGAATTTATTGATACATCCAAAGAAATAGCTGTTCTTGAACGTGAAACTTATAACTTATCTACTCTGTTAAATGATCAAAAAAGACTGATTGAAAACTTGATGGAACATAACGGACAAGATAAAATGAGTACAAGGAGTGTTTCAATGCATACTTTGTCAAATAACCAAAATAATCTTGTCCAAATAATATCACAAAAGATGGATGGTGTTGCTAGGATATTGAATTCACAAAATGAATCAACAAAAATTCTTTTTCATGGTGAAGGTGTAACAATTGATCCAGATACGTATAAACCAATCCATTCAATAATGTTGGTATTGTTGACAGATAAATTGATTGTGGGATTTCCATCAAATACGGGTGGAAAATACAAATATCAGTTACAAGCATCCCATCAGTTATCAAGTTTAGCTGCTGTAAATGTTAAGAATCGTGGTTCAGATACTGTTGAAGGAGTAAGTAAGGATAGAATGTTTAAACTTTTAATTTTTCCTGATCAATATTATATTATGTGTGATACTGTTAGGTTAAAAAATGAATGGCTTGAGAAAATTGATAATGCTAAGAAAGATAAATTACAAGAGTCAAATTTGATTAGACAAAATACAATTAGAGGTAGAAGAGCATCAACGGCTGAATTTGCAATGAAATTGGAGGGTAGGTTATTGGAAAGAGGAATGAGTATTGTACCAGAGGATGATAACGATAATTTGAATGAAGATGAATCAAATTGGTTAGCAGAGTTACCAAATGAACTTGATGTTGTCATTGGTCAAAGAAACTTTGAACAAGCAGTTGAAATGATATTAGAGTGGAAGAATACAAGATGTAAGGATACAAATATAAATTCACAATTACAAGCATGTGAAAGGAAATTGGTACAAATTTTAAGCGATGATATCAAATCAGGAGCTTTACATGGAGGTCCAAAAGCTGTTCGAAAAAATATTAATATGCTTACATCTTTGGGAAGGAGGACACAAGCAATTGATTTGTATTTGAAGAGAAGAAGTGATATATTGAGAGGGAATGCAAGAGATTTACAAGTAAGTGAAGAACCGTTAAGTTATGTAAAGAAACTTTGTTCATTATTTATTACTGATATTATTTCTGTTGCCAATGAATTTGTTAGTCAACATCCACATTATTGTTTGGTATTACAATGGTGTTCAGGTGAATTATCCTTATTATTATCATTGATAAGAAGGCATGTCGTTGAGGTTGCACCAACAATGGCAGTTTGTGCACATACATGGAGAATATTAATAAATCAGTGTGATAAGTTGATAAGTATTGGTTTGGATTTATCTTTTGAAATTAATAGATTACTAATACCTTCATTGAAAGAAGCTGTTGTTTCAAATTTTGGAAATATACTTGAATCTATAAAATTAAGAATTTCTGAAGAAAAGTGGAAAATGTATTCATTGGAATCAGATTCTAATTTGAATCGTTTTTTGGAGGAAATGAGTGATCTTGGTATGAGTATTGACTGGTCTGTTTCAGCAACACATCCTACATGTATCAATGTTTCTCAGAATGCTTGTCATTTTGCTAAATCTGCCTACACATTAAGTAGGGATCTGGGATTATTAGAATCAGCTCATATGCACAAGTTAGGAATTAATTGTATAATGTCATTATGGAAAGAATTTCTTAATTTACTTGTTTCAGATACAGTTCCAAATAATGATATATCAAGAAATGTTCATACATCTACATGCCGATTTATTATTTCACAAGTTTTACCTTTATGTGATAATATTTTTGGTTATCAACCTTCTGATGGACCCAGTCATTTGTACATATTGATCAAAGACAATTATCCCACATTGTCAGAATATCTTGTATCACCAGATCTACAATCTGATGATTCATCTATTGATGATTTTGAAGAGAATGACAGTAGTGATGGAGTTGTAGATATCTAACTAACAAACCAAATGCCTTATATTTTTTTTCAAAAAGTATACAGTAAAATTTTAAGTTTAGCTGTTTCAATTTAACTATGAAAATGATAAACAACATTTATTATTCATCGTCAATAGTTTACCATCATTTTTAAAAAAATATAGACATCTTATCACTGATTTTATTTTAATCTATTATATCAAGCGTAACATTTATTTATTTAAAAAATAAAATTAATTATTTTTTGCATATGACGCTATAAAAATAATGAATTTTCTTGGAAATAATTATTTTTATTGGACAAATTCTCATTGATCAAATCGTTTTCCATTAATTTAAAACTATTTCCTATGTGATTGAAAGTTACAAAGAACACGCAACAGGCTGATTTATTCAAATATACACTACAAACTTTAGACTACGTTTTTATATGATATAAAGGAAGTGTAATAAAGGTTCGGGAATATAAATAGAGAGAGTTTCAAATATTTATCATTATTTTATTTTTAGTTAATTTAATAATAAATATGTTGGAAGGATTATTACAATTATTTAATTTTTTCTATTATCTTATTCTTGGTTGTATCACCGCCTTGTTACCAAGAGGATTTTTACCAAGAAAAGATGTTAAAGGAAAGCTTGTTCTTATCACTGGTGGAGGTAATGGACTAGGGAAATATTTAGCAATTGCTTTTGGAAAACTTGGTTCAAAGCTTGTTTTATGGGATATTGATAAGAAAAGTCTTGATCAAACAGTCGAAGAGTTAAAGAAAAGTGGTGTTGAATGCTGGGGATACGTTGTTGATGTAACAAATAAAAATTCTATCTATGAAACAGCAGATAAGGTTAAAGAAACAATTGGAGCAATTGATATTCTTATTAATAATGCTGGTATTGCTAATGCAAAACCATTCCTTAGAACACCTGATGATGCTTTAGAAAGAATTATGAATATAAATATCATGGCACATTTCTATACTTGTAAAGCATTTGTACCTGCTATGGTTGAAAAAAAATCGGGACATATTGTTACAATGGCATCAATGGCGGGAAAAACTCCATCTCTTGGAATTGTTGATTATTCAACATCTAAATTTGCAGCTGTAGGATTTGGTTCTGCGTTGGGTGAGGAGTTGAAAGTTATATCTGATGGTACAGTTAAAGTTACAACAATTTGTCCATATTTTATTAAAACAAACCTTACTGCAAATATTGACTTGCCATCATCAACTTTGTTACCAGTTCTCGAAATAGAAGAAGCTGTTGAAATAATGATGGAAGGAATTTTGACAGAACAAACACAATTAATACTTCCTAAATTTGGTTACACTTACTCCGTTCTTTATAATCTCTTACCAACAAAAGCTTTCTACTCACTAACAGAGACAAAATTAATAAAGGATAAACTTCTTGAAGAGTTATGCAAGGTTGATAAAAAGATTGATTAAATATAAATTATAAATATGTATATTTTTTATATCTTTAAAACATACAGACTGTTTAAAAATTTATTTCTAAAATATAAAAATACACTAATTTTACTGATAAAAAAGTTTATTATTTATGATAATCACAATAAAATATTTCTATTACACCATTATACTCTTGTAAATTATATAATCATTTAAGTTTTTATCATTTGTCTTTGAACGAAAAATAATATCAAAAAGTATATTATAAAAGAGGATGAAATGATTTTCTATGTTGAAATAATTTTATCATATATTTTTATAACTGTCATAAAAATCATATATATTTAATAAAAGTTATTTAAAAAAAATAGTATCTAAAAAGGTTGGATTCGATGTAATATTTAAAGGTGTACTACATATATATATATACATTAAGTACCAGGAAGTGTAATATACTTTCAGTGGTTTTAAAGAACAGCTATATAGAATGTATATTTAAGCGCGATTTCTTTGTACAATTATTTTATTCTTATAAATGCTTTGGTCTCTCTTTTATATTGATCAGAAATTACAAAACACGTCTTTTAATTTTTATCGAGAAATTATCCGATTGTATATTTAAAACTATTAATTATTGAATTATATTTTCCTTACAGATTAGCTATCATATCATGGAAAAACTATTACCTATTGATAAAGAAACACTAGTACAATATGCTAAAGATTCAGCTTCATTAAATGGATTATTAATAAGAACCAAAGAAACACCAAATTCTTCTGATGTCATTGAACTTGCACCATTTACACTTTTTCCAAGTTTCTTTGATAAAGATTCTTTTGATTATGCAATGAATATTCAGAAATATATTCAATTGATATATTATGACGTTTCGCAGGATATACCATTTTTGATTGAAACACACAAAGATATTATGGATCAGGATGACTTAATTAAGGGGCTTTGTGATGTATTAGTAAAATGTGACTCCGATCCAAGTCCACAAAGATTTGAATTGGTCCTGCAGCGTAGTGATTATATGCCTCACGTTAATAAGGATGGGAAAATTGAAATAAAACAGGTTGAAGTTAACAACATTGCTGTAAGCATGGGTGGTTTAGGAAATAGTGTATCGACAGTACATAAAAATATACTTAAAACATTTTATAATGATATTGAATACAATCATCCAGATTTGTATCTACCAGAGGAAACAAATCCAGCCACATTATGTGCTGAAGGTTTGGTGCAAGCATTGACTTTATATCATTTAGTTAATTTCGAAACTAATCCAGACAGTGGAATGTTAATCTATGGACAAGGAAATTTTGTAACTCCATGTGCATTCATGTTAACGGTAACAGAGGATTCCTCAAGAAATATATTTGATCAACGTCATGTTGAATTTGAGATGCAACGTTTAACAGAGTTTGGAGTCAAGAATTTTAGAATACCACTATCTCAATTGAATTCACGTTTATCACTTAATAAAGACAAAAAGCTAATCCTTGACAATAATTATGAGATTGGTTTAGTTTATTATAGAACAGGATATTCGGCAGATCAATATAAGGATGAAACAAAGGATTGGGATACAAGACTCTTGATAGAAAAATCAGCCGCCATAAAATGCCCCTCTGTAGGATTACAATTGGCTAATACCAAAAAGATGCAACAGGTATTGGCTGATAAGAAGATTTTACTAAAATATATTGATGATGAAGATATTGTTGAAAAGATTTATAAAAGCTTTGCTGGTCTCTGGCCACTAGGAGAAGGTTCTGAGGAAGAGAAAAAAATAATAAATGATGCCATAAATAATCCTGATAAATATGTATTGAAACCGCAAACAGAAGGTGGTGGTGGAAATTATTTTGGTGACGAAATTACAAAATTATTGAAGACACTTTCTCAAAAAGAATTGAAGTGTTATATTTTAATGGAAAAATTGAATCCTCAGGTAACAAATAACTATCTTGTTAGACCAAATCAAGAAGTAATAAAAAATGAAGTTGTCTCAGAACTTGGTATTTATGGATGGTTAATTGTTGACAAGAAAAATAAGTTCCCGGTACGTAATTCTCCATACAATTCATATATGGTTAGAACAAAAGAGACGACAACAAATGAAGGTGGAATTTGTATTGGAGCAGCTTGTTTGGATTCAATAATATTTAAAAATTTTGAAAATGATTTTTATAGAAATTTATGACTTATTTAGAATTTTTACCTTTTAAATATCACTTAATTTCTAAAAAAATATTTTTATTGGTATATTATATATTTATTTTTTAACATGTAATAGTGTGTGCATCANTTTATATTCATAATTTGACTGTAATTTAAATCGATAGGATGATAGACACTATATAGTGTGGCTGTTATATATGCTTAGTGGATACAAACCCGCTGCAATATTTTGTTTATTTTAACCACTATTTAACCCAATATTAAACCACTGCATATGTTTTTCATCATTCTTCATTGTAAAATGTTGGACTATTCAACGAAAAGATTGTTAATTATCCTGTATTATATTTTTATTACTAAGTATATTTTTTTATCGTAGTAAAAATTTTCTTTAATTTTTTTTTATCAAAAATTATTATTGACTAAATAATTTTTTTAATTTTAGATATATTAAGATGCCAAAAATGGAATTTGATGCCAATATACCAAAGTACAAACAGGTTTATATTCCTACCGTTGAAGATTTAAGGGAAACATATAATACCTGTTTATCAAATGAATTGAGAAATAAATTTCAAATTAGCACCCATGATTGGATAGCAGATTCATTTACAAATATGTATGATGAAGCCAGAAATTATTTCTTATCATTGCAATATATAAATACTCAAATAGAAATTTCAAAAATAGTGAGACTTGGAAAGGAAATGTACCCATATATGTTTGGGATTATAAAAGAGAGATGTTTAGAAATTATCGAAAAAGCACTAGAAATGATTAAAGATCTAAATTTTATTTCAATGAAATTTTATCGTATTGATATTCCTATTGAAAGCGTAATAGAAAAATATAATGAAAATTTGTTAAATATGAAGGGGAATATTTCAGTGGAAGATTTTCATGAAATGATTAAAGGGAATACTAATATTCTAGTGATAAATTATGAAAATGATAAGGAGAAGCAGATAGATTTGAAGAATGAAAGTAATGTATCAATTGTTCAATTAAATCCAACAATATTAAATAATTGTTCAAGATATAGTGATTTCTTTGTAAAATTATCGGTGGATGAAAGAAATACTATAGAAAAAACAAATTATTCTGATATTGTGTTAGTCGGAGGTACACATGATAAAGACTATAGTTATGAAGTTAACCAAAAAATAATAAATATTTTAAAACAATTAAAAAATATCCAATTTAATTCATTTTATCCTGATGCACGATATACATCTTTATCATGTATTGAACAAGATAATAAATCTAGTGATGTTGAAAATAATCCAAAAACAACAAAAAATGGATCTAATAGTAATAAAGAGGGTGACAAAAAAGCATTTGAATGTCATGTATGCTTTCTTTCTTACACTTCAAGGCAAGCTCTTAGTCGTCATATAAATGTACATACAATGAAAAATTTGTACACATGTGAATATTGTAAGAAAGTTTATCTTAGACATGATAATTTGAAGAAACATTTAAAAGTACATTTGAAATGTAAGCAAACAGGGAAGGAATGGGATAAAAGCCAAAGAACGACTGAAAGTAGTGACGATAATAATTTTAATAGCAGAGAAGGAACAGAAGAAATATGATTTAATAAATAGCTTCCTCTAATTATATTAATTTTTCTTTTTCTTTAAAACTCTTGTATTTGTACATTTAACAGGTGAAATTTATTTTTAAATAATACCATAAATTTCATTGACTTTCTTAATTTTTAAAATATGATATCATACCATATCTTATAAAAGAAAAATTGAATTCTTTTCAAAGGTATACTTTATATATAATGTTTGGCAAATATATGAGAATGTTACAATAATTTATGAATTTATTTTAAGAAAATATGTTATTTGATTAGTGAAGAATATGATAATACAGCAATAAAACTCGATGAATTAAAAGTATTCCTTTTGTCAAAGTATCTTTTATTATTTATCATTTTTATATCCAACCTAACATGAAAGTAATCCTATCATATACAGAATAGTTTCTCACTTTCACATTTATATTATTATTTTGGAAAATGGTCAAATTAAGAAATTTATTCTATATATTTTTTTTTAATAATTTATTTGATTATTCAATTTCATGCTCAAATTCAGGATCATCAAACTCCGTAGGACAATATAGTTCTGTTCAAGGACAAAATAATTATATGAGTTCACCTTCACTTAATCAAAAGGATGTGGCTTTATCATCTTCAATAAAAGATGAATTTAAGAGTCCACAAAAAATACTAAACATGTCAACAAAAACTGTTCCATCACGTTCATTTGCTTCAAAGACTTCTGAAACTATGAATAAGGATAAAAATGACATATTTGGATCATTAACAAATATGTGGAATGAAGGGTGGCAAAAAATAGATAATTTCTTCTCTTCAAAAAGTGATTTAAATAATCCAAAAGAGCTTATACCTTTTTCAAAGAACTTACAAATCACAAATGTAACCTATGATTTTATTATTCATCCACCTTCTGCATGGACGTATTGTGAACCTTATTGTGGTGTTGAAGATCAAGGTATTGATGTTGAATCTGTCAATGATACAATTACTGCTGATGTTACTGATGCTGTAAGTTTAAAAATTCAATCTCATGAGAATAATACTTTTTTTTATAGATAAATGAGTCATTCAGGACAGTTTTACATGTTGAACCACCAAATAAGAATAATATAAAAATTACTTTCTCTCCAAAAAATATTCTTGGAGAAGGATTTGGTGACTTCTATGACAGGGAAGGCCATAAGTATAGAATATTTCGAGGTGGTGTTGTTGCAATGTTATCAAGAAATCAAACATCCTCAAAAAAGTATACACAACCCCTCTCGATATCATTTTTATCCAGGCACAAAATGAAGGATTCTAAATGGGATAACCTAGGTTATGCCATCCTGGATAGATTAACAAAGATTCAAAAAGGATTTCAATTGACAGAGCGCATGAAAACAACTTTGAAAATTGGATTAAATAATTATTAAAGCATTTTTATAAAAAATAATAATAAGATTTAATTTCAACAAACCTTCTAACATGGTAACCTATAGATGCGTGTCCTAAAATAATATAACAATTATGCCTTAGCATTAAGTTCTGAATTAAGTTTGTTCAAGTGTTCATGGAATCTTGTCCATTTCTCAGATGTTATCCAAAGTTTTTTCCTTAAAACTTCATCATCACAAACTAATGGCCATGGCTGCTCTTTTCTTTCTCTATCATAAAATACTCCAGTAACCTTTTCTGTATCAGGATCTGCAATAGCATACAATATTGGTTTAACACCTTTCTCTGGTCTTCTTTGTCCCATAAATATTGAAACAACTCCCAATATCCATCGTGAAAGGAAAAATGATTGTCCATCATATTTTGAAGCCAAATTTGTTTTGGTTCTTCCTGGATCAGCCATTAAAACAGAAATATTTGTACCTTTTAATCTTTCGTTCAATTCTTTAGCAAATATAGCTTCTGCTAGTTTAGATGATTTGTATGCTTTGAAACCATCAAATTTTTTCACGTTATCATTGTTCAAATCATCAAAATCAATTTTACAATCATTATTAATAACATTTGTGTTCAAGAACAGAATACGTACATCATGATCTTGCTTCAAAAGTTTATCAAGTAAAAGACCTGTTAGCAAAAATGTTCCCATATGATTGGTAGCGAGTGTCTTTTCTATTCCTAAATTGTTAACACTTTTAACTCCTTCAATAACAGCAGCATTGTTAATAACACCATCAATCCTGTCTAATTCAAATTCACCTTTACAGACTTTTTGAACAAAAGTTTCAACACTATCAAAATCTGATAAATCAAGCTTACGGCAAAAAACTTTTTTATTTTTTGTCCCTATAACAATATCACGTCTAACTTGTATACATTTTTCTCTATCACGACAAGCCATAATGACACGTGCTTGGCGTTTAGCAAGTTCCTCCGCTGTAACTCTTCCCAATCCAGATGTTGCTCCAGTAACAATATACGTTTTTCCACTGAGATCACTGTTTAATTCATATTTTTCTCCAGATTGAGTCATATCCATTATTTGATAACCACCGTAGCCTAAACCAAACAACGAGAAAGCTATACTCCATGGTGATGTTAATCCCGATATAAGTTTGCTTACAGTTGACATCCCTAAAAGAAATATTTGATTACATAAAATGATTGAATCCAAAAAACTCCTAATGAGATTTCATGACAGATAGTTAAATTATTACACAGTGAAAAATATTTTATTACATGTAAGGCATAATTATCTATCGAGAAAAGTAAAAAATATGGAAGTCTTTCCTTTCCTTACAGCCAAATAGTATTCGTTCTTCATTGGTGTATAAAAATATTTTTTAAAAACATAATACATAAACAATATATAGATTTTTTTTCTACTATTACTGATAAATAGTAATTAATTAAAAATTTCTACGAAATAAATTATAATCTCTCTGCATTATCTTACTATAAATAATACACATTGATTAGGATTAATATTTTTGTTGAAATTGAAAATAAATTCTTTAAAGGGATAAAAGATTATTAAACTAATTTTTTAACTTCAAAGAATTTCTTTAAATGTCTCATCTGCCAGGCACCAACAGCAAGGAGAATAATTGTTTGTCCAGCTGCCCACCAAAGTACACGTGAATTGGTAGATTCTGATGTTTGTCTAAATCTTTCTTCTCTATATCTTTGATAATTTTGTTCCTTGGTTATCTGTTCAACTTGATCAAGGAGTTGTCTGATTCTAAGTTGTAATTCATTGAGTTTCTCTTTTGCAGCAATTTGTTCATAATCTTGAGCATGATCACCTACTTGAATATCAAGATGAACTCTCAATTGAGATCCTCCGAACCAAGCTGTTGAATTTGATATTAAACATATTGTATGCTCGCCTGGTGTATGGGATGAAAAACTAAATTTACCCTCCGATGTATAAAGTTTTGAAAGAATAATCTAGAAGAATTTAATAATGTTTATTAAAAATAGACACCTTACCTTCTGTTCAGCATCCTTAACTTCAACGTGCATTCCAATATTTGGATAATCAGTATATTGTTTTGTATTTGGATCAAAGATTTGAATCTTATAATGTCCAGTAACCAATGTTTCATCTGGTATCTCTTCCACGAAACATTTCTTCTCAGTCTCTGCTATATGGAAATATAAACTGGATGTGAGAACAGAATATAGTAATACCAGGAAAGATATAATATAAAATTTCATTTTTTACTATTTCTATAAACGGATTATTTAATAATAGATCTTTAAGTGCATAAATTAATAACAACACACGTGTATGAAATGTTGGAAATAAAAATTCTTCGTCATAGGACAATGCTTCTATGCAAACAAAAAACATTTTTCCAAAACTACATAAGCCATATGGAGGGAGAATAATTTTTTTAAATAAGTAACAAAAAAATAGCACCAACAAAGATATGGAGAATTAATTAATACATATAATAATCATTGGTAAAATTGGAAATATGATTTATATCGTTTAAAAATTTAAATTTTGGAAGAAAAATTATATAATAAGACTTTCCGATAAAACATCCTCAAGCATAGCTTCTAAACGACTATTCAATTCATTGGTTCTTTCTTCTTCATCATCTTTTCCTGTTTTACATATTGGTGAACCTGTCCACATTGATATGGCGAAGAAGTTTCTATTAACAATATGAGGTAAAATATCATAAAAAGCAATCTAAAAATAATTGATGATAAATGAAAGAAGATGACTAAACTTACGACTAATTCTTCATAAGTAAATGGAATACATTTTCCATAACTTTCAATGGATTTCTTTAAATTTTCATAATAATATTTATAAACGTCATACTGACATTCCCTTCTCATTGAAACTGGAATACATGAATACAATAAATGTGCCAAGTCTACAAATGGGTTTGTTTTCTCTGCTAATTGCCAATCAATTATACATTTTACTTTATTCTGATCATTTGAATCGAACAATATATTTGAAGTCCATATTTCACACTCTTTATTTCCCTTAAAGTACTCTTCATAAACTCTCTCTGCCAAAGCCCCAATAGTATTGGGATGTTCTTTAAGGTATCTTTTTCTTGCATTCACAATATAACCATCAAATGGTATTGGTAAAGCACACCATTCTTCATAGGTAGCTCCAGGATTCTTTAAGTTTTCCACAAATGATATAGTATGCATCTTAATGATAAAATCGACCAAATTATATAATTGAGTTTTATTAAGTCCTTTGACAATATCAACTCTATAAACGTCAAATATTTCTTCCATTATTATACAAGGAACCTTTCCATTTTCTTCCTCAATATTAATATAAAATATTCTTGGAATCTGAAAATTATATTTATCTCGATAATCTCTCATCATTGAATAAAATTGTCCTTCCGATCTTGTCATTAATTTCAATGTTCCTATCCCTTGAATCTCAGCTTCTTTTTCTCCTATAAGTCCAGCAGATTTCCATGCTATTGCGGCATTTTTGTAATTTGGAATCTGAAAAAATTTATGATAGAAATAAAATATTTGAAAACCTTTATCAAAACATTTCTTGGTGGACCGTTTGTTATATTATCAATTGAATTCTTATACTTTATCATAACTCTTAATAAGTATGCCATAAATCCTGCATCTTGAACTGATTCAATGGTTGCTGATTCCCATTCATTTCCAGGGAATTGTGCTTCCATCTTTTCTTGAATCCATCCTATAGTTAGTGGACATCCATCAAATAATTGTTGTTCTTTCCAATTCATTTTATAACACATAACTTCTAAAAAACAATAAATTATTAAATTAAATAAAAAATACCCAATTCTTAAAATCAACTAATTTTTTAAAGGACCATACTATATTTATAAAAGTTTGTTGTACTAGTCTATCAAAAAATTTGTCTATATAAATACTACCTTTTCAAACAAACCAACTTCTAAGTTATCATTTTAATCATATATTTTGATGGTTATTTATCAAATTACAAACATTTATCATCTAATCATTTTAAGATATTATATTTTAATATCTTACACGACGTACATAACTTATTTTTTTGATAAAAGTTTATGCATTAATTTTTTTTGAACAATTATAAGAACAAACTTTATTAACAGTAATTGACTCCATCATTCAATCAACAATTGATTAAATAATAAAAATTTGAATTTTAAAAATGAGACAATTTTTTTATTGTTTAAAACCTTTTCGCAATATTTCTTTATATGAATTCGAAGACGTCAACAACAAACAGCAATATTATAAAGAAGGATGCTTATGCAATACAACCTCCCTACGAAAATGATCCCGGACCAATTATAATAGAAGAAGATTATTCCCCAATATATTTTGATGAAAGAAAAACATCAACAGTCATTCTAGATTTTTTATTTGCTCTCCTTCTTCCGGTAATGTTTTTTTTTTAATTTCTTCCTATATTTAAATCATTCTTCAAAATTTTTAGCCTTTATCAGTTTATAGAACAAGGGGATGTGGATGTTGTTTAACCATTAATTTACTTTTATGCATGCTGTGTTGGATTCCTGGAATTATACATGCTGTAATATTAAGTTGTATGTAATTAAATAATGAAATAATAATAATAAATATATTTATGTACAAAGACCACAACCAACTATTGTAACATCCGTCTTTGGTCTTCCGCTGCTAGTTCCCATAGCTTCAATTTCCTTAACAATATTCATCCCTTGTTTAACATTCCCAAAAACAACATGTTTACCATCAAGGAATTCAGTCTTTTCTGTACAAATAAAGAATTGTGATCCATTAGTATCTTTACCAGCATTAGCCATAGAAACTGTTCCTGGTATACTGTGAGATAGGATAAAATTTTCATCATCAAATTTCTGACCATAAATACTTTTCCCTCCAGTACCATCACCTTTTGTTATATCACCTCCTTGACACATAAATTTTGGTATTATTCTATGAAATTTGCTCCCTGCATAACCAAAACCTTTCTCACCAGTACATAAACATTTAAAATTTTCTGCCGTTATAGGTACAATATCATAACGAAGTTCAATGATTATCTTTCCCATATATCTATTCCCTATTTTTATCTCTAAATAAACATTGGGATTCTTCTTCTTTTCTATAACCACCTCTTCGGTGCTCTTTTCATCTATCTTATCTTGATTTTCCTCATCTCCATTAGCACCAATGCCATATTGTAATGCATATTCTTCCGTTTGCCATATTGGCTTTTCACTATTTTCATTACCACTCCTCATTTTGGCAAACTTGACATGAATATTTTGACCGTATATCTCTGAATTATCCATATTTTCAATTGCAGATAAGGCATCGGAACGTTCATCAAATTCAATAAATCTAAAATTATTACTAGAATAATTTTTATAAAATAAAACTTACGCTATATTTCTTTTCTTTCCTGTTTTATTGTCAATCGGAATGGTACATGAAACTATTTCACCAAAAGAGATGAAAACACTTTTTAAATATGCTTCATCTAAATCTTCAGGTAATCCTGATATAAACAATGTTCTGTTGGGATTAACGTTATATTTGTTAGCCATTATTACTTTTAAGTAATTAATGTTTAAACTCTTAAAACAAGTTTGAATTGTTAAAGAACATAATTCCAAAAAATATACAATGCATGCATCTTATAGAGAAAGTGAAGTAATTTTTTGGAGTTTATTAAATTTTAAAATTAAAAATTATAATGAGATTAATTATAAAAAATAGGGGATTATTTATGCTTTTGCAAATGGTAATAATTTCCTTAGTGAGCAAAAATATACAACAACGGCGGTATTCATAATTATTCCTAGGAGTAGTGTTGCTGATATTGAAATAAAAACTGGCATGTTACATTCTCCATTTTCAAGAATACCAAATAATTTGTTTGTTTTTTTGGTGTCATTCACAGATAAGGAATTGTCAAATCCATTGACTGATATTGTATCATCTTCAACACTTATCGTTGCTGATAAATCCATCTAAANTTAAGAATTTTATACTTACCTCTAATGTTGTGTTTCCATTTTTTAACAATGTTGTATGAGAATTTCTTTTTACACGTTTACTACAATCTGGTGGTGTTAAGCCTTCACATTCTCCACTAGCTCTTTTACATAATTCAATAACACATTGATAATTAAGAACACTGGTATCAGCAAATTTATATCCAAAAGTTTCAACCACTGCTCTATTATGTGCTTCATCATAAACAACATCAGGTTGAATGATAGGATCTATAGCACAACCATCAATATCTATAAGGTCAAATCTTTGCCCTCTACCGTCATCAACATAACAGGAATGTACCAAGAAACCATGGGTAGGATCATCACATTCCCATACATGAAATATTTTATCGCCAACTTCTCCAGTTGCAACGGTTGGGCCGTCCATAGATTTCCTGATATGATATGAGCATGTTGGCATTTTAGCTGTATCTAACAACTCTGTCGTACCAAGGTTATTCATATCAATTGCATTTGTTATACGACGAATATTTTTAAAGAAACACATAGCTTTGAATGCTCTATCAGCTTTTGTAACAAAAGTTCCATGAAATGATACTACAACTGTAAGAGAGACCATCATTCCTTCCAAAGTTCCAGTAACACGTTGTTTCTGCATTGTACAGTCACCACTTTGAATCATGAATGAAAATTTATTTTGTTCCGTATTCTGAGCAAAGTTTCTTGAACATCTATCATCATTAGCCATACCCTTAACATAAACACGACCATTAAATGGCTTTTTCGTTTTAAAATTAATACTCATCATTGTATCTTCACAATTAACTTCTGGATCACCTATCAATTCATTATCCATGGATTCAGATAAAATAAGAGATGGTATTAAAAGGAATGTTAATAAAATATGCCCAAACATGAAAATATAATAATAATAAATGATCAGTTAAATGACATCTACTGCCTTATCTAGAAACCTTGTTGTCCTCAAAAATCTATATCATTCTGGGTCATCACATTTAATAATCAAAAATAACACCTCCTTTCAAATATTTGGCACTAACATTCCCAATATTGACAGGTGATAGAAAATCATAATTATATTACAAGAAATATAACCCTTTTGATGATAAATAATAAATGAACAAGACTCTACATATATAATTTCATCTTATCTCTTTCATTAATTAAATTGACATCTACTTTAATATAAATTACATATATTTAATAAACAATCTTGATTTGACAAAAAGATATTATTACAACAAAAACCAACAATTTATTTTCAATCCAACAGAAAAATTTATAACAGAAGAAAGAAAGCTGATGTTCAAAAATAAATATTCTTTCATACTTAGATTTTAGCAGCGATCTCAGCAGCACGGACCTTCTCGAATTTAGCTTTTCTGGCTTGTGAACGAGCAGACATAATGGCACCTCCCCAGTGTTTTCTAATTTCTTCGGCACGTCCATTGAAGTTATTTGTAGCTACTTCAACAAGTGATTGGAGTTTGGCATTATCTTCTGGATTAACCTTAGTAAGAGCAATGCATGATGTAGTTTTCTTTCCAACAACTTTTCCAAGACGAGATTTGTCCTTAACGATAACGTATGGGACAGCAAACTTTCTGCAAAGAGCTGGGAGGAAGAGAGCAATCTCAATTGGATCAACATCAAAAGCAATAGCAACGAAGGTAGCTTTCTTAGTTTCAACAAGTCTTGTTACATCTTTAATTCCGTAAGCAACGGTGTTTGGACGCTTGGTAACAGTTTCTGGTTTTCCTGCAGCCTTCTCTTCAGCGCGTTTAGCTAAACGTTCCTTCTTAGCTTGCTTGCTTTCTGGAGCGTATTTGTCAAAAAGTTTGAAAACGTTAAGAGCTAAAAAATATGTTAAAGATGTATAAAGGTAGATTAAATGTTACCGTTGTTTTTGTCTAAAGTTTGTCTGAATTGATTGATGGTTGGTGGAATCTTCAAACGTTTAGAAAGAACAGCCTTTTGTCTTTGGAGACGGATGTATTTTGGCCACTTGACAAAGTGAGTTAAATCTTTTTCTGGGAGAATAGCACCACCTAAAAAAGTAAAAAATAAGTACGTTTTCATGAAATTTAATAAACTCACCAATTCCGAAGTTACGTGGGCGCTTTTCAAAGAGTGGATTGACAGGTTTCTTTTGGACCTTTCCCTTCATATGGGCTGGGACGGCAGCAACCTTCTTCTTTATAACTTTCTTAGTAGACGGCTAAAAAATAAATATTAAAAAATGTTCAGATAATTTTTTTAAAGGATATGCTACAAAAATGTTATTAAAAATACTTACCATTTTTTAAAATTCCGGGAATATTAAGCAAAATATTCAAACACAAAAGAAATATACTACCAACAATCGGTACACAACCCGGCTGATGTTGTCTCGAAACGAATGGGTAAAGATAAAATTTAAAAATGTACACTATGAAAACCTGCACATCATAACTTTCAATAAAGAATGAGTTGTACAAACATTTTTATTATAAAAAGTGATATTTATTTAAATTAAACTTTTAATCGATCATTTTTTCTATAAATAATAAAAGAATATGGTGCAAATAAATGTTTATTAGGTTTTTTTTTATAAAAAAAACTATAAGTTATTGAAATTTAATCAAAAATTTAGTATCTTGACATCATTCATTTGACAGTTCATGTTTAAATGTATACCATTATAAAAGCCATTATAAGACAATGTCAAAAGTAATTTTCTTTGAATTAATATTGATAAATATTATTTTGAGTACATTATACAATATTTATAACTTAACATAGTCGAAATTTTTATACCATTTTTGTCTTCTATTTTTAATTGATGACATCCTATTATTTAGTCTTCTACAACTTTTTTTTATTCTACAATAATCACTTCTTATACTTTGAATTATAATTTGATATTTAATTAACTTATCCATAGAATCAACAAAATCTTTACACAACTCCAGAATAGGCATAATTGTTATCACAATAGTATAGGGATAAGAAAATAATTAAGAAAGAATTTTCTTAAATATCAAAAAATAAGGAAGTAACTTGGTTTAGGTAATAAGAATTTAAAATATATTAAACTTTAATATTCAGAATGTACTTAAATTAATGACATATATTAATTTTTTATACTTATAAGATAAATTGTAATAACATTATATATTCATAATACTTTTAAATCCATGTAGGAATAAATTTATTTTATAACAACAAAAAAATTAAAAATACATATGTTCGTTCAAACAGAAGACATCTTAAAATTTTATTGGAATGATAAGGAAAAGTGGTGTTATGATTTTATAATTATAGTGGATATATTTTTAGAAATACATTTCTAGAAAGCTTATAATATTTAATTCATAGAAAACTAATACTATTTTTTGTACCCATTTACGCAATATATTTTTATTAAAAATATATGGTTTATGACAACTTATGGTGATGGTTGGGATGAAATAAAATGATTCATTATTCAAATGATCTTAAATTTTATTAAGTGTATGCACTTTTATAGATGGCATATATTTCTTTAAAACGGATGTTTTTTAAAAGTACAAACTGGAATGATCAAAAAGGAATTTTTAATTTAATAAAATGTGTCCATTTCAATATAATGGTGAAAAATTTAATTTTATATATTTTGTTTATTTGAATGATTGTTAATTATTTTTCTTGGCAAAACTTTTTACACCCTTAAAAGTCATAATTATCTCTCAATAACATGTTTATAAATGAAAATATTATATGAAAAGATTAAGAGATATATGAAATATCAAATTTTTATCCTCGTACAAGAAGGTCGTCAGCCCACATCATGTGTAGTTTGACCATAAATGTAGTTAATAGAATTGAAATATAATATATATGATAAAAATGGATGAAAATATAATACCTTTTTTGACCATATAGAAAGTATAAAAGACTATATATNTATATATCTATTTTAATATAAATTATGGAGGATGACATAAAAATGGAAATATAAACTTTTATAATATAACTAAAATGTGAAGTTTTCCCTTTTACCCATTAAAATAAATTATATTTTAAAAATTTTTTATCATTTCCAAATACATTGGTACATACAATGAAAAGTTTTGAGAAGATATATAAAAATTTTTTATTACAATGAATTAATGAATTGTATAAGGATAGGAGAAAGAAGAAGTTTTAACATATAGTTGGTGGTATAGACGAGACAACATACATCAATTATTTCTTTAGAATATATATATATATATGAATTTTAAATTTAATTTTATTTACACACCCAAAAATATAAGGAGAAAGTGAAAATTTTTTTATTATATCAAAAACATTCAATTTTAAATTTGAGGCACATGTGAGTTAATTAAAATTGAACAACTTATTGAATGGTTGGAACTTAATTGATGCGGAAATGAAAGTATATTATTATTTTCCTCAAATTAGAATTATTAATTATTACTACTTGTTTGATTTGAAACTGGAATTTAGTTTGTTAAGGAAAGCAGAGCTCATACTTATGCAACGTATTTCTGAGGATCTTGGTGATGACTCATTAGTTAAAATCCTAGGCAAAAATTGAAATTATTTTAATTATAGATGTAAAACATACTTTGTTACTTGTGGACTTTCTGACGTCTCAAATGATAATCTTGGTGTTGTAAGTGTACATTCAACATCTAAATTAGAATCTTTATCAAATGAATTTCCTTTAGTATTTGATTCAGAATATGGGAATACAAGTAAAGTTTGAGATGTACGATTCATAGAAAGACGAAGTTGTTGGTTAGTCCATTTTTTTGGGTCTTCTGGTAACCATTTTTCTTCTGGACCACTATTTCTTGGTGATATTCTTTTTATCATTTCTTCTCTTTCTTCCTCTGAATCACAATCTAAAACACTTTTACATCCTGGAGCTGTATGAATAACTGCTGTTGTTCCAAGTTCAGAATTACAATCTGGATAATATGAAGTTTCCATCGAATATTGAATAGCTTGAATTAAATAAGGTATACCTCGAATAGACTTCATCAATATTTCAGTAGCATTCCTATCAATAGGATCATGATTTCTTGATATCTGTCTATGAGAATTTAAAATCATAATTCTTTTTTTCTTTGGTTTTCTCCTAATATGTTTAAAAGATTTTGAGGAGTACTTTAAAATTAAATGAAGCATTACACATAAAAGGGAGATTGCCAAAACAGTGACTGATAGTATTATAAATATTGGATTTACAATTGTTCCTAGAGCTATTGCAATTAGAAGGATAAGTAAAGTAGCTCCTAAGACAATAACTAGAGTTATACCTACCCAATTCATATAAACAATACGACAAAAAAAANAAAAAAAACTTTATTTACTGTTAAAAGGATAACGTTAAAGGAAGACGCGTTATAGTATAAAATTACAATGCTACTGAAAAAGCAATAGAAAATTGTTAGAAGGGGCGGTGAAAATTTTTAAAAGAATTATTGCTTTGCCAACTTTATATACAAATACATATGTATATTCATACAATCTGGTAAGAGTTAATTTTTAGGCATATATATATATGAAGTTAAAATATAAATAATTGCAAAAAAGAAAGTTTTTTATGTTTTTGAAATTATTTTATTAAATTTTTTTTTACAAAATGTATCATTTTTTCTTTTGAAGAAAAGTTTCAAATTTCTAATAATTATAATTATTAATATGATACTAATATTTGAAATGCAATATGTTAAAGGAAAATTATAAAAAGATAATACTTTTATTATCTGTAAACATTTTATTATATTATTAAATGGGTATAAAATATTGAGGTGTTATCTCATGGATGAATGAATTAATATTATAAATGTTAATATTGTTATTCCCCATTAATACATTTTTTTTCTTTATAATTGAGTTATAAAAAGATAATACACATTTCTAACTACATAAAAGTGTTATCTATTATTGAAAGGTTTTAATGAAATTAATAAATATATAATCATTGAAAAAGATACATTTAAATGAAATCTTAAAAAAAAANAAAAAAAAATGATATTGTTCTCGATGTGTAAATAATTCACATTTGATAAAAACAAAGGAATTAAATTAAAATAATTCTGTTTAATACACTTAATCAGGTTATCAAAAATTTTTAACACTTTTTAATTTTTTCCTTCCTAGCCATTTCTTATTTTGAAATTTTAATTGGTAAATGTAAAGAAATATGTATAAATTGTTAATCTTAATGTTTGATAGGAAAAATCTCATTAATGCCTTTTTGTTATTAATAAGGAAAGAGAAAATCTTCAATTTCAAGATAAGCACACTTCGTTATCAATGTTTTTGATATTTGAATATATAAGTAATAACATTGAATTTAGAGAATGGCTACGAAAATTTAACTAATCATTGAAGATGGCATAATGTTATCTTATATAAGCTTTAGAATATTGTATTGTATTATTCATATATATATATATCTTCATAAGAAATAATATTTAGTGCCTTCCAAATATTGTTCCTTGAAAAGTATTTAAGAATAAATTAATATAAAAGTTCTATCTTATAAGTTAAAAATTTTTATTTTGGATAATTGCTTCTGTCAAATTATGCAATGTATTGCCAAATATTTGCACTGAAATTATCAAATATTTAATATCTTCTAATTCCTCTTCTTTATCATTAATCTTCATCTGAATTTTAATTTAATTTTTAATTAGAAAGATGTATATTCAAAAATCTACAACTTTTATTGTTTAACTTTATATCACTTACCGAAAAATTGAAATGAGACACATAAAATATGCATCTAATCAGTAGATGACATTTATCCTTTCATAGTTATCTATTTTAACAGTTCTATTTTTAAATAAACAAGAGTATTTTTATTTTCATTACTTTTCATTACTCATCCATTGACCGTACATTCTCTACATAAAACAATGTACATATATATATATATTTTTTTTTCATAAAAATAATAACAATTTTATTTAAGGAAATTATAAAAATATTAAAATATTTTTTTTNTTTTTTTTATAATATTCCTGAACACTTATCAACTTCGTGCCTAGTTTTAATTCTTTTCATAGAACTGGACGGAAGTTTGATAAGGGATTCAGTAATGTTATGTAAAACTATACTACACAAAAATCAAATTAACTCTTTTTTCTACGAAAGAAACATATATATTTATTTTTATTATTTAAAATATTATATTTTCTCACACTTTGATAAAGAAAAAGCTAATTTTTAAAAGGCAATTTAGCATTAAAAGGTAAGTTATTTCAGTTAAAGTTTCTCAAATTACATATATTATACCTAAAATCTCAGAGGGACCAATTATCATTTGTTTTATATCCCAAAAGCTTACAAATATTAGTATTAATATTACTTACAGAAATTAATATTTCAAATCCAAACTTAGTTTTATTACATCCTATCTTAATTAGCGCTTTTTCATGATTGCTGATAACTTTAGGTTTAGTAAATTGAGATGTAACTTAAATTAATATCCTACTGTGAGATTACACGTTGTATAGAAAACTTTCTTTTCCTGTACTTGAGTCTAAAAGTACTCTCTTATTTTGTATAAACACACGATTAGAAAATGTCTTTTATATTTAGACGGCATATTTTTTTATATACAAAATGATCATTTATTATTCCTATATGTATCAATATCATTACAAACTAAATTGGTGGTAGCGGATCATTTTTAAATATTAATCTTATTAGCCAAACCACTTGTAGGATCATTTTACATCTATATCATGCATTTTTGAAATCATTTAAATCTCTAACTTTCATTTATAGGCACCTGCTAGAAATATGAGATTACTTTTTCAAATTAATACTGTATACATTAAAAACTAATATTATCTTTTTCACTCTATCATAATACCTCCCCATAAACTTACTTTTCTACACCAAATGCCATTCATCTCATTTACCTTTTACAAATAAAATTTTTGAAAAATGTATTTTTCATTTATTTATTAGCCTAATCTTTCCGCTTCACAACTGTTAAAGAATAAATAGATGAACATCAATATATTATACATCTTTAAATATTACAAATATTATTAATTCAAAACCGTTATAGAAGAAAACAATTCTATTTCAGGTGGATCGGCTTAAATATAAATCTATGAAAAAAGTATATCATCTAACTGGAAAGATAAAATGAGAATATATATGGGATATTAACGTTGATAATTGATTGTCGATTACATAATATATTAATACTTTCGCTTGATCGAAAAGTGATTAAAATAATGTATCATTTTATTTTTAAAATTTTTATATTTTTGTTTCAGGTAATTTTATTTTTTTGTTCATCATTAAAATGATAACTGAAAATGAGTGTGTCATAGAGGTTCTTGAAAATGGTGAGGATAGCAACAAAGAATTACTTAGTTTAGGTTCTATTATGATGCTAGATGATAACATAGGTCTGGATGACTTTATGCCCTCGGAGAAGAATGCTCCCAAAGGTAGTAGTATTTTATCCTGTTTAACATTTATAATGTTATTTTTTTTTTCAGAAAATTGTCAAGGATGTTCTCTTCCTATTAATGATAAATATTACTTGGATATGGATAACCATTGTTTCCATATGAATTGTCTTAAATGTTGTATTTGTTTGTGCAGCCTAGCAAGCACAGAGACATGCTTCACAAGGGATGGATATGTATATTGTCGAAACGATTATATATCGTAAGTTGGGATGATAATTTTTAATAATCTTTTTTTTTGTTAATAGCAAATATTTCAAACAATGTGATAGATGTAACAAAACAATTGTATTGGATGAGCTTGTAATGAAAGTAAATGAAGATACATACTTTCATGCTACCTGTTTTAGTTGCGTAATTTGTTTTAGATATTTACAACCGGGTGAATTTTACAAGTATGCAAACTTGGGACGGCTGTTTTGTATCAACCACTGTCATACGCACCAAATTGAAAATTATATATTACCACAATTACTTGACCCTACAGTTGATAATAGCATGCAATCATCACCCACAGAGTTCTTACCACTACAACATCCTTTTGCTGAAAGAAGTATAAATAGGAATAGTGATGATATATCCTTCGAAGATGGTAAGTGTTTCAAGCAGAGAAATGCAATTTTTATTATTACTATCTTATACCGTATCCCGAAATTAATTGGATATAAATATAACTAAGCCAATTTTATATTTAATAATATCACATTTCTAGGAGACAGCGGAAGTATTGATGGTAGTTGTAAATCTAAACGAATGCGAACAAGTTTCAAGCATCACCAATTAAGAACTATGAAAGCTTATTTTAATTTAAACCATAATCCTGATTCTAAGGACTTAAAGGCGCTAGCTCAAAAGACAGGACTAACAAAAAGGGTCTTACAAGTTTGGTTTCAAAATGCTCGAGCTAAACATAGACGTAATAATGCAGGTGTTAGTGATTCTTTTTTTAACAACACACTTATTAGTCGAAGTTCTACTCCATCAAGTTTAAGTACAATAAACTCAAATGACATTTCTAATACTTTAAAAGAGCCAATTGGCACATCAAATTCTTCATTCTCCACTTCATCATCAACAAACTCAAGAAATAATTCTAAGTCACCAACCTCCATACCCACAACAATAGATCTTACTAATAAAGATAGAAATCATTGACTACTTAAAAAATGTATATAAAAAAAAACAAATTAAACTTTTATTTTAAAAAGTGATCTCTAAACTCCCATATCAATATGAAAAAGTAATTATAAAAATTTTATATAACAAATTTACGTTAAAAGTATATAATATTATTACAAGGACAAACTAATTTTGTGCTTGTTGTTTTTTCCATTCCCTATACCTATCCATTTCTCTCTCTTTAATAGTTTTACCGCTTCGACGAGCTTCAGCTCTCTCTTCAAGGTATTCATCAGTTATTCTACTACGAAAATCTATATCGTGAAAGCTTAAATAAAAATGGAATTTATATCTAACTTTTTTTTTTAAAAATAAACTTACAATTTGGATTTGCACTTATTGTAAATTTCTAAAATTGGTTGACAACTATTTAATCCTTTTACAGCTCCATCCTTACGTAAACATGATATTAAATCTAAAAAAATATTTTTTAGTTATTATTTAAACAATGACTAAGAGATATATACCCATATATTCAAGATTACATTCAACTTTCTCGATTTGTTTATTCATTCTATTAGGTATAACAACATCTGCTTCAATTCTTCTTAAAGTACGATCTTCTGGGTCCCCTAAAATATTGGTTAACACATTATTATAATAACAAAAAAAAATACCTAATCCATGTGGTCCAGATGAAAAATAATGTGGAAGAATAGTTTTTTTTACCTTGTAAGCTTTATTCTTTTCATCAATAAAAATTTCTGACTCCTTCAAATCGGATAAGTCATCCGTACTTAATTTGTATGCACTTTTTCCTTCCTTTGTTGTCATTTGAATATTATAAAATTATAATAAATTGATGTAAAAAAACAATCTTTGACAGTTGAAATAGTTAAATGTCTTGTGGAGAAAATTAATCGTTACTCCAAAATGATTTTGATAGCATAAGTTTTTTCAATAGTTTGTTTTTGCATTTCATCACACGTAATTTGTATCATAAACAACCTCATTTTTATTGAATTTTATATCTCTCCAAACGTATATATATATATATTCTCCTCATCATATTTACAAGAATGTCAGCAACGGCTTTGGAATTAAAAGCAAAAGGTAATCGTCTCTATTTACAAGGGAAGTATGAGGATGCTCTAAATTATTATTCAAAGGCTATTATCCATGATAGTACAGTTCCCGCATTTTTTACCAACAGAGCTTTGTGTTATATGCACCTAAAGAAATTTGACAAAGTTGTGGAGGATTGCCGTAAAACATTAGATATGGATAGTAAAAATATTAAAGTAAGTTAATATTATTTATTAAATAAAATATATTGTGTAGGCTACCACCATGTTAGGAAGAGCATGCCTTAATCAGGGGCAATATGATGAAGCTATAAAATACCTTACCATTGCTAATGAGTATTGTAGAGAGTCAGGATTGACATATGGGGATGAAATTTATTCCTCATTAAGGCAAGCAAAGAGAGCAAAATTCCGACAGGAAGAGGAAAAGAGGATAGGACAGGAAATTGAACTTCAATCGTATTTAAATAAACTAATAAAGGAAGATATAGTAAGAAGAACTGAAGCGATTTTAGTAAGAGGAAAAGGTATTAGTAATATATATAAATTTATTTCAGAAAAGTGTTGATATTGAAAATGGAAGTGAGGAAGTAGATAAAATAAATGAAAAAATTGAGGACCTTCAATTGGAAGGTGATGATCATATGGCTCAATTGAATAATCTTTTTTCACAGGTTGATGAAAGAAGAAAGAAACGTGATATACCGGATCATTTATGTGGTAAAATTAGCTTTGAATTGTTAACAGATCCAGTGATAACACCATCCGGTATAACATATAATCGTTCTGATATAAAAGAACATCTTCAAAAAGTTGGTCATTTTGATCCTGTTACCAGAGCTAAATTAACTGAAGATATGTTAATACCAAATCTAGCTATGAAAGAGGTTATTGACTACTTTCTATCCGAAAATGAATGGGCTATTGATGCGTAGTAGGAACGAAGTTTAGTATGGGAGCAATTTTATATTACTTACAATTAATAAGAATAAGAAATATAATATTATGACTTCATAGTATACAAATATTATTTTTTTAAAAACATATAAGTATTTTTTTTTNTTTTTTTTTAATATTACATTTGGGTATAATTACTTTTAAGTCTATCTTAACAATATATTTTATCTTTTCAATGTTATGATAGAATTAAAATATATTTACACAATAATAAATCAATGGACTGTATATATTGAATTTGTATTTATTGTTTTATAAATGGAGTATCATAATAAAGTAATTTAGAATCATATAAAATAATGAACATCAATACATTTCGAGATCAAAATATGATAGTAAAAAAGTATTACCATGAAATATTAACGTTCACTCATCATTTTGACAAATTCTTCATAATCAATTTCTCCATCTCCATCAGCATCTACCTCCTTGATCATTTCGTCAACTTCAGCTTCACTAAACTGCATTCCCATATGAATCATAAAGTATCTAAATTCTTGAGCAGTAATGACACCATTACCATCTTTATCAAAAACTCTAAATGCTTCTCTTATCATTTCGCTATCAGTTTCTTTCATCATTCGTTTCATCATGACGCAAAACTCGGGAAATTCAATTTGCCCATTCCCGTCAATATCGACTTCGTTAATCATTTCCAAGATCTCTTGTTCGGTAGGATTTTGTCCAAGACTTCGCATTGCTACACCCAATTCCTTAGTGCTGATAGTTCCATTACCATCCTTATCAAACATTGTAAATGCTTCTCGGAATTCATCAATCTCCTCAGGTGTGAGCTATAAAGAATGATCAATGATTAATGTATGTACGATATCATTATTTTTAAATAAAACTTACTTGTTTGATAACTTCCTCACTATATTTCATTACATTTGAATTTTGCCCACATCGTGCTCCAAGAGCCATCGCGTTTTCGTACAACTAAAATAAAAATTATTTTATTGGATATAATAAAAATTATTTCAATGGTAAGGTATATAATGTTAAATCCGAGGAGAGGAATGGTTATACATAATATCATTACTATGGAAAAAGGAAAAATGATTAATAAGGATTTATGATGGGAATACATACATATATTTTTAACAAATGTTTTTTCCATTGATAAAGGACATATTTATAAAGGTTAGAACAATTTATGTTCCATGTATCGGAATATTCCTATTTATATTCTCATTTTCAAGAATATCAGGGAAAAAATATACATTTTTATGAGAAATAAGAGAACAGAGATATTATTGTTTATACCAATTAACATTAAAGTAAGGATAACGATTTAGTTTAGTGAAACACCTTAATTACATAGTGTTTTTAATGAATATGTTTTGATAAGAAAATTCTTTACGCCTACATAGTTACATGAATATAAAAATATTTTAAACAATTTTTTTNAAAGACTTCTTTGAAAAGAATAAATACTTTAAACAAACCTTGGCTCGTTGTTTAAATCTGGCACCACGGTAGTAACGCATTTTTATGATTAATTAATAATTTTATATATTTATTTGATTCACGCAATATAATACATTAGAATTTTTAAAGAAAATTATGAGTGAAAAAATGTAGTCCTAATAAATTTTTTTGTAAAAATTTTTATATTTATAACTATCATTTTTATTTATCTTTGAATAACAAATATAAATGACATTTTTCTTATCTAAATTATTATATATAAATATATATAATTTTAATGAAAGTAAATCAACAAATAAATTAGTCAAACCTCAAGACATCTATATAATTATATCTTATGAGGGAATTTATGACAAGTATATAAAAAGATTTTGACAGATCAACTGTCACATAGTTAATGAATATTTTAAAATTAAGGTAATACCAGATTGATATATGTAATGATGGGGGAGTTATTAAAATTTAAAATTATTAATTAACCAGCATTTATGAGATTGTAAAAGAGGAAATGAAAATAAAATTAATTAGAAAAACCATTATAATTATTACACAAAAATGATATATATTGACAATTAATAAATCAAAAAGTTTTATAAGAATGTAGATATATCTTAAAAGCTTATAGTGATAAAAGTTATGAAATAATATTTGTTATCACAAAATTTTGATAATAAAAATTTTATAAATATCTCTCCTATATATATACTCTATAAATCTCTTTTCCATTATTGTTAATAAAAGAAAAGGAGAAGTAATTAAATTTGAAGAGAAAATCCTTTATCAAAATAAAAATTTTAAAAAGATGCTATAAAAAATATATTTTATATGTGAATGATATATCAATTATATAAAAAGGAAAATATACAAATGTATTATCTATATATATATATATATGTGTNTGTGTATTAAAAGAATTAAAAAAATTTGTTTATAAACATGTAAATAAAGTTAATAAATAAAATATTTATAATTCTTGAAATATTTTTAGATATCATGTAATATTACAATTCATTTGTCTAAATGATTCTTGGAAAAATTAATAAATTTCTTAATTATTAAACTCAAATTGTGTTCTCTTATATTTAAGTACCAATAAAAAATGGTATATAAATAGAAGTTTAAAAATAGATACATTATCTGCATATATTAACAAAGGCAATTTCAAATAAAATTAGTTTAATTAAAATTTAATGTAACAAATTTAATTAAAGTTTAATTAAAGAGTCTACTTTCTATTTGTTATTAGTTAAATTTATTACATGTTACTCATGGTAATTTATAATGTATTAAAAATAAAAAAATATGGATATAAAATATTGGTTAAGAAAGAATAATAAAATATATGATGAATGTTTTGACAATGAGTAATTGAGTGAAGTTTTTTTGAATAGACAAAAAAAANAAAAAAAATATGTCTTAAAAATCATAAAAATATCTATACATATTAATTATATACTTTTTTATTATTTTCATAATTTTCATTCACGATAAATCTTGATTAGTTATCAAATAATCATTCTATTATATATTTTTCTCTCAAAAAATATGGTGAAAAGAAAGATTTTTTTTCACACACACATTGGAACAAATTAATATCAAATATAATATTCTATTTTATTAATAAATCTTGAAACAATGATAAATATTTTGGTCTATATCTGAAGAGCCTTTTTAATTTTTAAAATATATAAATATTGTCAATATGACTCAAACTATTGAAACGTATATCATAAATTCTTTAAATGTTAATATTAAATTTCAAAATTAAAACAAATAATAGAGGGGAGATTAGAAAATATTATATCTATTGCAATTTTTTTGTAACACTCCAGTTAACTGATAAATAAATATATTAACATTTATGTTAATAGTCTAATAAAATTAAAACTTATTTTTAGAATATAAATTATTTCCTTTGAATAATTAATGAGATGTATAAGATAAAATGGTATAAATTATTCTTGATTTTACAGAAAAAAATACCTAATTCATTTTTAATCACATACAACTCCCGCTTCCATTCAAGATTCAATTTATTATATGGGAACACTATTTGTAATTGCTTTTGGTCATCATTGTAACACATATTAAAATGTGCTTTTATACAAATTTTTGAACACGTCTCAAATATTAAATGTAGTCTTCAGCACATTTTTATCATTTTATGATTTAAACATTAACATATTACATTTCACTATGGGTGACAAAAACTATCAATCATCAAATCAAGAATCATTTGGAGATCATAATAATCACCAACCTTCATCAGAATATCCACTCATCTATGATGTCAAATTGAAGCGTTATATTCCATATAAACTTTACTCAAACATTGAAAAGACAATAAAAGAAACACAGGTTGGATGTGATAAAATTAAAAAATTTCTTGATGAGTACGAGGACTTTCTACAAAATAATGAACCTTTCCCAACAACAGATACAATTGCTAATAGGAATCGAATAATCGAAGAAACAAAACGATTAAAGGAAAAACACTATAAATGGATGTTTGGTAGTGATGATGAAGACGAAACTCAATAGATTCCTTTATGTATTAATACTACTAGTAAAATAAATTATAAATCAAGGGATGATTAAAGGAAAGTAAAAATTTGTTAAGAGAGGAATTAAGTTATTTTTTATTATATAAAATTTGTAGAATAATTAATTTTTATTAAAATAATAAATTAAACTTACTCGTTTCATGAATCTAACTATTTTTAGATCTTTCGCTCCAGTAGTACTTAGGTCCCGTTTTCCATAATAAAAATTATATATTTTACCTTTGTGTTTAATAACATTAACAATTGATTTATTAACATACTTCAAGAACCTCCTTTTTATTTTGAGAATTCCCATATTGAAGAGCAGATTATAAATATTGTATGTTTAAAATTTTTAAATATTTTTCTTTAGGAAACAAAAATTGATATATTTGTATACCGGTTGTTGTAAGATTTCTCGTTAAAAATATTTATAGGTTTAGGAAATTTAAAAAAAATTTCACAAAAAAGGAAAATATATTTATTTTTTTATGTGATGTGTATTATTAGAAAAAAGATTCCTAATAATTGATGGCAATAGATTTTGTACAATACAATGGTAAGGAGAACCTGATACAAAATGAATTCATATTCCTATATCCCTCCGTGTAATCTTATTTATTATGGAAGGAGAGGATGTCTGGGTATAAAAACTTTAACTCATTATCAAAAGAGTGATTTTTACCTCTTGATTTAAACAAGATTCATAAAGTAATGAAATAATAATCAAAATTTTTAAGAGCCTTCTTTTAATTTTCCCTAATTTTTGTAGTAAAACGTTGATTATTATTTATTCTTACATTATGTTTACAGAGGTATTTCAAGTGTATAACATTAGTTAGTGATATTTAACATATAAAATTTTTATTAAAAAAAATTTTTTTTTCAAATTTACTATTAGTAATTTTGCATCAATACTTGTAGCATTTTTTTATGATCATTGATGAAATGTTTAATTCGATATCATATATTTTTAGAAGTCATTTTTTATAAATAAAAAAGTGCTAAGATTTACTACTTAGTAATTTTCTTTATTCTATTTGACTTTTAACACAAATCTTTTGAATTAAATTGTTATTGCTTTTTATATAGCACAGGTATCCATGGAAACAAGAATCATTAAAGTTAAATTTCATATATTTAACATCTTACTACTATATTCTCGTTTCCGGTGAATAGCTTTATCTTTTTTAAGAATATGAACAATAATCGTGAAGAGATGACAGATGGGGATGTAAGTTAAAATACTATCTTATTCCGCATTTATTAACACAATTTTGGCACTTTACCATTAGTATATATTTTTATTATTTCTCTACAACAACTTTTTAAGGATATCTCAAAATTACCAGCTTCAAGTATTGATAAAAAGTTAGGAGTTAGTGAGAATATTAATGATATCAATATTGAAGGTATAACAAAAGAAGACACTGCTTCAAGTGGACCATTCTCACGCTCAAATACATTCCAAACTTCTGAAGTTGATCAAATTGATTATTTAGAATCATTATCTGATTTTGAAGAGAACGAACGACTTATTAAAAGTGAAGTTATCTTAGAAGAGTCATTAGAAAAAAGTCAATTTAATGAATTAAAAAAAGAATTAACTGACGTTGAAGAAGAAGATACTGACGATTTGTTGGAATATCAGGACGAATCAGATATGGAAAAGGAAGACGATAGAGGAATAAATTCACCAAAGACTGAAACTCTAAAACACGTTGATAGTAATGAGATAGAAGAAATTGTTCAACAAAGTTATAGTCCAGATTATCCAACTGGTCCACCACCAGCATATGCAGAAGACGATGGACATAGTAATATTAATCAACGTATAAAAAATATTCCAGATGAATCGTATTATAATTTTGAACTTGATTCAAATAAAACTTATTCTGATGAAGATGAGGAAGAGGATTATGGAGATGATAATGTAACATCAGAACATAATGATAATTCTAATAATGAAACTGGTGGGATAAAAGGTATGGCAACTGCTTTTACTGGTTTAACTGGTTTAGCTAAAGCATTTTCTCAGCCAAAATTTGAATCATCAAAGGAGCCCTCATTTTCTGAAGATGAAAGAATTAACAGTCCAGAGGTGGTAGATTCTGAGAAACCACAAACGATTAAAAATGGAAAAATAATTGTTACTCCAGAGTTAACGAAATTATTTGATATGATAGAAGATTACATACCAATCATATTAGATCCACCATATCGTTTACTACCATTTATCCCTGATTATGCTCCAGCTGTAGGAGATGTAGATCCATTCATAAAAATTCCACGTCCAGATGAAGTTGAAGATAATTTAGGATTGACAATTCTTGATGAACCAGCTTCAGAACAAAGTGATCCAATGTCTATAAATTTGTTAATGTCAAAGGTGTATAAAGATGTCTCAAATATAGATAATAAAGATGCACCAGTAAGACAAGTACCTTCATCAGCAAATAAAAATGTTGTACTTGATCAATGGATAACAAATATAAAAGAAATTCAAACAACAAGACAGGCTACAACTGTTCCACATTCAAAAAATTTACCTGATATTGAATATTTGATGCAAGAGTGGCCAGAAAGTTTTGAAAAGATTCTTGCTAAATCAAGATTACCAACAGCTGATTTGAATGTTGATTTGAAACAATTTGTTGATATATGTTTAGGAATTGTTGACATACCCGTGGTTGATAGTAGAATTAAAAGTTTACATGTCTTCTTTTCTTTGTATGCCGAATTTAAAAAATCTCAACATTTCAAAAATTTATCAGTTTCAAATGGATATTCACAGTATGGAGAAAATAATAAAAATCGTAACACCGATAGATTAGAATTGTAATTATATTTTATATTAATAAAAAAATTTTTACCATAACATAAAGTTTTGTCATCAAAAAGTTTATAAAGTCTTGCGCGGATTTTCTTTGGATTGGGGAAATGTATGTTTAAAAAGAGATGTTAGAAAAGCGCTAGGCATAANAAAAAAGTTTTCTAAACTAATATTATTTACCTTTATTTTTAGAACTTAAAGAAGCATTATTTGCTATATTTACGCAATTTGGTGATATTGTGGATATATTAGCTTTCAAAAATATTCGTATGAAAGGTCAGGCACATGTTATATTTAAGGATGTAGCAGCAGCTACAAGAGCTCTTAGAGCAATGCAAGGATTTCCATTTTTTGATAAACCAATGCGTATTCAGTATGCTAGGAGTGATTCGGATGTTATAGCTAAAGCTAAAGGAACATATGTAAAGAGGGAAAGTAAGCCATACATTCCATTACCTAAAAAGAGAAAAGGACAACATCCTCCAGGACTTACTGCTGATGGTGGAGCATTGAATAATCAAAATGTACCACATAAAATATTGTTCTGTACAAACCTTCCTGAAGAAACTACAAATGATCTCCTAGAATCAGCGTTTAGACAATTTTCAGGGTTTAAAGAAGTTCGTATGGTTCCAAATCGTACTGATATTGCTTTTGTTGAATATAATACGGAAGAGGAGGCCACAATAGCGAAAAAAGCATTGCACAATTTCAAGATTACTTCTACTCATGCTATGAAGGTTGAATACGCTAATAAGTAATTTTATTAATGAAGTGGTTTAAAACTTGTTTAAATATTTTAATTCTCTTGTTTCTCTGTTCTTGAATTCTTAATAATTTAAAAGTAAATATATTCCCGTCCCTCATTTTGTTGTATATACTTATAAATATATATTTATAAGCTTCTTAGAGAAGGAGAATTTGCATAGTTAGATGTTTTTAGAGTTTTGGCCTGTCCCTCTAATCATAACTTGTTGACAGGGAGATATATATAAAGATGGGGTACAAATTGAGGTTATTACTGTGTTATATTTATTAAAAATTATTTATATACAAAATATGAACTGCGCTAAAGTTTTTACCTTATTACTATTTATTACCTTATCATTTACTATTGAAGGAAGAGGAAGAAATACATACATTCCAAGAAACAAATTGGAATACCAAAGTCCAAGAGCATTACAACCAAGTGTTCATGTAGCTGGAAATTGTCAAGCAGATGGACAGTGTCAAGTAGGATATACATGCACCAATCAAATGTGTGTTAAACCAATAACAACAACAAGTTATCGTAATTGGAAATCTCTTCAATGTAATGATGTTGGAAAGGATTGTATGAAATATCAAAATTATTGTCAAAATTCAATTTATACAGATGTTTTACGTGAACGTTGTAAGCGTACTTGTGGATACTGTTCAAAAGTAGACCAATAATAAAATTATCAATTTATTCAAAATCAAGGAGAAAATAAAAAGTTAATTGTGATCTTATTATTTTTAATTAATTCCAATAACTTGTTGTTTTTATTATGCATACATATATTTATTCCAATAATTATTTACAAAAAATAAAAATATAATTTTAACGACTTTATCCATTATAACGATATTTTTTCATTAAAACTTTATCTTTAACAAATTAATTCATTTTTTTTTTTCGAATGATAGCATAACAAAAAACTTGTTATTATTTATTAGTTTTTTTCCAATAAAACAAAAATACTTGATATCAAAAGATGATTAAATATTATTTTGGCTAATATTTATTCATATTCTTAAAATGGTACTATAAAGTACTTGTGTAAAAATTTATACTAATCTTTAATAAAGCATAACTAGATAAAGAATTAAACAAAAAAGCTTATTTTTTATTAAGATAATTTTATGAAAAGAAAGGTTATATTTTGTGTTGAAATGTGTCATTGTCAAAGTAATTCTTCAAACACGATGATATATCAGTGACATAATAATATTTAAAAAATAAAGGGCATATTATTATAATAAGGAAAATTATAAAACAAATAAAAACTAAAAATAAATATTTAAAACTTTTCTATTATTAGTAGAAAAAGAATTAAGTTACATTCTTAACACTTTTAAAAATAAAAAGAAAAAAAAATTAAAAAATTGTTGGCATTGTTTTGTATATGTAATTATATCTATATTTTTTTTTTGTTGTATCAAGATAATATTTTAAACTAGTTATTTTCAATTATATATATTATAATTAAACAAAGGAATCTTATTTAAAAAGAAATAACTTTTTTTTTATATCTCCTTCTCTCTCAATCTCGGTTGCGCATATGAAAATCAAGATTGATTATTTCTTATTATTAAATTGTATTCTCTTTCTTGGACCTTTAGCCATCTCAAGTCTATCTAATTACACCAATGGGGTTATTAATTGTCAAAGAGATTTAAAAACTAAGCCATGTATACCAGCATATAGAAATGTTCTATCTAGATTTCGGGTAAATAAAAAATATAAGATTAACTTTTGTACGATAACAAAAAATTTTTCTACAATGATCAGAGGTATTTTATGTTATATAGATCATCCAGGTTATGCTAAAAAATATAAAACACCTATAAGTAATACTAAATGGACTTATAAGTATTGTGATGATTATAATTATGAGGAGACAACCGTTGGAATAGCTCAAAATTATACACAAGGAAGTATTGGAAAGTTAATGAAGACATATACAAATATTGTTTTTGTTAGAGAGCCATTAGAAAGATTTATTTCTGGATTTGTTGATAAGTGCCTTATTGCTAAAGATTTTATCAAACTTGATCCATCTTATTGTTATGGTTGTAAGACAAATTTAAAATGTTTTGTTAATAGATTTTATAATAAAATCAAAACACAAATTTTACATCCCAGAAAAAAACATGTTGATAATTTTGATGATATTCATTTTTATCCCCAATCCTGGTAAGTTTTATTACATTATAAATAACCAATTAACCTTTTTTCAAATTTCTAAATATATATAGGCATTGTCAATTAAAATTATACCGTCAATACTATACAATACTCAAATACGGAACTAAATCTGATGACTTGAAATTATTTTACAAAGAATTCTTCAATCTTCTCAAATCAAAAGGGGTTCCTCAGAAACAAGTTGACTTTATTAAAGAAGGTACCATTAGTAATCGTACTCCACATTCAACTTCAAACAAAAAGATTACTCTTAATATAAGTAATCGTATAAGAAATGACCCTCAAATTTTAGAAAAACTAATTAGAATATATTACTACGATTACATTGAATTTGACTATCCCATACCAGATTTACCTAAACCTTAATTTTAATAATAAAAAGGATATTATTAAAGTTTTTTTTACTATAATAAATTTAACATTTTTAATCATCATTTTTACACACCAATCAAATGTTATGTTAAATTATGTATTTTAAAAAGTTGTGTTATCTCTTATCATATAAATTTTACTTTAACAATAAAAAAAACGATATGATATAAATTATACATTGGTTAGTATCATTTATTTTTCATGTATCATTACACAGAAAATGAATTCATTTTAATAATGAATATTAAAGCGAAAAATTACCTTTTAAAAAGGTTATGAAATTTACTTGAAATTAATATTTTTATATTATACATTTTTGAAAATATATATTTAATGAAATTTATTAAAAAATATCTTTACTTCCTATTACTATGTATGTATAGAATGGAACTGATAAGTAGTTTATTCACAAACCATTTTCAACAATACATAACAAAGAAGTATAATGAAAGTATTTTAAAAGAATTTGAAAGAAAAGATATACTAAGTGGAGAGGGAAGTTTTGGTGGATTAAATAATGAAAATGAAACTTCATCAAGGATTCCTATCATATTTATTCATGGAGCAACAGGTTCAGGAAGTACATTTAAAGATATAAGAGCATTTTTTTTAAATAATGGTTATATTAATGGGGATATTTATGGGATTACGTATGGTGATAATGGTTTAACTCCACTATTTTTTGTTTCTTTTAAATGTTCTGATATTAAATTAATTAGACGATTTATCTTATTGGTTTCAAATTACCGAAAAAGTAAAGTTAATATACTTGCTTATTCTATGGGTGTTGGGTTAACTAGAAAGGCCATTCTTGGTGGAAAATGTGTTGATACAGATGAATTCTTAGGTGCACGTATAACAACACTTGTTAATACATATGTTTCATTAGCTGGTGTTTCTTATGGATATGAAGGATGTGACAAATTAAGTGAGATCTTTCTTTTTTGTAACCCTTTAAATGGAATGTCATGTTCATCCAAATTCATTGTAAGTTTTAATCTTTTAACTATCAATTTTTTTCACTATCATTTAGAAGGATATTAATACCCCCAATTTTCGGTATGAAGGTCAAAAATCATATGCTATCTACTCAACAAATGATTTAATTGTAAATCAAAATTGCTGTGAAAATATTTGTAGTCAATTAAAGTACTCCAACAAAAATATAACAACAAATGAGTTTGATCATTATACAATTGTAAATGGGACACTTTTAGAATATTTTAATTTCTTCAACCACACTACAAAATAGTTGTTAGTATCATAAAAATGTCATCTTCATATACTTCTAGAAAATAAGCATCTATATATATTTCATAAATATCTAATATAATAAAAAATTTTACATATTTATAAACAAGTTTTGTCTAGTAAATGTAAATCTAGTCTTGTATCTCGTTCAATATTAACGAAATTATGAATTTCCGTTACATAATTACGATTATCATAGTTATTTGAGTTATGTAATAGTAATGAGATAATAGATTGATCAAATCTATAGCAAACATTACTTGTTGAGAATATATTTTTTCTTGTAAACCCATAACAACCATGCCATTTCTCTGCTTCAATACAATTTTTTTCAAGAGCACACAAAACAGCCCATTTCAATACATTATTGACTGTGTCTTTTGTTTTTACTATTATTGAAAATGCTGCATCATATTGACGACTAATTGCATGATTGGCATATCGTTTCTTTTCTGTTGGAAAATATTTCAATGTCGTTGAGTGGACAGTTGATAATATTCCATGAAAAGCTGGAACATTTAACATCATTGAAGCTTTTTGACAATGCTTGATATTGTATTTATAAATATTCTTATCAAAACCTGCATATCTATACTTCCAAAAACATTTTTTACACTTCAATTTTCTATATATATTCAAATATGGTTTATGTCTAGGTCCATTACCAATTGCAAGTTGTTCTTTTTCTTTATGGTCTGGAGCTTTACCATTTTTACAGTTAAACAAGTTGTAAACATAATTTAAATTTGTCTTCTTAAACCTAACACTTGCATCCGCCCATATCATTGCACCATGGTCTTTTAGTGTTTCCTAAGAATTAATATAGGTATTAAAGAATCAAAACTTACAGCAGCAATAAGTATTTTGAAGGCATAATTCATTAAATTGGCTACATGTGTAGGATATTTATGTGTTTTAAAAACTCTATATTCAACGTAACACAAAGAACGTAAAAGAGTTTCTGTATCTTTGGAAACACCTAAACTATAAACAATAATTTTTTGTCCGGGAAAATGTTTTCTAAAAGATTTAAGTAGCAAAGCAGCCTCTTGATGATGATTCTCAGAGAATGCGGTAACAACTTGAGGTCTAGGCATCTTTTCCTTTGACAAATCAACAAAGGATTTTTCATTAAGTAGATTTAAATAATTAAGGTACTTGATAGAATTGCATGAAAAAGATAATCCTTTTATATTTGGATTTGATGGTAATTCATACTGCATTTGAATGTACTCATTTTTATATAAGCATGTACCATTATTTACTGCTTTGATATTAGATTGTGTCTATAAAATTTGTTAATATACTGAGAATTTTTTAAACTTACACTTTTTAGTTGACTAGAATTTTTTGTTATAAGAAGTAAAAAAATAAAATACAGCAGATACATTTTACATTAGCCTTATCACTTATTAGAATTTAATATCAAATAACAAGATTTAATTAATTGCTTGTTAGATATTACCTTAGGCAAAAAGACAACTTTTTTTATTGTAATAACAAAACTTTTTTATACATAACATTTTATATAACAAACACATATATTATTAGTATTTGTATAATGACATTTCTTGTTATCATATGGAAGTAAGTTACAAATTATTACACTTAGAGATATATCATATTCGTCACTTTGATTGTTAAAATAAATCTTAAGGGCATCAAAAACAAAGCTTAAATTTAAAAATACAAACTTATACATTTGCCAAATAAGTTATATAAATGTAAATCCAGATGTTCTAATTACATGTTTTAATATATTATATTATGATTGAAACAATTTCAAATAACTATCCCTCTAAAGATTCTTTCAATGCCAAGTCGCCGGAATCATTTAATTTACTAATTCATAAATCTTCTTCACAAAATTCATTTAACATGAATATACGTCATTCATCGTCACCAAATTTGTTAAATCATCCTTCACCAGGAGATAATATCTATTCTTCACCAGTATCATCCCATAAATCTGAAGGTAATGATCATCAAAATTATTTATCTCCTATTTCTCTTTCATCAAAAAAATCAAAACTATCACGTAATTTGGAATCTTGGAAATTAAAAAGTGAAGGAAAAAAGGCAAGTTATAGAAATACATTTATACATGAAACCAATGAGAGTGTAGTTATTAAGGAAAGATATTTAAAAAGGTAATTCCATTAAAATAAATATAATTATTAGTAATTCTTTTCAGTATAGAAGAAGAAACAAATAAGAAAGGATATGAGGAAGTATCACCCAAAAGGTTACAAGATAAGAATGTTAAGATGAATGAAAATATGAATATAAAGATGCAATTTCAATTACAAAATTATTACAGACAAATTGCTACAATGGGTATAGATTATAGACAAAGCACTCAATTTAATAATTTTCAACAACAATTGTCAGGTAACAATTATCATCCTATGATGAATGTTAATCCGCATGGAAGTCAAAAACAAAATAATGGAGCACCCATTCTTAACTTACCACCCTTGAATCCCCATAATAATACGCGACAAAATTTTAATAACTTGCCTCAAATGTATAACAATGATCCAAATATTGTTCAAAGGCAAGCTTGTACACCTCCAATTCAAAATCAACCAATTCCAACTCCTAATGTGTTACATAATTACAACATGGTTAACTTTCAAAATCCTCAGCAAATGATGAATTATCATAATGGCCAAGTAAGTCATCAACAAAATTATAACAATCCAATAAATTATAATCAAGATTTGAGTAGATTTTATAATCCACAATCAGTTCACCATCCAAATCAATTTAACCAACGATAATAAAACTTTTTTTCTACCCTTGAGCAAATTTATTATTTAAAATGTTTTTTGCATTACTTTTATTTGTTCCTCCATTTGATCCATGGTTCTTCACTATACTAGGCTTAATATTTTTTAATATAATGTAAAATATTATTGTAATTAATAAATCGACTAAAAATGATAAAATCCATGGGAATGTTGTTGAAAAAAACTTTTCTAATCTTGTCAAATGTAGTTTTGAGATTATGTAGTACAGAGATACCACAAAAAAAGATATGATACTTTGGATAAAACATTGGAAAAATAGAACATACTCCTTTAACATTGATTTGTTTTGATTCCTAATTATAGTTGAATTAATCTTTAGGTTGTGTTGCTTTATCAGGATAAGTAATGTTAGGAAATCAATGCAAATAATGATGGCAGTATTTACGGTACCAACAATCAAATCGATGTAAAATCCCATAAATGTTCCACAGGAAGTATTTACAAAAGTGAATATGAACAGGTCAGGAATGTAATGAAATGTGCATGCAACTGAAATAAAATAATATAAATTCAAATAATCGTTACAAATTACCTAAATATTCTGGGAATGAGAAAAGAAAGGCAAATGTGAAAATACCTGCAATAAATAATTTCCTCGCTTTTGTGTCAAAATATTTGTAATAGATTAGAGGAAATTTAACCGCAAACAGTCTATTAATAGCGCCAAATAAATTTGATGCAATAATGACATACCAAGAAAATTGAAGCATTTGTCCAATTCTTTGATTGACAAAAATAAAGAGACCATGATTTTCGTCTAATTCTACAAGAGTGATAGGTATGATCCAAACTAAGAAACATAGTGCAAAAATGATAGCACCAACGATACGAAATTTTAGTATCGAACCAAACGAATTATTATATTTGATATTTCTTGAGACTGCATAGAAGGTGCATGTCGCTATTAGTATTAAAGGAAAGGATATGACAAATAATGATGCAACAACAATGTAACTTTCAATATTTGTTGCTAACATTCTTATTAAGCCATAGATTTTGTTAACGTGTAAATTGTTTTAAGGATATTCCTTAAAAAATATTTTGTTAGATAATAATAAAGATTATAATATTTCACTCATTAAATTACCTCTTTTAGTTTTAATCTGTTTTTTATTTTTTTCAACAAAAATACGTATATAAAATTAGATTCAATTTTCCTTTTTGATAAAAAAAAATTGTAATCAACAATTAAGTAGTTTTATTTTCTCGTTTTCAAGTAATTAATAAATATTTTTTAATTGAGACACTTAAAAATATATGTAGAAGGACCAAAAAAAGTTAATTGTTGTAATAAAAATATATTTTTCCATTCATAATTATTAAATATCATTAAACAATTATGTATTTATCATAATGATATAAAAAATGTTTACGATAATGGATATTTGAAAATTTTCGTTGTAATAAAAGTGATGATGTATAAATTTATTAGTGCCAATAGGGTGGATGTAAAAACATATAACTAAATACATTAATATAAATCAAATATACATAAAAAGAATTAAATATGATTAAACTGGGTCTTGAAAAGTCGAATAAGATAACAAACAAATTGGAAAGCTTCATTTTCTTCTGTTCCATATATTAATAAAAAGATAAATAGCAAATGACTTATTAATTTTCCTCTTTCGTGAGTTCCAGGACTATATGAAATAGATTGTGGACGAAAGTCGTTTGAATAAATTATCCTTCTGGAATCGAAGATATTCTCAATATACTTTATCATCTTAAGAATGTATGATATTACTTTCTCATTATGAGAATCATATAACTGAGCAAACAAATTCAATATTCTTTCCAAAAGTTCAGTCTTATTGATATCTCCAAAAGTTACAAGATTAGCCTTTACTCTATAGTCTCTTCTTAAATTTTTATTCTCCAAATTAAGGTCCTCAAAATTTTCTAACATATTAAAAATCAACATTAACATATAGTCCTCATCAACATTCCTAAAAATTCCAAGATTATATAACAATTCAGTTATTGTTTCATCTGGATTTATTTTATCATCTTTTTCGCAATCTTTCTTAAATGTTGGATATTTGAATGGGAAAAAGTTTGTAAATTCATTCGTTTTATTATCCTTATTTAAAAAGGCGCTTAAATTTTCATCTGATTTATACCCAGAACTTCGTCTGTTTGCCTTTGATGATTCATTATGATCATTAAAAAGGAAATTTGCATTAACTCCCGTTCTAAATTGTTCTTGTTTTGAGGTACAATTTTCTTTTTCATATTCCTTGACGTTGTCAAAACTTGATGATTCTTGAAACTCTTTAAAGTAAAAACTTGAACTAGACGTTGTATCAGACTTTTTTGCTTTTGAACCGCAATCCTTTTTAACTTCCTCTTTGACATTATTTCTATTTATAAATTCCTTTTTTAGGCCGCAGTTTGTTTTATTGCTTCCCCCCTCACAATTCAAATTATTTCTTCCATCCTTTTGATTAAAACGCCTAACGTCATCTTTTTTACCATTATTACTATCTGACTCTTTTTGTTCAGAATTTCCAGCATTAGTCTTTAGATTTTTGTTCATATCTTTTGAATCTTTAGTCTTATCCATCCATGAAAATGTTTTAGAACTTTTTACATTGTCCCAATTTTTAAATCTGTTTGCTGAGACGTCTTCTTTAAATTTCTTAAACCAGTCCCCAACATTTCTTTTTTTACCATCTTTTGCTTGTTGAAAACTGCAATCTTTATTTCTCTTTACGTTGGTCTCGGTCATCGTTGACGGACGATCGAAACAAGGATCTTTAAACTTAGTTCTTGACATATCATAAATCCCTCTAGAAAGAGGATCAGACAATACTTTATAGGCTTTTTGTATTCCTTCGAACATTGCACGTCCATTTGGATTTTTGTCTGGATGGTACTTTAATGCGTTTGACCTGTATGCTTTCTTAATTTCATAATTTGTTGATTTATCTGATACTCCCAAAATCTTATAGTAATCTATCTCTACATTCATTTGAACTTTCTGAAATTAGGTAATTCTTTATTACAAAAATGTTAAAAACGATCAATAGGACGGTGAAAGCGTGAAAGAAGAGGCAAAGAGAAGTATCTTTGTCGCTTTATAATGTATCTTTAATACTTCTCTCATAGATTGACTATCATTAATCTACTTCTAGTCGAGCTTAATCATTTCAAATCAAACATTCGTTTCATGTTAAATTTTTTTAAATCTAAACAAATTGGAATAGCATCTCTTATCTTAGTTTTTTTGATTATGACTATCATTTTATAGCGTGATAAAATTATTATTTTTCGATATTATATATTATCTTATAACACTATTAAATATAATTTATTTTAGAGCATGTCTTCAAGATCTACTCGTAACCCACGTCAAAGTTCTTTTCAATTATTGGAAAAGTTTGAAACTTTTTCATATTGCAAAAGATTGTCAAGATTTTGCAAATATCTCAAGGCCTATTACAAGTATGCTAATGAAGAATTCTCATTAGATTGGAGTGTTGAAGAGTTGGAGTCTACCTATGAGATGTGTGGGTCGGAAAAGGATAAGATAGAAAAAAGATTATTGCTATTAGGTCAATTAATCCACAATAAAGATTTAAAAATAATCTTTATGTCCAAATTTGTTAATAATTCTGATTTCGACAACAATGACACAATTTATTCTAAGATTAAAAGGTTAGTTTTCTGTTTACATTTGATTAATTTCTATTTTGTTTAGCCTTAAGAAAACCATTGCAGGAGTATCGTCCGTAAAAGATTCACAATATCCAAATCTCTGCTCTTTTATTGCGAAAAATTTGAGAAAAAAGCTTTATGATTCATGTGTTACTATCTTTTCTGTAACTACAATGGTTAGGCCACTTGTTGATAAATACTGTCTTAACGCCGGAGAGGAGACTCAGAAAATTTTAGCATTACCTAAAGCTGATATAGGTAAGTTTTTAATGTATCCTTTTATGTTATTTTTCTAGATAAGCTTATCGCAAGACTGACAATCCGATTTGCCTCCACTATTCGTAAAAATAGGTTCCGCTACTTCAAGGAACTTGGTTGTTTTTGGCAAGGAGTTGATGAAGTCGCCGAAACAAACGTTGATGCTTTAGATGATAAGGATTTTTAATAATTTATTAATGAGTTGTTTTGTTTTGTATATAAAGTATTTATTTGTTAATTTATTAACTTGTTATTTGATTATTTGTTAATATAAATGTTGTTTCTTCTTAAAAGTATTTCATATATTCTTCACTTTATCCAAATGATCACTAGTGCGTTTTAATAATATTTTCAAAAACTCCAAAGTTATATAACAAGTCTATTATCCTTGTCATTTGAATTTAAAATGATCATCGTTTATTATGGCAAAAGAAGTAACGACAAACTTCATGCAACGTATCAAGAAATAACTGATGATCGAAAATCAAAAGTATGTTATAATAACAAATGTTTTGATGTAATATCCTAGTTCAAAAATACTCATTTTTAATGCCATTTATAGTTTTTATAAAAGTACATATGGCATCAAAAATTATAATTTCCCCAAGGAGTTACATGAAAATTAAAAATTGCTCCAAGGAGTTACTTGAAAATTAAAAACTTTGTAAATAAAAAATATATAAAAATAAATAAATTGTCAATATGAATAAAAATCACAATAGATTAAATCTTTTTATTTAATATTTATAATCAAAAACTTTTATACAAACAATTAATTTTATTCCATAAAGACAAAGCTAATCAAAAAATGAAACTTATTAATGTTGGCCTTCTAATTATAGTCTTCTTCTTAACGACTATCTTATCACAACTTCCTAGACGAAATGAAAGAATATTGATCTTGCTTCATAAACAAGAATCTTCCATTGTTAATTACACAATTGAAATTCTTAATGTCAACACCTCTAGACATTGCACCAGAACATACAACTACATGAATATCTCCATTTCTAAATGATTCGATTAATGTAAGACGTTTCTAGAATCTTCCATTGTTAATTACACAATTGAAATTCTTAATGTCAACACCCTTAGACATTGCACCAGAACATACAACTACATGAATATCTCCATTCCTAAATGATTCGATTAATGTAAGACGTTTCTTAGAAAACAATGGAGAATTGACATGTGCAATAATAGAAGAAAGAATCTTCCATTGTTAATTACACAATTCAAATTCTCAATGTCAACACCTCTAGACATTGCACCAGAACATACAACTACATGAATATCTCCATTTCTAAATGATTCGATTAATGTAAGACGTTTCTTAGAAAACAATGAAGAATTGACATGTGCAACAATAGAAGAATCTTTGAAGAGAATACTTAATAACTGCGTCAACCGATTGATCTTCCCATTTTCACCACAAAAATAGCATTATATACTTCTAACCATGGCGCTCATTAAGCATTAATAAGCTAACAGTTGCTGGTTCATCAGATCACAAACATATTCATTGACCAATTCATAAGGTATATACAATGCATTTCCTATTTCATCAGCATTCATTGTTCCCCTTTCTTCGATATCATCTGAAATAATAAAAGATAAAATAATGAAATTATAAAAAAAATAGACATGGTCATTGATAACACAGTGATAATAAAAAAATAAACAAACAACATTAAATATAAAATATTATCAATACAATAATTATATACATTCAATATACTAAAAATAGGTATTTCTTCTGCGTCACCCAACTTCACTTTTCTCTTCAATGGTACCCAACAAATATACTTTTGCCTTGTTTGGGATTCTACCAACTTCATCCACAACCAGATATCACAGATGAGATAAGTCAATGTTCTTACCATCATTAACAAATAGCATCTTTTCTTCCTTCTTAGAATCAGTAATTTTTGAAGCCTCCATAATACTTATACCATCCATGGTATGTTTCATAAACT
>LM523185.1:141098-267714 GCA_000941615.1 Parastrongyloides trichosuri | reverse complement strand
TGAATAATCTTAAGAGATTGTCTCATTTCTTCAAGACGACACAAATATCTATCATAACAATCTCCTTTGGTACCAATGGGAACATCAAAATCAATTTTCTCATAACCATCATAAGGTGCAGATTTTCTCACATCCCACTTAATACCGGAACCACGTAACATAACACCAGAGAATCCCCAATTCAAGGCATCTGAAGCTTTTACAATACCAACATCTTGTGTACGTTGTTTCCATATACGATTTTCAGTTAACATATCTTCAAGTTCATCAATACGTTGTGGAAATTTAACACACCAATCATAGACATCATCTAAATATCCAAGGGGTAAATCCCAAGCAACACCTCCAGGTCTAACATAATTAACATGCATTCTAGCTCCAGAGACACGTTCAGCAAACTCAAACATCTTCTCACGTTCCTCAAACATCCAAAAGAAAGGAGTCATAGCACCAACATCAAGAGCGTGGGTTGTAATACCCATGATATGATTTTGAATTCTTGTCATTTCAGCCATAAAAATTCTAATCATTTGTGCGCGTGGCGGTACGGTAATTCCAAGAAGCTTTTCAACTGCTAAGGAATAAGCTTGCTCATTACACATCATGGATACATAATCTAATCTGTCAAAATATGGAAGTGCTTGTGTAAAATTTTTATGTTCAATAAGTTTTTCGGTAGCACGATGGAGAAGTCCAATATGTGGGATAGCCTTAATAATTACCTCACCTTCCAATTTAAGAACTAAACGTAATACACCATGAGCAGCTGGATGTTGAGGTCCAAAATTAAGGATCATATTTTCAAGAATTTTTTCACGTTTGCTCCCAGAATAGTTATCTGAGAATACCGGTGAATCAAGCAACAACTTTTGCATTTTTTCAACACCAATATCTTTATCATATTGACTATTCAACTTTGGCATATTTAAGCGCCCTAAGGTTCCAGATGTCTAAAGAATGGATTAATTGCATTATTTCATTTTTTAAATATTATTTAATACCTTAAAATCTCTCTCAAATTCAGCATCTGGATACCATATAGTATGTGAGTTTCTAGAAGGTTGTACATTTAAGAGTGATGCCTGTTTCAAACCAGATGCGACAACGGGCCTAAGTCGCATAGCCATATTTAACCTGAAAAAATAAAGTATATTTTAGATAATTTTTATCAATAATAGTTTAAAAGACAACAAATACAATTGAGAGAAAATATTTCGAGTATTCTTACAGAGGTATGCGTTTTCCAAATCTACTTTTCGTTTTGAGATAAAATTGAATTAAACGCTAGCTTGAAAAGAATTGAGTTATTTTCTAATATTAAATATTTACTATGACATCTCGTGTACTTTCTAATTTTAAAACTATGTTCAAGGAAATATCCCAAATTCCGGAGGTAACGTTTATTTTTAAATCAATCAAATATATTTTTAGAAAACATTTTTGGATAAAAAGGTATATATGAATGCTCTATCACAGTATCGTATGAATAGTAAAACAGTTATTTTAAAAAATCCAAATGTCGAAGAAAGTGTAACCTCAACCTATGCAACATACCTTGCTGCTTCAAAACGTCTATCATGTTTACAAGATGAATATCGAGGAGGTGAACGTTCAGTTGAAGAGAGTGCAAATCTTGTCGGGCTAACATTACCAAAGAAACATGAAGGAGAAATTTAATAATTTTTTTGAAAATGATATTCATTCAATAGTTGAAATATTTTTTTATCCCACAACGTTACATCATATATCTATCAGAGGAATAATCATCTTGGGATTAGGCATAGTATTTTGTAATTTTTAAAATGTTATATTTTAAATTTGGATATATTTGAATTCTTAATCCTCTTATTATCCTTCCTGTAATTACAAAAAATAAAGATAAAAGTTAATGATTAAAAATGAAAGGGTTTTGCAAATTATGATAAAAAAAAATATGGCATAAATTATGTTTAAAAAAAAATGTAGACTTCCATTGACGTACCTTGGAGACGATTTATTTTTTTGATAAAAACTTAAGAATCTTTAAAACCTTCTTTTTTGGGGATTTACTTTGACTTTGGTGTCTCATATTGGTGCATCATTTTTTTTTAAAGTCAGTAATACTTTTTTAATTATATTAATCTTATCAAAATGTTTTTTAGTAGGAAAAAAATTTTTTTTNTTTTTTTTGCATACACATCCATTTTCGGATTGTACTGTAATAATTTTAATTAATAGATACATCTATGAATAAGAAGATCTTCTTATACGATAATACCTAATAAGTGTTTATTTTATTCTTGAATATTGTTTAAAAAGGGAGGAGACATTTTTTAAGTTCAATATAAGAATAGGATATTTTGTACAAATTTAACTTATTTTCTTATTAGAATCAAGGTTTAAAAAATGTATGTTATACTTGTTACCATTATATCTCTTGGTTTGATTCATTGTTATGATTCTTTGTAAGTCATAAATAATTGTATTAATTACTCTTTTAAGTTTATTACAAAACTGTTATAATTTGTCATGTCCTCCGGAAGATGAACAATTATTCTTTTTACGTGAAATATTTAACATTTTGGATGTAAATGGTGATAATGAAACTGATTTTGATGAAATATATTCCAAACAACTGAAACCGCTAAACATTAAAGATCCAAATACAATTGTAAACGGTAAAAAATATGGAGACGTTTTTAAAAGTCTTTTGGAATGGATGGAAACAATGGACATGAATAAGGATGGGAAAGTTACATGGGGAGAACTTGTTTCTAAACAAAAAGATATATTTAAATATATCAAAATTAAGTAATAAAACCTAATGGAATAAAAGAATGTTTTTTGTGATTTTTTGTGTCTTAAATATTATATATTTAATGCTTTTATAAAGGAAAATATTTTTAATTTTAATAAAAGTATTATCTTCCAAATCTTATATAATTATTTATTTTCATTAAAAAATAACTGTTTTTACATTGACATCAAAATAACAAACATGTATTGTAATAAAGACACTAACTTATCAAGGATTGAGTCAATGATACATTATTATCATCACATTTTAATATAATCAAGTAAATGGTTTCTTATATTTTTAGATTAAAATTTATCAAATAGTATTATCTATAATGTTTATAAAAAAATTAATCTCTATATTCGTACTACAATTATGTTTCATAAATATTTCCACCGTCGAATACATTGACAAAGATCCACAAAACCCGTAAGTATTCATAGATTATTGATTAAAATTGAAAAAAAAATTATTTTAAGACTATGTTTAAGAGGTGGACCATCAACATTAGGAGATTATGTTTATACAGAGGATGAAAAATATGAAATTGAACCATATCTGACAAAATATTTATTACTTTTCGGTAATAATGGTGAAAATCTTATTATTAATGATTCTTTCTGTGATCATTTTAAAGAGAATAACAATCTTTTGTGTCATCCTGAAATAAAAGACAATGATAAATTTATATTAACACTTAGTACTTTTAAAAAATATGTCTCTTTGGTTGATAAGAATAATGATTCAATTGTTACCTTTTGTGAATTTTATGATTATGAAAAAATGAATAAGAATAATAATGATGAGTTGAAGGCATTTGTAATAATTAATGAAATTACAAAAAATTCTATACCAAGGATGAATAACACTAAAATGCATTATGAATTGTAGTAATAATATTTTATTATTATTGTGTGAAATAAAAGATTTTGTATTTTAATTGATTTTATTAGAAATAAATAACAGTGAGAGATAACTAAAATAAATTAAATTGTAATAAATTATGCTGAAGTTTGTACAGATGAAGCTGGTGGAGAACCAAATGATCCTAAACCAGGAAGTGAAAGAGGTGGAAATCCTGGAATTTGAAATTGTGCAGCTCCATGCATAGCTGGATGTGATGGAAGGGCAATTGGAGCAAGTGTTGGATGAGTTGGAAGTGGTGCCATTGTTGGGAATGTGAATGAAATTTGTTGTGATGGTACATTTCCTCCTGCAGATTGTTGAGCTGGAGCACTGAATGATGGATGTAATGGGTGTGGTGGAAGTGAATGGAGATGTGGGAATAAATGTGGTGGGAATGTGTGTGGTGGTAAAGAGAATGGGGGAAGTGTAGGGAAAACAAATGGTGATGGTGTAGTTTGTGCTACGTATGGTTGTTGATAGACTTGTTGAGTTGGTGCAGGTTGTTGATATCCTTGTTGATTAACATTTTGTGGTTGATAAGGTTGTTGATTATATGGTTGTTGAATATTATTATTACCATTGTAAGTTTGTTGTGGATTTGGTTGGTAAGTATTAATTTGTTGTCCATTTACTTGATTTTGAATTGGTTTGGTATCAACATAATTTTGATGCATTGGTACTGGAACATTTGGTTGTCCAAATTGTTTTGGAGCTTGTGTGTTATCTTTTTTTGGGAATTCGTTATTAATCCCATTATTAACAGCATTTCTTTCAGCAGCATTAGCAACTTCTAAAACTTTAACAATTTCTTCTGGAGCTTCTTCATCAACTTCAACCATTGGCTCTGGTGGATCTGGAAGACAATTCATACGGCGTACCGTTACTTCGTAAGCAACTTTAGTACCTTCAGCATCAACGATTTTCTTTACATTAGAAATAATATCGAATGATATTTGTCTTCCATTACGAATAACTTCACCACCATTTATAGCTTCATTTGGATTGACACGAGTTGTACCAACTTCTTGTGAGAATTTTAATCCTTCAAATGAACAACATTGAAGGATTAATCTATAAAGATATCATCTAAATTATTTAACAAAAAAATATAAACATACGGTTGTCTTGGATGATCAATATATTCGATACCTCCTACCCAATGATTTTTCTTATTACATGTAAGTTCATTAAAATCTCCACTACAATTAGCGTGGAATTTTGGAACACCAGAGACTAATTTAGGTCTTTTAATAGCTCTATCACCCTCTCTAAAGAAACCATCTTTTTCTCCATTATCATCAGTCAAGAATTCACTATCATCTTCACCATCTTCTGGTTGTAAGATACATGATGGTTGAGCACAACCTAATACAGGAGCACCATCAGCAAGTACTTCAAAGGAGAATGGTACACCATATTTTCCACAAAATGATCCATAGGAAAATGTTAAAAGTGAAATTAGAAGGAATAATAATGAAAGAAGCAATCTCATATTTGTTTTAATGTATATAAATCTACAAAAATATAAAATAAATGTTATAAAATAAGTTTCTTATATTTGTTATCAAGTGATGGAAACAAAAGGATATAACATAAAAAGACGACCTTTTTATAGGAATGAAAAAGGGACAGGATGGAATGAAAATTGCAATCCATATCTCCTTTAACTTTTATTTTTTTGTACATTCTTTTGTTACAGGCATCCTCTCTTGTATACTAAAACCGGTAAAATGGGAATGGCAATATAGATAAAAATATATATTATACATTTCTTAATATTCATTAATACTAAAGGAGATTAGAACGATATATGTATACAATTAAGAAAAATTTAACAACAAGAGCCTTCTAAAATTGTACAATAGATATTATCATGTTCTGTGAATTTTAATATGATAATATAAATTGTACATTTTACATAACATTTTATATATCTGTGTCGACATCAACCGGCTGGTAAGACACCAAATATCTTAATATATACAGTTCAATTATATATTACTCTTTCCTATCCATAAAATAAGAAAGGGTTTAATTTTTAAAAAGGTCCACCATCAAAGGTATAATAACATATCACATTAATAAATCATAAATAAATACAAAAACTATTGATAAATCATTTTGATTAAACTTGACAATATCCAAATATATGATCTTAATCTTATTATAATAATAATAAATCTCCTAATTTTTTCACACATTAAGTTTCACCTCATTTTCAAAAGTTATATTATGTATAATAAAATTTATATATAAACATTACAAAAGAGAAGTAAAAACAGGAATTTTCCAGGAAAAGTAATTTTCATTTTTTATATGTCATGTTTAATATTTAATAAACCTGTTCATTTTTATTCTCTTCCCCTTTTAACCTTTACTGAAACGTTAGGAACGTTGTGATAATGAATATTCAAGATTTTTATTCACAATCGTGACACATTAAGAAAAAGTTTTTTAATTTTATATTTATATTGTTTTTACTTTATAAATAAATTATTTTACAAATTTATTTATTAAATTGTATTTTAAAAACGGATATCAGGAAAAAAAAATTTTTTTTATTAATAGTTTGTTATTTAACAATGGAATGTTATAAATTAAATCTTAATTTACAATTACAACAAGTCCTATATATATATGTATATACAAACAACCAACCCAACTAGCATAGTGAAGAAAGAGTAATGGTGAAGGTCGGAAGTTAAAGTAAGGCAAAGTCAGTTTATCAGTGTCTAAAACACAGGCAATATCATAATTAATGATATTATTTGTACCTAAACACTGTAAATAAAAAGCCATTCGTGTTCGATGCAATATGAAAGTTCTTCATTAATGAAGAGTTTCATTTATAAATGAACATGAAACAAATATATAATTAAATTGATTTGTTAAAATTTTATTTTTAATAAATATTTTTTGTTTTATAATAAAAATTTATGAACTATTGACACTTATTTTGAAATGGAATTTGAAAGAAAAAATATATCATATGGGTATCTGATTACATCATAAATTTTTATAATCCTTAAAATCGGGTCAGTTATTAGATTAGCCTGGATAATTACAAAAATAAATATCTTTTGTCCATTTAGATAAAGCAATATATCTAAAATATGCACCCAAAAAAAGTGATGATATCCATTATGATAAAGATGGAATTTAAATTATGTAAGGTATTAATATTTCAAGTAATTTGTACTCTATTAAAAAGAATATTTTTAACTTATTGGTGAAAAAAATGTTTCTTCAAAAACAAGGATTTAAAGTCTTTTTTATACTTAACCTTGACCAGAAGCTCCCGAATAATATATATATCAAAATGTACGTAACCCTCCCTCTTCCAATTAACAATTCCATATAACATTACCCATCTCATCAACCTATGATTTTGTTATAGAGTCCATTGAGGGAGTGAATAACTATATTTATATATTTACGATTATATTCATTTAAAATAAGTTTTAGGTAATATATAAATAAAGTTACTTCATTATCTCAGTCTCACTTAAAAAGATTTTTAGTATACATATTTAACAATGAGGAGATATATTTTTTATTATTTATTTGCCATTATTATTTTGAATCTATTTAAATATACATATGGTTGTTCTCCTAACACATATGGAAGCAGTTATAGTAGTGGGCAAACTGGAGGATCCACATACACAACTTCATACAATTCTTATCAAAGTGATGTGCCAACAGCTAATATTAATAATGGATTTCAAACACAACAAGCATCATATCAAGCACCTGCATCTTATGGTGTTGCTTCTAGTGGTTTTAAAGCTAGGAGTGAAATTAAAAAGTTAAAGAAATGTATTCGAGATGATTTTGGAAGTTATTCAGCCTCGGAATTGAAATCCCTAGCTACATTTTATCCATTTAATAAAGATCCAAATAAAATTCCATCTCTACTTCTAGATGGTCATGCTAGTTGTGATTTTAGTAATTTTAAAGAAAAATGTTCTTGGCACTCTGAAATTGGAGGGAAAAATTCTTTCAGGATTGCTAGATATGAGAGTCTATTTGATTTAAATAAATTTGATTGTACTTCCAATCGGGATTTTAATTTTGGTATATTTTACATTAACTTCTTTTATTAACAAATATTAAATGTACCTTTTTTATTATAGAGGATTATTTTCTTTTTGGATCTGTTTTTAAGGAAGAAGGAGGAAATATAATGGCAAGATTTATTAACCTAGATTTAGATGTTCCATGTCAATATGGAAAAGCAACATTATCATTTGAGTAGGTCTAATAAAATTATTTATAAATTAAATTTATAACAATAAAAATAATTTCTTATTTTTAGATATTGGTGTAACAATGAGAGCGCACAGCTTGAAGTTTGTGTTGTAATAAAAGAGAACAGTGTTGAGGTATGTGAACCGGCGGCTATTGATGAGAATCCTTTGACATTTGAGATGCCCGAAAATTTGAGACCTTTCACAATACGTTTACATATAAAAAATATAAATGAAAATAATGTTATTTTAATTGATAAAATTAAATATGATGCACAGTTGTGTGAGAATGTAGAAGAGGGAGAGGATATGTCAATTAGCAATAGTAATGAAACATTAATTGGAATTCATGGAAATGAGATTGATGATAATCCTACACAAAGCCCAGAAAAAGTAAGATATGTTGTTGATGATGGTCATATAGTGAAGGATGAAAAAGTTGAAACGTCATTTGTAACGGAGGATTATAATGAGGTGATGGATGGTAATGTGGAAGATAATTCAGACGCGACCCCATTATCAGGAAAGGAAAAAGAGACACTATGTGGATTATTAAGGTGTAATTTTAATGATAATAGTACATGTAATTATAATCCTTTCAGTGATCTTGCTACGTAAGTTATAATATTAATCTTTTCCTGTTCTCATTAACCTCTTTCATCTTAAGTCGACCATGGCAGCTTTCTTCAGTTGGTGTTGGTAACCCTTTAACAGGAATTCATAAAACAGATCCTAATGATAATGTTAAGGGAGGATATTTTTTGTTTGCGGGTCATGATATTGAACCAAATGATGGAAATGATGTTTATATATTAGAATCTCCTATATTCAAAAGTGACGATGATTTTTACATTTTATTTGATATATATCAAAGATCTGTTGGGGTAAATTTTTTGATATGTTTAGATACATTTGAAAATTGCCCATACAAAAATCCACCTGTCAACAAGAATAGATACTGGTTTACTAAAGAAAGACTTCTAATAGAAAAGGCAACAACAAAGATATATTTTGTAATAGACCTCATAGATCCACATCAATATTTTGCACTTGATAACATACAGTTAGAAACGTTTACAGCCAACGGATATGAAGATTATTGTCCAAAAAGAAGACAAACTTAGTAAAACTTAAATATGCCATTTCTTAATAAATATATATTGAACTATTATTATTATTATCTGTGTCCATAAAATACCTGTTTATATATAAAATTATAATAATAAAATATATATATTTTTTGAGAAAAAAAGATAAAAGTCAACTCAATTACATGTAATATGGTATGACACTTAAAATAATCTTGACAATCTCTTAACTTGTGATACCTTCTTAATAACTTTTGTATTGTTATTATTATCCAAGTTTTCTTTTCCCTCAAAAGAGATTCTTTTTCTTTACAATTTTATATATATAAATTTTTTGTTAAAATAAACAGGTATATAAACGTATATATATTATAAAAATGTGTAATCAACACTTCTTTTTTATCTATTGCTTCTACCATCTCCTCAACAAGTTTCTTTTGGATATAAAAGAAGATTATAATATTTTATGTATTTAGCATCATTTTTATCTTTAACTGTCGTCATATTTATAATTTATTTTTGAAAATCATTCATCTTCAACTATCTAATGAAAATTCATTGAACCTTTATAATTATAACCTTAAATTATCTACCCATACACAAAATGATAACTAACATCTTTATATAACTTATAACTTATATAATTTTTCCTTAAACTTCCAAATATTAGCATGTAAGTGTTTTGACAAATCACCTCAAGGTCTTCATATAATGATATAAAATAATCTAGTTTCAATAATCTCTTAAATTAATTTCTTTAATCATTAATATATAGTAGCTTGACATTTTTATACAGAAAGCATAATAAAAATGAGATGATGAGTCATGAAAATATATAATGATCATGTATAAATGTTTTCGGATTATATAAAATATAAATTTATTTCCCTTTTTAATTCTAGTCAAATTGTACAATAACTTTAAGTGGAACGAATTATTGTAAGATAGAGGTAAAACATATATCATATACTTTTATATTATTCAAAGGAAATATAGCGAAAGTTATACTTATTAATATCATGATAAAGGAAGTTATTTTAATTATTTTATATCTAAATATTATTCTTTCACAATACCCATTTCCTGTAAGTTTCAATTGTTACTTGTTAATAAATATTTCAAATTAAGGAAAGATATCCTATATTTAGTGAACCTATTAATAATTATGGTTATCAAAATCAATTTTTAAATCCAAATATTATTCCATTAACTAATTTGGAAAAGTATCAAATTGAGCAATTACAAAAAAGTGAAAGGAATAAAGTTATTGAACAACAACCGATTGCTCATAGAAATGGTGTTGAAACTTTTATTGAAAGATTAGCTGATAAATTACCTGAAATAACTGAGAAAGTTATTAAAATTATACCACAACATTTTGATAAGGATAATAATGAGATGACTAAATTTAGAAAATACTATCAAAGAAAAGCCTTTGGAACAGAAATCAGTAGATCAGATGATAAATCGAGTGAAACAATGGTTGAGATTAATGATTCATTTGATACTGTTACAAAACCAGATATTAAAATTGAAAGAGAAGATAATGATAATGTTAAATTCTTTAATCCAAGACAACCATCTCATGAAGGACCATTTTCTTTCATAAATTCCTTACCATCTCCAGATACTATTTTTGGATTTACAAGTTTAATCGGTGAGAATAATAATAATAATTATAAAGTCACAAAAAGGGATGACAAAGATGTCGATTTGATTAATATACAAGGAATACCCATTGAGAAGGATGAAGATGATGAAATAGTTAGTTATGAAAAACCAGCGGAAAAAATATCATCAGTTTATGTAACAACAACATCGTTACCATTAACAACAGAATCTGGAGCAGGTGACTTTGCTAAAAATATTTTGTCAAAATTTTTACCTTCACCAGGTGAGATAAAAAAAGAATCATCAATGGAATTGATTGGGAACAAGAAGAAAACAACAGAACCAACACCAGAAAATTTGATTTCAGCATTATTAAATGGAAAATTAGATAAAATAGATTGGTTATCAGCATTTTTGGGAGGAAATAATGAAGATGAACATTCTCCAAATCCATTATCACAACTTTTCAAAGGTGGTCTCCTTGGAAGTGCAACCAATTTTGATGCTCCAATTGTTAAAAATAATAATAATAAAAAAACAGAAAGTAGAGAATTTCATTAAGATTGATTATTATTAAAAATATAATATTATTAAGTGATCTGTTGTAAATATAATTTTAAAACATAAAATTTGACCTATTAATTTTGTTATGTAAAAAATATTTTTAGAATCATTAATATTAATTTGGTGGTATTTAAAATGAAACATTTTTTGTTATTAATATTAATAACTTTTAAAATTATGAAGTTGATCATTATATTTTTGTTCTTCTTATCATTACTTATCTCTATTAGTGGAAAATCAGTTCCAGCAAGTGAAATTATGGATGAAATGAAAGAAATTTTACCTTTTTTGGAAAAATATAAGGTATGTTTTAAATTAATTTACNTAAAAATATTAGTTAACTATTTAGGTAAACTTAGCTGAATTGTATACAGATTATATAAAAGATTCTAAATGGAATGTTACCGAGATAGATCAAACTAATTTGAAGGAATATGGAAATTTAGTGGGTGGTAAGTTTTTTTAAACAAATTTAATAATAATTATTTTAAGATGATAAGAAAAAGGATAATGATTAATTACTTTTATATAATAAAAACAAAATTAAAGCACAATAGTAAACAAAAATTGATAAATATAAATATTTTTCTTGTCATTACATTATGTACATTTTTATATATAAATATTAAAAAAAAAGGCAAATAGTGTTTTTAAGTCGTTAATTGGTATCATTAAAGAAAGGCAAAAAAAAATAGTTTTGATTGTTTGTAATAAAAACTATGTTAAAGTCAGGTATGTACAAATATAGACTTTTTTTGGTAGTAAAGCACTTTTAATTATCGTAATGATGAGAATGTTGTGTATTGAGAGAGAGAGAGAGAGACTTTTATGTACTGAAGAAGGAAAAGCTGAAAAAAAGCTATTCAGGAAGAGATCCGTTAATTTTCCCCTTTTTTTGTTTAATATTGTCAAAATTTTCATCTAGTTTTGAGCAAATTGAATATTTATTAAAGCGTGTTAGTTCTCTTTTACAAAATCTATACAATACTTCTAATTCAGAAAATGATGGAGTATCTTTTAATATAGTCACTATATTTTCATACAAATCATCATCTACCTCTATCTCTCTAACAGATTCTTCCACTTTCCGTTTCAATTCTAATATATCGCAATCTGGATGCGTTCGTTTACGATTTGTATTATTTATTGATATCAAATGTTGGGGAGATTTTTCTTCATTATTTGTAACAGCTTTCGATAGAAGATAACTAGGAGGTTTTTTTTTCTTTATTTCTACAGCTTCTGCTGCTGGATTAAAACTGCCCTTTATCAATGTTCTTTTAAGAGGATTAATTATTTTTGCTGATAAGAGATTAAGAGATGAATTTTTGGCATTTGACCCGTGATTTGAAGATGTTGCATCATTTTCTGATACAGTATTATTTGTATTTATTTTTGAATTTTGATACTTGTTATCTTTCATTAGTTCATTTGTCAGCAAATCATTAGATAGCAGTATAGGAGTTTTCAGGCAATTGATATCATTAAGTGATAACGATTTAAAGTCTTCTACCGAATTTGTATTCAACGTTTTTAGTGAGGAATCTACGCTATTGTTTACATCATTATTAATTGATTTGTTGTCCTCAGAATCTTTATCAAGTCCATGTTTTTCTGCTAGCTTTTTAAAATCTTCACATATTTTTTCAGTTAGACTACCATCTGGACTAGAGGAACGTGACACAAAAGCACTATCTACACTATATACAGTATCTGTATCACTAATATCAGTACTAGCTTCACTAATATATCCATCACTCCTAATAAGTCCTAAATTACCACAATTCTTTTTCCCATAAAATGACAATACACGATCCATATCTAATGGACCTTTTCGTTTCTTAGTCATATCAAATCTTTGGAATTTTTTACCATTTCCATTTACTCCGTTGTTGCCATTCTCAACCTCATCTTTGTCTTCAGGAACTTCATCAATATCTATTACATTCTTCTTATCTGATTTAAATGGATTTCCAAATTGATGCAACTTATCTGACTTCCCATTAATCTCTTCAAATGGATCACGTAATAAAATTTTTTGTCCCAACTGAATTCTTTTAACGGAATATGAATCATAATCACCCATACCTTGTATTCTTTGACTTTGCCATTCTTCTATACTACACAAATTAGTTTTTTCACCTGGAACACCACCACAAAATGGATTTACATTCTTTTCTTCAGATATCAAATCATAATTTTTCATAACTTTAAGAGTTTGATTTAAAAGCGTACTATCATTATTTGCTTCTGTGGCACTTCTACGTAAGGCATAAGCATTTTTGTAACAATGACTACTTTTAAATGGAGAATATGAAGGATTTGAAGAAAAATCAAATCTTAATTTTTTGAGATCTTTTACAATATTTACAACATCATTCAATTTTCCAATAGGTGCTACTAAAGCATTCTTTTCATCTAATAGGGATGGAATGATTGAATGTCTGCTATAAGAGATTGGATAAGAGATAGGTTGTTGACTTTGAATTTGAATTAGTCCAAGACTCATCATCATACACGTTTGATAGGAATCCGTAACACTTTTATTAACCTCATCCATTTCTTTTTTACCACTTTCTTTAATCTTATGAAGTATATTAACAACTCGTGGTGGATAACTTGTAGTTATTGCTAATCCATTTCCTTCTTCCAAACAACGAATGGTTAATTTCATTTGTTTTGTTTGTTTCTTAATCATATTATGATAATACATTGGAATTTCTCTTAAATAATTTTCAAATCTACTATTTAGCTCATTATCAATTCTACAACCTTTCATCTTCCAATCCCTAATTAGGCAATCTAGCATCAAAAAGTTGTAAGGACCAAGATATAAATGGATGGCAGTAAGTGTTGAATTTGGTTTCAGAAAACCAAATGTTTCTCCAATTCCTTTCTTAGGACCACTATTTTCAACAAAAACTGGCCAACACACATTTGAAGGAAGATAATTTCCTGAATTATTTTTATTATTCTCCGAAACTGTCTTAAGCATAATAGTTGACAATAAACATAGTTCCAATTCATATTTATCAAAAGCAAAATCATAATTATCAGTAAACTGGAATGAACTATCAGCTTTAACAATTAATGTAGGATTAACCGTTCTTGTAGGAAATTTCTCCCTAACATCAGCGGGCCAAAAATTTTCAGGAATTAACCATCCACCGATGAATTTAGGGTTTCTATGTTCTCTAATTAAAACAGGTTGTGTTTTTAATGACTTGGAAATATTTTTCTTTTCATTTTCATTACCACAGGAAAGACCATGTAAATCAAATTTTACCAAAGTTCCAACACATCCAGCTCGATGAAATATATGTTCTGTTATTGTATTGAGCATACTAACATGAGTAACAATAAAGGAACGACCACCAGCTGATTGACAAAACGACTCGTAAAATGGATCACATTCAATATTTGTTATTTGGTAAGACGATTTCCTTGCTGGTGCATTTCCAGATATCTTTAATACTAAAGTAAAAAATTTTTGATCCCATCTAAATGGTTGGTCATAAAATTCTTGTAAAGAATCCTGCGCCTGTGGTATTATTAATTTTTCATCCCTTAATTGTGACAAACCATCTGTTAGGTGAATTATAACTGTATCTTGCAAAAGTTGTGGAGATCTTCCATATCCAAAGCGATCACAACCATTTAACTTTCTATTTAAATGTATATAATGAAATATTTGTTCCAATGCACCGAATAAATTTGCTTTACCACAAGGTTTGATAAGGCGAAGTTGTTCAAAGAACAATAAACCGGAATCTTTTAATATAACCTGTAATTGTTTATCAAATATTATTAATTATTTAAAAATATTAACTAACCTTCTGATGCCTCACAGCCTCTTCAGAAGTATATAGCAGAAATTTGTCAACTTTTGAGAATACTGGATCTTTTAAACGAGCCTTAAAAAAAAAGATATAAATGTTATTGTTTTGATAATAATAAACTTACTCTTACAAATCCATCAATCCACACTTTTGCTTCATCTAATAATGTTGTGCCCCTCCATGTTCTAGCAACCATAGAAGCTGAATTATCAACTAAGAATACAAAGCATACCATAATTTGGAGATATGTCAAATAAATTTAATAGATATAATTGTATGTCAACTTCAAATATATAAGTTTAATCTAAAAAAAAGAATATTAATAACATTTTTAAATACTCATCATCTATTAAAAAAGTTGTGACAATAAGGAAGCATTCACTATCCTTACTCACTCCCAACACAAATTCGCGTCAAAAATTGCAACAAAACGGAGATTTGATTAATTAAACATTAGAGAATGTAATTGTTTAAGACTCATTATTGTATGGAAAAAACTTATTATTACAAAAAAAGTTGGTGACATTTCTAATGTATTGGTAAAATATGATTTTTTATACTTCAATTTATATCAAATAGATACTTATTTTTTGGTTAAAAATGGCTTTTCCCCTTTAGTCCCCCAAAGTACATGTATATGGTTCCAATATATATTTTTATGATAACATACATAAATAAATACAATGAAAAATTAATAATTGAAATAATAAAGCATAAAAGCTTTTGTTTACCTTTCTTTTACCTCAGAAAAATAGAATTAAATGTATATATTTTCTACAATATTATACATGATATATCTTTTTTGTAATTCTTTTTACAATGATTGTTAAGGTCATTTTTTCAACGATAAAAGAAATAGAGAAGATATATTAATAGTACTATTATCAGTAGGTTAAATTATTCATCTTTTTAAACACTATACTCTATGAATCATATATAAGATGCTTCAATACAATTTTATTATATTGAAAACAAATTTTAAACATTTATAAGACAGTTGAGGCAAATTTTAGATGAAAGTCAAATTTTTAGGAGTAAATTATAACAAACAAATTTCCTTTAAGGAATCAAAAATGAAAAAATAATATATTAATAACTTCTAACCCTAAAGGAACTTTTTTCCTACTCACGTAATTAAAGCGTTCCATTGATCATTTACTGATGTTTTTTTTTTAAAATACTAATATGTAAACATAGTACTTCCTGTCATCTAATAAACGTTGCTGAAAAAAAAATGAATTATTCATTTATGTTCTAACCTAAAATATTGATGATATTATTTTCCCATATACTTTATAGATGGTACCAATAGCTTATCGGTGATATTTATACTATTATACATAACACATCTCTCCTTCAACTTTTGATATATATTAAAAAAAGAACTATATTTGGAAAATATTAAAGAAATAATAATCCATTTCATTAGCAGCATTCTCTTTTTCCCATTGATGAAGATTATTTTATCAAGTTTTTGAATAGTTACATAAGATGTAACTTTAATTATACTTATTTATAGATAATCTTTCTCGGGGATGAAAACTTTATAGAATATCATCAGTATAAGAGTGATGTTATGTAGTCTTATTCATATATATATATCGTAGGCTGAGAGAGAAAATGCATTAAAAGAGTAGAGTTAGAAATGACCCAAATATAAATAAATTAAAATAGAAGAATGGTTCAATTTATAAAAAATATATAAAAGTTCTTTAACAAAACTTTGTCAAAATATTACCAAAAAGTACTATACATAGTACATGTTTTTTTTTCAGGTGCTACTTAAAGATGTTAAAAGCTTTTCCTTATACCTACATATATAAAAACCTAAAATTGAAAAAAAAAATCAGTAATTAATTATTAACCTCTTTGATAATATTTATAAGTCGTTATAATACCACAAGAGAGAGGTTGGATGAGATTTATAAAATCAGTGGTTGCATATGCCCAACTATGGTGGGTAGTTGCATTATTCTTGAAAAAGTAACAACCATTTTTCCCTCATTAATATATTGTTCCTTATACTTATTGGTATTCTTAGCGTAGACCCAGACATATGTTGTGTGTATATATAACTATACCAAAATATCAGAACACGTGGTAGACTTCAAAGTTGCCTTGTTGAATTCTGAATATATTGACCCAAAATGAATTGAACAAAAAATCCCACCCAAATAAATTTTTACACCTAAATCAACGATTGTCAGCGGTATATAGACATATACACACAGAGTGTTTTCTATATCAAATGATATGATAATAGAAAACTTACAATCTATTGACAACAACTACTTATGCATATAATTTTGATACGACTGGAGTGAAATGGTAAGGAGTCAGGTTTATATATTGTCTATGGAAGGCGTAGCACGAAGAGGCAGAGTTTCCAGATAAAAGTATTCTTATTTGTATAACGTGTATTCAAAGAAAATTTTTTATTCATGTGGAATATCGTTTAACTGGCATTTTTTCTTAAAACGAAACTTTTGAGCATTTATTTGTTTCTCTAATATTTTTTTCTATAGTTAAAATTCAAAAACGCAGCGAGTATCAACATTTATAGTATGAATAGCCTGGTAAACTATGGATCTGATAGTGATACAGATTCTTCTCAAGATCAAACAATAGAAAAGAAGAATAATTCTGGAGAGTTTAGTGAGATTAGAGAACCTAAACCACCGAAAGGACATAATGATGTGGTTGAAGTTGAACAGAATACACCTGATGTAATAGTGGAAAAATCACCAGAAGATAGTAAAGCAGATAGTATATCTACATTAAAAAATATTCCCAGTCCAGATACTGCATTACTACAAACGCCATCAGAGTCTTCCTGTGAAAAGATAAATCTAGATGATGATGATGATATTCAATTACCTCCATCTCCAAATAATTGTGATCCTGAGTTGGAGCAATGTTTTGTAAAATTTCATTCAATGAAAGAAAATGGTCATGATTTTCTCAAAACTATTACATCTATAAGAAATTTTAAAAATCCATCAAGTTATACAGGTTTAATAGAGCTTACAGGAATAGATGAAAGAGGTACAAATTTTCCATCAGATGTTTATGATCCTCATTCATTCTTACCAGAAGACTACTATGATAAAATATCGGAAGTTCAGAATAAGATGTTAGAAAAGATGAAAAAGGAGTCCTCAGGGCGTAGGAATTAAAGACAATAAATTATAAATAATTTCCTTTTAATGTATATAAAAGTGCAATTCCTATATATATGATATATCTCTTTTTATATCATTTGAAATTTATAACTTTCTCTTAACATCTATTTTAAAAAAAAAGTCCTACTATAATGTAAATATTTTCTCTAAATTGCAAGCATTTTTTGATAAAAAAATTGTTGTTTTGTATTAAACAAGTTTAAAAATATAAAATAATAATAAAAAAATTAAATTTATAACGCTAATGTTACACTACCATTATAACTTTATAAACTAGATCGGTATTTAAAAGTAGTAGTAGGAAATATTTTAGGATGATATTATAACATGAGAAAGTAGATAAAAATTATATAAAAGGAAACTAATTCTGCAATATGTCAATTTTTATAAAAATAAAATGATTTAAAAAATCGTATAAAAATAAAAGAAAAACTATCTATTATGACTTTTATATAGAAAATATAATATTCAAATTTTTACTATATGCAAATTATAATTAATTATTTTAAAATACCTTTATTTAAATAAATTAAAAGTCTTCCTTATATAGGAGAATAATTGAAATAGAAAAGGAATGTATAATTAAAATAAGAATATAAGATGTTTTAACGTGACGTATCTATTATGTGTTAAAAATTGATTATACACTATAAAATAATATTTATCCATATCAAATAGCATAATTCTTTTTTTTTTACTTCAACTAAATGATATTGAGATTAGGAAGAAAGAGAAATAAAAACTTATATAGTTTGATATAAAAAAACATTATTGTTTTGTTCTCACATATATATGTCGAATGTCATACCCTTTAAATTATTTAAATGCCAAAAGCATAAATTAAAGACTATCTTTATCCCTTCAATTACTTCTTCTCTTAATTAAAATTTAACAAAAATATTCTTTTTTTATTTCATAACGAATAGTGGAGTACCGTTCGTAAATACTATTTTTGAAAAAGGATACTTATTTCTTATTAATTATTATAAAATTTTATAGCAATATTTTCAAAATCTAATAAATATAAAATGAGTTCAGGAAAATTAATTATAAAAGCATTGAATCCCAAGATATTTAATAATGGTAAAGAATTATCTCAAAAACTTTTATCAAATCCTATTTTACATTATAAAGGACAATTCCTTGTTGTTAATAAACCTTATGGTGTACCATGTTTAGGATATAAACAAGAACATGGAGGAATATTTAATGATTCAAAAAAATATGATAAAGATAATAATGATGGTGATATTGATACAATAATTGTTGAAAAAAAAAAGATTACAAATGAAGTAACTATAGAGAAAGCCATTCCATTTTTAAATGAAGCATTAAATGAGAGGAGAATTCATTTTTGTACTGGTTTAAAAAGATATATAACCGGCCCAATTGTTTTACCATCTTCGGATGAGAGCTATGAAAGGATAAAATCTTCAATAAAATTTGCTTCAGTTATTTCAGGAAATGAATTTTTACAACATCGTGCATTAACACTTTGTTTAGGGAGACCAGAGAAGGATTCAGGAAGTATTTTTGGAAATATTTCATTTGCCACAATCAATGGACATTCGGAATACGTTTTTAATGAGAAGAAAGCAAAAAAGCGCGCCATTAAAGGTAAATTTGCTGTTGAGGGATCATTGAAATATCGTGTTATTGCATGGAATGGAGAAATATCTTTGGTAGATTTATCATTTACAAAATTTACAAGACATCTCCCAAGAATTATTTTATCATATCTTAAAGCACCACTCCTTGGTGATACATTATATTGGAGAAGATTTGCAAATATTAATGGGCATATGACTGATGTTGACATAAAAAGCCAGAAAAGTGCTAGACACGCCTTGTATTATCCTCAAAAATTATTAAAGACATTAGAGTTATCAGAGAATGAATTTTCCACAAATGTGCCATTTTATTTCCACGTTTATGAAAGTATTTATCCTCGATATAACAATGTAAAAAAAGCTTCAAGTGAAGATTTGGTTGTCATGGCACCCCCACCAGGTAATTTTTATACCTTATTGTTAAATCATAAATTTTATAACTTTTATTATAGAGCATTTCGAAGCAATGATAAATATTTTAGGTTATAAGAAGGAAGCTAAGTTGGCAATGGAATGTATTAGGAGTGATGATTATGATGTTATAGATGAGAATGTGATTTCTAAAATTTAGAAAACTATTTTAATAATTTTTTTTTTACAAATAATTTTTATATAAATATTCGTTTTGTAATAATGTACATATTTGTTCAAAAATCATTTTATACAATAATTCTATCTCCTTCCGATAATATCATTTAGTAAGCCCTTCTCATTCGGGTTACCATCACGTTTATTTCTCAATCAATGTATGAGAGAAATATAAAAAGAAGAAGTAACGATTAAAAATAATATTTTTTGATATTTAATATTAAAGTTCTAAATCATATTATGAGTCATTTTCTTGTTTTAATATTTTTTACAATGATGTGAATAATTTAAAATATTAGTTAATTAGTATCACGTGCAAACTTTATATTTCTTTTATTATACTTTCAAGGATGTATCTTTCCAACAACTTCTGTTGTTATTAAATCCATTAAAGCATGATTGCTATAACTCACATTTCTCCATGTTATAAAAGTATTAAAGCGCATTCTAACGTTCTGTCGAAAACAATATATTTAAGAATCAAATGTGTTTGTGTCAACCGAAACATTTTTAGATAAACAAAGCCATTATTGATTTGTTTTACTTTTTTTTTACCAAAATATTTTTACTTTACAATTAGCATTATAAGTAGTACTTTGTTATAGATAGTTTTCATAATTTATATGTCCATTCTTTTACATTGGTAAAATATTATATATATATGAATCATACAACTATATACAAAATAGCATGTGTTTTATATTTCAAAATATATTTTAAAAGACTGTTTAAAATGACACTAGCTCCTCTTATTCTCTATATCATTTCGTTTATGAAAGATATTATTTAAAAGTTTTTAAATTTTTTTTTATTTTAGTATATCTTAAAGATGGCTTACTCTTATAATGGACAACAACCTCCCTACCCTCCTAATGCTGGTTACAACCCTCAAGGACAAAATCCTTATCAACAAATGAATCCACCTCCCCAAGCAGGGTGGAATCAAAGTGGTAAGTTTTATAGAAAAAAATTAGATAATGAGAGTATTGATATAATGTTGAATTAACTTCATTTCGTCACAAGAGAGGATCACTACAAAATAACTTTTTGCACAGGTGAAAATAAATCGACATAGCCATTTTGTTATCATTATTACGTTTAGATTTATTATTATGATATATCGCTTGTACATTTTTATATGTTTCTTTTTTTATAGCATACGTTCCACCACCACCAAGAATGAATTATGGTCATGCAACGGAGACTGGTCAAGGTGACAAACGCTTTGACTTTACAGAAGCTTCAATTCGTGCAGCATTCGTAAGAAAAGTTTTTACAATGGTTTCAATTATGCTTTTGGTTGTTGCAATTATGACAGCAGTTCCTTTTATGCATACAGGAGTCAAGACATTTGTTCGTCAATCTCCAGCTATTTACTTTTGTTCTTATGGTGTTTTTATGGTAGTTTATATTGCTCTCATGTGTTGTGAAAGTGTTAGAAGAAGTTTCCCAGCAAATCTCATTTGTACTGCAGTATTAACACTCTCTATTGGATATATGACAATGATGATATGTTCAATGTATGATATTGTACCAGTTCTCCTTACATTAATCATCACAACAGTTTGTTGTGGAGGTATTATTATCTTCTCAATGCAATCAAAACATGATTTAACATCAAAGATGGGATACCTCTTTATTGCTTCAATGGCAATAATGGTCTTCGGATTTGTAGCTATCATTGCTGCAGCCGTTTTCAAAGTTAAATTCCTCTACACAATCTATTCTGGTTTAGCTGCTCTCCTTTTCATGTTTTACCTTGCTGTTGATATTCAAATGTTGATGGGAGGAAAAAAATATGAACTCTCTCCAGAAGATCACATCTTTGCTGCTATCCAAATCTTCATTGATATCGTTTACATCTTCTGGATGTTACTTAACATTATTGGTGGTTCTAGCAGGTAGGCTAGATAATTTTTTTTTACTAATTAATATCTCTGAATTTATAGAGATTAATTTTTTAACATAAATTAATAGGGTGTCAGGTTATGATAAGATATGAAATATAATGTAATGATTAAGACAGAGAAACGATATATGAAAGGTTGAAATTTTAAACGACTCCTAAAATAAATATTATAATTATAAGGTTTCAAAAAATCACATTTTCTTTTGTTTCCTTCCTTATTTTTGACATCAATTGTATTATTTAAATATATAATTAAAAACATGTATTATATTATACTCCTTCATTGTTATTATAATACATACTTTGTTTTTTAATTACTATTTATAAATTTTTTTCGTTTTTCCTTTGTAATATAATTTCATTGCTACAATAATAAAACTTGACGTTCAATATGTTTTATTGGCCTGAATGAGGAATGTATTCATTTCTTGGATATTTTTATTGCATATTAGGTCTGTATATAAAGATCAGGATTTTATTATGTAGAGATCATATTTTGTTAAAAGAGATGAAAGTTTCACTCTGTGTATTTTTGGTATTAACATCATTAACGTATATTTCTTGTGATGGTTCTTCAAAATACAATTATCAATATGTTTACTCAGCATCTCCAGAAGATAAAAATACAAAGACAGGATCATTTCATGTTTCAATGACATCTGATGGTAAGAATAATGAATGGAAAACTGTTATCAATGATGAGGGAGATGTTGACATATTGGAAAAAATTCCAATTTTAAACAATATCCTTCAAACTAATGGAGAGGAGAATAAAATCAAGATACTTAGAAATAATATAAGAAGAAGAAACCCTTCTAATTACAGGAAATCACCAGTAATTTATGAATGGGTAAGTCCATCCTCTGATTCACAACCTTCTGAAGAAATATTCAAAAATTTCCCTGTCCCAAAAGAAATTTTTAATGATAAAGTTATACCACCAAGATCCCCAATCCCGTTATACCAAAGAAACAATATTATTGAACGTCCAATTGATCGTACACCTGAAAATTTTTTACATCCACAAGAAATGGTAAATTCAAACTTTCTTCAAAAAATGGATTTTGCCATACCATGGTTTGGTGCACGTTATTACGAAAAACATCAACCAATCCCTGAATCAGTAGCTCCGGTTGATTATGTTAGAAATCATGCAATGAATACATATGGAAATGGGAGAGAATTATTCAATGAAATGCAAGGAAAACTTAACAATCTTTTTAAGGATTTTAACTTTTAAAATAATATTATTTATATTTATTAAGCATTAATTTTTTTATTAACAAAATAGATTTGTGACATAAATGTTTATTATTATTTTGTTATCAATAATATTTGGTGAAAAATTTGTTTACAAAATATCAATATGATGACGCTCATCTCAAAAACTTTTGACATCATCAAAAATTTGTGTGTAAAATAGTATGACTTCTTATTCAGGAATACAACTTTTTAACTCATTCGACCTATTTCAATTTAGTGACAATAATTAAATGATTTTTTTAAAATATAAATTGTAAAACCTTGGGATACACATATTTTTATTATCGTCTTTTGATCTTTGATTATGAAAATTAAAATAGATCACCTACAAGAAATCTCTAGTATAAAATGATACAATTTCAAAGATAATAATCATAAATAATGATTAGTTATATATTTAATTTTTTCAATAATTACAAATATTTTATTTTACCCCATAATAATTAATAAGTTTGAATTAGAAGAAATATAAAAATTCATTTTTTTTAATATATATCATGATATTTTATAAAACATAAAGACGCCATTTTTATTTAAAAAAATTAAACAGAATATGACAACTTCATTGATTTTATTTGAATATAAAAAAGTTTCTCCATCTATAAACTTTTATGTACATTCTCGTAACTTTACTTTAACTCATTCTAACATTTACTTTTAAAAAATACACGTATTTAGATAAACCATCTTATAATACATCTAAACAACACACATAAAAATATCTTAATTTTTGTTCCGTTATTTCTTGCACATACACATAATATTTTCTTATTGATGAGGCACATCCAATGCTTTTATTTATATTTTAGAAAAATAAAAAAATTTTTCCTCTCCCTTCAAAGTTGAATTGATAAATGTACACACACTTATATATATATACTAACAACATAGAAAAATATTTTAACAGAAAAAAAATCTCCAATATTTTATTATTACATCAAATTCTATTTTTTGACAAAAATTATCTTATCAGAATATTATTAAAATTTAATATTATCTATATCGGTGCAATTATAGTTTATAACAGATAATAAGTACCGGTGTTGGTGACACGAAATATCGTTACATTTAATAAAATATTTAAATTAAACTAAGCTACTTAACTTGAATTTTTACATACTATAATATATATAATTTGAAATAACGAACATTGTTAATATTTTTTTTTAATTCATATATATATTAAAATGGACGTGTATGTGAATAGAGAGAGGTATATGTTTTTAAATTCTGTTAAGTATCATAATTTTAATTTATTGTTCATTCAATCAATTTTATTTATCATAGAATATAATAAACTTCCGGATACATTTTATTCATACACTTTTTATTTTTCCTAATTTAAAAATAACAAAAAGTAAATTTTTTTTTAAACTTTAATTATACTTTTTATTTATATTAAAACACTTCCGGTTTACATTAGAACACTGAAATATTTTATTATAGCTAATTTTTAAGGTATATAATTTTGGTAATGGCAAGAATAATGTATCACCCAGCAATAATTCATGATAAGTTTAAGTAAAAAAAAAAGATGTCATTTAAAAGCATTCAACTTTTCCACTTATAGCAATTTAATTTAAAATTTAAAATGTCGATAAAATGAGTTTGTAAAATAATATTTATCAAGGAAAACATATCGTTTGTTCTTTCTTCTCAATCAATCTATAACTATATATATTTTGACACATATTTAAAAAACTTTTATTTAATTTCCATATTTACCTTCTTGTAATGATAAATTTTTATACTTTACATAATATATTTAAATCCTTTATATTTATTCTATTTTTTTGACATTAAAATATCACCTATAAATATAACAATATTTGTAGAGTGATAAAACTTTATTCATTTCTTTAAATCACAGACCTCGTTGTAGGATCCCTAGGCATCGTGTTCTCTTAATTTTTACCTCTATATTTTTTATATATATATTTTATAAATATTAATTTTTTTTTTAAATTTTAGATACTTATCCAAAGATGTCCTTATTTAATGATGTACCAACAGCTCCACCAATTGAAGTTTTCTTCATGAATAAAAAATGTATTGATGATACAGATCCAAATAAAGTTAATCTTACTATTGGAGGTATGTCCTTGTGATTATTCCTTCTCTCTATCTAAAATCATTATTAATTATTTTTCAGCTTATCGTACTGAGGAAGGAAAACCTTTAGTCTTACCTGTTGTTCGTGAAGCTGAGAAGAGAATTGTTGCTGATACAACTTTAAACCATGAATATCTTCCAGTCTTAGGACATGAAGGTTTTGCCAATGCTGCAGCTGAACTTGTACTTGGTTCATCTTCTCCAGCAATTAAGGAAGGACGTTACTTTGGAGTTCAATGCCTCTCTGGAACTGGTTCTCTTCGTATTGGAGCTGAAACCCTCCATGATTTGATTGGTCTTGACACTGTGTATGTCTCCTCACCAACATGGGGAAATCATAATGCTATTTTCAAGAAGGCTAATTTTAAAAATATTAACAAATATCACTACTGGGATGCTGATAACAAAAAAGTTGATATTGATAATTTTGTTAATGATCTTGAAAATGCTCCAGAAAAATCTGTTATCGTTCTTCATGGATGCGCACATAATCCAACTGGAATGGATCCAACTCATGAAGAATGGACTAAAATTGCTGAGGTTATGAAAAGAAAAAATTTATTCCCATTCTTTGATATTGCTTATCAAGGATTTGCCTCCGGTGACCCAGATGCTGATGCATGGGCTATTAGATATTTTGTTGAGCAAGGACTTGAGATGGTTGTTTCACAATCATTTGCCAAAAACTTTGGTCTTTACAATGAAAGAATTGGTAATTTAACGGTTGTTGTCAAAGATCCAAAAGTTATACCAGGAATGAAATCACAAATTTCCTTAATTATCCGTGCCAACTGGTCAAATCCACCAGCTCATGGAGCCAGAATTGTTCATATGGTTCTTACAACCCCAGAATTGAAGGAGCAATGGTTTGAATCAATAAAATCTATGTCTGGTAGAATAAAAGAAATGCGTAATGCACTTCGTGGACATTTGGAAGCTTTAGGAACTCCAGGAAATTGGGATCATATTACAAAACAAATTGGTATGTTTTCATATACTGGAATGAATCCAGCTCAAGTAAAACATTTGGTAGAAAAACATCACATCTTCCTTTTAAGTGATGGTAGAATTAATATCTGTGGATTAAACACAAAGAATGTAGAATATGTTGCTAAAGCTTTCGACGAAACTGTAAGAAATGTTTCCAACAAGTTATAAACTTGTTATTTTAAATAGTTATTAAAAAGTTCTTTGAATAAATTTTTTTTAATTTTACTTTTAGTCAACATTTTAATTAAAAGTTAATTATAAATACATAATAAAACTACAAGTGTAAAAAAAATAATTAATCAGAAGATATTTCTCCCAGAAATACTTGCTTATCACTTCCAGCAGAAAGTATTATTGGTTCTGTTGGATGAAAATCTACAGCATTAACAGAACCACTATGTCCTGGTAATCTATAAACAACTCGACTACTTTGAACATCCCAAATATAATGAAAACCATCTGATGATCCAAGAGATATTCTTTTACCATCAGGACTCCAAGCACATTTAAGGAGATTTTTTTCAAAGTTATGTTGATGACCAACATAATATGACAATGCACGACTTCCTTCACAATAAGGCTTTACATCCCATATCGTACCACAAATATCCATTCCATTCGATAATAAATAATTTCCATCAGGACTTAACATTATATCTGTAATTGTATCGTTATGTCCCTCTAACTTGTACAAAACCTTTTCTTTCCTCAAATCCCAACATTGAATATCATTATCAATACCTCCACACAATACTTGCTCAGCAGTATCATTAAAAGTAACAGCAGTAAATTGATATTTTCCTTCATTAGCAAATTCTTGACATGGAAGTTTCTGTCTATAATCATGTATCAAAACACGACCATCATCTGAAGCAGATGCTACTAATTGATGACCACGCCTTGAAAAGGATACTGAATTAACAATATCAGTATGTGATGTGTAATTTCTATAACACTTCCCTGAATCCATGTCCCATACACGGACTGTCTTATCAGCAGAACCACTAACTAATGCTGTTGCATCTATATTAAATTTGAGATCCATGACCGAATGTTTGTGTCCTTTAAATGAAGAAATATTCTTACATTCTCCATACACATCCCATAATACTGAAATTTATAAGAGTGATAAATAAAAAGATATTTCAAATAAAACATACAAATCATTCTATCAAAACCCGCAGTAGCTAGGCGATCTCCAGTCGGTGCAAATCTGGCAGCATAAATCTCAGCTTCATGTCCTTGTAACAACATATTAGGTGCAAATAAGTTACTTGTCCTATGAATCTCTTTATCACCATTCATTGCAGGAATAACAGCTCCTTCTGGACGAGAACGTTTCACAGCATCAAGGGCATTCTGTTCTTCTAGTGGACGTTTTAAATTCCTTGGCACCAAAGATGTATCAACCATTGTTTCTTAGGAGAGGGATAGTAAGGAAATAGCTTTTAGACAATCGACTACATTATTCCAATGAGAAATGAAGAAAGTCGTTACAAAAGTTATCTACAAATAAAATACACTGTTTTAACTTAAAAAAAAGAGTAAGTTTAATTTATTTCAATTTAAATAATTACATAGGGAAATACTTCAACTTCAAATGTAGTGGAAATATTTTCAAAAATCGAATGGTTTTATATATAATTCCTCAATAATTAACATTATAAATATTATATATTTTATATAATTGTTAACATGATTTATCATCTCCTATACTTATGATTCCTTTGGAAAGCATCACAAAATAGTCATTGTAATACGCCACAACTTTCCTTTTATCATTAATTAATAGTGCTAATTTAAAATGAATCCCTTTTTCAGGTGATACATATGAATATTGGATGTCTGTTCGATTAATTGTCTCCTCTATAGCTTTGATACAATCATTAGTATTTCTATCAAAATAATATAACAAATCCTTTTTGAACCTCTTTTTTAACAGTGAAATTAACTTGTTCATCTGTTTTGGAAGGTGCATAAATGAGCTTTGGCATCGACAATTTTCAATTGATACTCCCATTTGATTGCAACTTCTTTCAGGGACTGATGTTGTAAAAATGTTTATAAAATTGATATTCTTCGAAGTTAAAGACTTGTACAAATCATTTGATGTTATAGGTCTATTATGATTGTACGCTAACATTTTCTCAAATCTTTCTGTCCTCTTATCTGTAGGTAGCGATATCATCAGATAGGGATTGTAGTACATAACACGATTATTTCTAATTAATACAACATAAGAGTTTTCAAAATTAGAATCTTGATAATTTACAATTTTATCAATAACTGCTTCAATATTTCTAGTCCCCATATCCTTTACTGATTCAGCCAATATTGATAATGAAAATTTTGGCTTACTATTTATCTCTCGTTTCTTTACTACCTTTTCAGTTATAAGTATATTGTTTATTTTGTTGTTACTATTTGAACAAAAGATAGCACCATCAAAAACATTATCAATATATGTCTCAACAATATATCCTTTTTGTTTAAAAATATTTGTGATCAATGAGGTGTCATTTTCATCAACACAATGATCATTTAACTTTCCATTTAAAAAATTCTGCAATCTTTTATTTTTATCCGTCCCAATTGTATGATATCTCGAAAAGACATGCTTATACCTTCCTTTCTCATAATTCATATAGTCACTACTCAGTTTAAGACCATCCAAAATTATTATATGAATATCTTTGGTGTAATCAATTCCTATGTTCTCATCAAAAAGAGTATCCTCCTTTTTGTTGCTCTCAAAAAAACATGTATCATTATGAGAAAGACTATATTTGAGTAAATCTATTCCCTCTCGTATTGTTAAACTCCTAAAAATCCAATGAGCTGGATCAAGAAAATGTGTAAAGAGAGACACAGGTATTAAAATGAAGAGAACAACTCCAAATCCTTTAACGTAATCATAAGGGATAAATGACCATATTTTTGTACCTATAAATGATTATTAAATTTAATAATTTGATACTTACATATTGCAAAAAATTTATTTGAAGCTGATGACTTCATTGTTTTAAAGAAAAATCCCCAAAGCAACAATTTTTTACATCGTTTTTATAGACACAAATTTATTATGCAAATTTCGTTATATAGTCAAATTTTAACCTTTTACTTCCTGTCCTCTTATCTGAAGGTAGTGATATCATCAAGTAGGTATTGTAGTACATAACACGATTATTCATAGTTAATACAACATAAGATTTCTCAAACTTTGAATTTTGATAATTTTAAATTTTATCAACAACTGCTTCAATCTTTTCAGTCCCCATACACTTTACTAATTCAACCAACATTAATAATTTTAATCTTTTATTTGCATTGTTGGAATTTCGTTACATTGTTTTTTCTCTTGCCACGAGCCCTAAAGGAGCTACCATACCGTTTAAAATTAATTATTTAGATTGTTTTTGCCGCTTTTTTGTTTTCTTTTAATTACAAAAAATACTAATTTATTATTGTAGGTTCATTATTTAATAAATTTTGAAGTTTCTAACAACAAAAAATGGCCGACGTTGAGAATCAAGATAAAAAAATTAGTAAGAGGTTAGTGTTTCTCCAAAATTTAAAATATAAATAGTTATTTTAAAATAAAATGTTTCTTTGTGGACGGGTTTTGTCTTTTCATAAGATATTAAGTTTGAGATATTTATCTTTAAATTATTCTCCTATTATTAAAGTACCTGCACTAACTTTAAATGTACAGAGGCATAGAAGTAAAGCAAAGTATGATTATTTTATATAATTAAATGTTTATTTTTTCTAGTGAATTGAAGAGGCAACTTAAAGCCGCTCAAAAAGCAAAAGAAAAAGCTGAGAAGGATGCATTGAAAGCTGCCGAGAATGCTGACAAACCAGCTGCCAAGAAAAAGGAAGCAGATCCTTCAGATCCACAAGAATATTTTAATTCAAGAGTGCGGATGATAGAGGAGCGTCGTGCTGCAGGAGACAATCCGTTCCCACATAAATTTGAAGTTTCAATGTCATTGACGGATTACATTGAAGAATATGGACCCAAATTGGTAAATGAGCAAGTTATGGAGGATGTTACTGTTAGAGTTTCTGGAAGAATTTTTTCAAAACGTGAATCTGGAAGTAAACTTATTTTCTACGATCTTCATGGTGAAGGTAAACATGTTCAAATTATGGCCAATGCTCGTTATTGTACTGGGGAAGCTACATTTGCTGAAGTTCATGATAAAATTAAGAGAGGAGATATTGTTGGTATTGTAGGACACCCAACACGGACAAAAGCTGGAGAACTTTCAATTATTCCAATTGAATTTATCCAATTAACTCCATGTTTACATATGCTTCCTCATACACATTTTGGTTTAAAGAATCAAGAAACAAGATACCGTATGAGATACCTTGATTTGATTATGAATCCTGAAGTTAAGAACAAATTCGTAGTTAGGTCAAAAATTGTCACTTTCTTAAGAAGGTATTTGGATAATCTTGGATTTTTAGAAGTTGAAACACCAATGATGAATCAAATTGCCGGTGGTGCTACTGCTAAACCGTTTATTACACATCACAATGAATTGAATTTGGACTTATTCCTTAGAATTGCTCCAGAATTATATCTTAAGATGCTCGTTGTTGGAGGAATTGATCGTGTTTACGAAATTGGTCGTCTTTTTAGAAATGAAGGAATTGACTTGACTCATAACCCAGAATTTACAACATGTGAATTTTATATGGCTTATGCTGATTATAATGATCTTATGAAAATAACAGAAGATTTACTTTCTAAGATGGTATATTTCATTCATGGAACACATAAAATTTCATATAGGCCTAATGGACCAGGATCAGAACCTGTACAAGAAGTTGACTTCACACCACCATTTAAAAGAATTGATATGATAACAGGATTGGAAGAAATTCTTAATGTTAAATTCCCACCAGCTGACACCTTCGGAACACCAGAAGCTCGTGATTTCTTTGATGGTCTTTGTAAGAAACATAATGTTGATTGTTCTGAACCAAGAACTACTGCACGTCTTTTGGATAAACTTGTAGGAGAATATCTTGAGTCAAAATGTATTTCACCAACGTTTATCTGTGGACATCCACAAATTATGTCACCACTTGCTAAATGGCACCGTTCAATTCCTGGATTGACTGAACGTTTCGAGTTATTTGCTGTTACTAAAGAAATTGCTAATGCATACACAGAATTGAATGATCCAATTACTCAACGCAAAAGATTTGAAGAACAGGCTGCTCAAAAAGATGCTGGAGATGATGAAGCTCAAGTTATTGATGAAAACTTCTGTACAGCTCTTGAATATGGACTTCCTCCAACTGCTGGATGGGGAATGGGAATTGATAGATTAGCTATGTTGTTGACAGATTCAAATAACATCAAGGAGATACTTTTATTCCCAGCAATGAGACCAGAAGAACAAAAAGTTAATCCATTAGAAGATTCTGAAGAAACAAAAGGCTCGACAGCATAAAATTTATTGTTAATTATAATAATATTTTATTATAATTGTAAAATATTTTTGTTAAAGGTAAATATTAATATAATTGTTATTGATAAGGAGATATTTACTTTACTTGATGATGATTTTTGTTTTTCTTCACAATGGTTTATTCCATAATAAGATACATATTTATCAAAGTAAAATAAATGTGATAATGCACTGTAACGGGATCTTTTTTTCAACGAAATACTGCATGTTGGATCCTCCGAGTCTACTACACATTCAGTATAATTGTCTGATTCTTTCATTCCATTATTGTACCATATTTCAGTTCCATGGTGATATGGAGTATTTGTATGGGATGTATTACATTTTCCATGATAAAGATTACCATTAGCTACACAAAGAGGTGTTTGTGGAATTAAATCATTGTGATGGACAACACGATAACTATTTTCAATAATTTTATCATGACTTTCAGAGTAGGTTGGATTTCCTGTTCTTGGTTGACCAAATGTGTATAAGGCAATTTTTTCACGTGGTCGTAATTTTAAATGATATGTAGTTAATGATGCTAATGAAGCCAATGAACCACCTAATGAATATCCAGTAAATATAACATAATATTCCTTTAATTTTTCATCCTCTAGCACTTTCTTAACCATAGGCCATGTGTAATTGAGAGCAGTAGAAAAATATGGATCGACTTTACCATAATTATAAAATGGTTCAAAAGGTTTCATAGATTCTTCCATTTCAATTAATAATTGTTTGTATGTTTCAGTACCTCTGAATGAGATAATGATTTCTTCTTTTTTATGAGATACAGCAGTAAACACTGCACATGTATTTTTATCCTTATCACAAGGGACAATATCATTAGTAATGATCTCCCATTTCTCATCTTTTGGCATTACTTTAGAAAGACATGTTTCAGGTGTTTTGGAATAAGCCGCTGCTGACATTGACATCATTTTACGGGAGAACTGGAAAGAAGGATTATTTATTGAGCAATTATATGATCATTATACATACCCCATCGTCATAATAATGGAAATAAGGCCTTATATGTGTTAATTGACCAGAAATATTTTTTGATTCAATATTTGTTGATATTGAAACAACAATAAATACTATTAATAAATGCATTGTGATAGTGGAATAAATACTTTGGCTAAAAATAGTTTTAGAACAAATAGATGGTAATAAATGGTAATTACATAATTTCTAAAGAAATGTTATCCAAGATTAAGACAAACTTATATATTTAAGGAGATAAATAGGGATAAACTTTAACCTTGGTCCTATTTTTGAACAATTAAGAAAAAGTAATAAAGCAAATGAAGAGTTTCCTTATTTTGAATCTTAATTATTATTATTAGTTATGTTAAAAATTTATGTTGTATTATCTATTTTGGTATATGTTGTTGAAACAAAACTAAATAACGTTGATGAAATATTAAAAATTCTATCAAAAAATTCTATCAATGAATCATTCAAATATTTGGTACCAAACAAAATATTTCAAAGGAATTTATTAATTGTTGATGGCTTATCAGGAGGTTTATCAATTCAAGAAAAAGATTTATTATTTAAAAAACTTGGATTAAGAGACAAGAAGGCTGAAAAGTTATTGGAAGAGATATTTAAACCTGTTCCCGTAAAAAAAACATTTTCAAGTCACAATATTTCAAAAATCTATTCCAATTCATCAACAGACTCACATTTAACTTTTTTCAATATAGATGAAATAGCTAACGTACAAGAAAAGAATTCAAACTTCAAGGTCATTAATAGTAAGGATTTACAAATTAAATCTGTTTTTGAAAAGTCTACAGCTAATGATGAAAATATAGCTAAATACCAAATACCACCATTTTTAATCAGAGCTAATCCTGATAAAAGATTAAACTCCCCACAACTGGATGTTAAATCTCCACATCTACTAGCTAGAATTCGATCCAGAGATAAACAGTTACCAGATGATGATTTAATTAATAATTATTATAAAAATAAAGTGAATAATAAAGTAAAAGGTCAAAAATATGAGACAAATAATTTATTACAACTACTAAAAAACAACCAAAAGGAAGCATTAAATAGGATAGATATTATCAGAGACAAATTTAAAACAGGAAAAGGAGTGAAAAACAAAGATAGAAGAAAACAGTTATTTCATGCTCCGCCAGAGATTATACTTGAAAAAAGTCCAGAGATATCTAATAATAAAATCTACAATTCAGCTGCTCAAAGTCCCACTATTAATAACAAATTGAATGATGGTGTGGAAAACAAAAAAAATAAATTTGATATAACAACATCAAAAGATAAAGGTAGGTGTAATCGGATTTTTTTTTNTTTTTTTTTAATATAACATATAATCAGTTATTAAAAATAATTGGGAAAGCACATATTATTGTTATATTTTATAAAATTAGAACTCCCTTGATTCATAATTCATCATTAGACTTAAAAATATGAAACTTCGGTATATTATTATTATATGCATTATTACTATAACTAAAGTGTATACTGAAGAAAATCAATTTGAAACATTGGGGGAAAGTGTTACACAATTTTCTAATGATGCTCCTTCAGAGATTAGTAATGGTATTATAAATATTTTTTAATTTAATCTTATCACCTTTTTAGATGGCCAACAAATGGAAGTTGAAAATATTGAATTAGGAACTATTGCTTCATCATTAGTTAATGCTGCAGGAAATTTAGGAAGTGAAATTGTTAGTCCACTTTCAAATGCAACTGAAATATTAACAAATATGAGTGGAGCAATAACATCAAATGCTTCAACATTATTAACTAACGCAGCAAGTCTAGGTAATGAAACATTGAGCCCACTTAAAAATGTCACAGAAGCAATAACAAACACAGCTGGTGGTTTAGCGTCAAATGCCACAGAAGTGGTAGCAAATTTAACAAATTCCTTATTAGCAGAATCTTCTACATTAGGAGGAGTTATTGCTACTACTGATGTTCCATCAAACTTAAGTGTAGGAGGAACAAATGAAAATATTTTTCTTTTAACTTCGACTGCAGGAACTAATTTGGCTACTGAAGTGCCTGGAATGAATGATAGCGTAATAATGGAATCGACAACAGTTTTAATGGTTGAAGCTGGTTCTAATATTAGTTTGACAACTTTAGCAAATATTTTAAATGAAAATATAACAACTACTTCAATTGTTTCTACGATACCTGGAGTATTAGAATCTTCAACTTTGCCTGTATCAGTAAATGGAACACCAACTCTTGTTCCTCCGATATCAGCATTAACAACAATGTCTGGAGCTGTTAACAGCACAATATTTCCAGATACATCAAATGTTACTGTTGGAAGTATACTATCAACAACAGAAGTTGGTGGAACAACAATTGTTGGAGAAAGTTTAGGAACTTCTATGGGTGTTGGAGGTACAACTGTCGTTGGAGAAGGAAGTTCAACAATTGCCGGTGAAGTATTAAGTACAACAGTGGCTATGGAATTAACATCAAATGTTGGATCAATGTTAAATACTACTGTTGGAACAGGAACAACAGTTTCTGGTGGAGTTTCAAACTCTACTATGGTTTCTGGAACAACAATTATTGGAGGAGTTCCAAGCACAACTATGGGATTAGGAACCACAATGATGCCTGGAACAACAATTTCTGGAGGAGCTGTTAGCACAACTATGGAAATGGGAACAACATTGTTACCTGGAACTACAGCAATTGGAGGAGTTGCTACTACAACATTGTTACCTGGAACTACAGCAATTGAAGGAGTTGGTAGTACAACATTGCTACCTGGAACTACAACAATTGGAGGAGCTGCTACTACAACATTGTTACCTGGAACTACAGCAATTGGAGTTGCTAGTACAACAATGGGATTAGGAACCACGATGGTACCTCCAACAACATCTATAGGATTAGAAACAACATCAGGAATTGCTGAAAGTATTAGCAGTACTTCAAAAGCCTTAACAACAAGTGTAAGTGGAGCTTTAAGTACTACTATGGGAACTGGAACAACAAGTGTTAGTGGAATTTCAAGTACAACGAATTCTGGAGGAATTATAAGCACAACACTTCCAACTGGTACAACAATAATTCCAAGTTTAACAACATCTTTATTTGGATCAACATTATTATCAACATTATCGTCTATGACAACAACAGTTTCAACGCCAACATCATCAGCAGCATGTTATGATGCAGCTGTAGGTTGTGATCAACACATAACATTTTGTTCTCATCCAGCATTAGGGCCATATTTCAAAAGTATGTGTTCTTTAACTTGTGGTTCATGCACAATTCCAAGTGGTATAACTTGTTATGATACTTTTAAAGATTGTGCCATATCAAAGGCACTTGGTTATTGTACTTATTACCCAGTTACTATAGAACATCGTAAAAAATATTGTCAATCAACATGTGGTTTATGCTAAAGATATTTTAATTATTATACTTAACATCATAATTTGGGTCCACAACATAATTGCTTATCTAAATCAATTATTATTTTATAGATATCATCTCTAATTTGTATTTTTAATTAATAAAAAATATTTTTATAACCTATTTTATTAGTTCCACAATTCTTCTAAAATTTTTATATTTATGAACATCAATATATTATAAAGGCAAAAAATTGGAAATAAAATTATTCCTACATCAAGAGTTTCATTGGTCAAAAATAATATTTTTATTTTTATGAATCATTGATACACATATTTCACTTTTCTTGTTAGAACAAATTTATGTTTCTTAAAGCATGAGAACGTTGATATTATAGAAGGTGCGGTCTAATGAGATGCATAAGAGGTCAGTTGCATTTTGTATCGATTTAAGCTAAGCATTTTTTTCTATTTCTTTATCAATTGCATTAACTTTTTTCAAAATGAATGATAATAATTCTATTGATATTGATGATTCAAATGCCGAACAAGGTAAATTTAATATTAAAATAATTAAATTTTACTTTTCAGGTTTAAATAATGATAAGGTAGACAATAATCAACAAGGTACAATAGAAAAGAAGGATGAAGAATCCCCTGGCAAGAAGGCTGCTATCGATGTTGCACATCATAAACAATTAATGATTAAAATACTTAAGCAATTGGATGACCCAATAGATAGAGCAAATATAAGATTAACGTGCAAACAATTTTATGCCTTATCATTTTTAATGGAAACTCAAACACAGTTAACTTATGAAGAACCATACTTCCCATTTTCATATCATATGACATTCCAAGGAAAGTATCTTCTTGATTTTTATCAGAATTGTTTAATTATTCATAACTATCCAAATCCTGGGAATTGTGTGATTAAATTTTTATTTGACAATAAAAAGAAGATTGAATACATGATTAGTAGTGTTCAATCATTACATATGAAGGATGTACAACCGAAGATATTAAAATTTTTTGAAGCTGTCGATTACTTTAAAAATGTTAAAAAATTTATTTGGAGTGGTAGTGATTATTCTTTCAAAATATTCGAAATATTTTTATATTGTAAATCGTTAAAACCAAAAGAAATGATACTATGTAATTTAGAATTGGATAATTATCTTGGAGGATCTTTTGATTTTTTTAACTCTGATTATAGCATTCCTAAAAGTGTCAAATTTTTAACACTCGATTGTGATGCTTTCTTTTTTGAACGTATATTATTCTTGTTAAGAGATTTTAAAGATAATGAAATTGATGAATTAAATATAGATGAAAGGATATATAAACAAAATGGAGATAAAGATTTTAGAAAATATTTACTATTGATAACTAAATACTTTAAACTTGTTAACTATTCAATGTCTAGTGTTTTCATTGGATATGATAATGAAGGTTTCAAGAAATCTTTTGGAGTCAATGGAATGTTATGTGATACACCAATGCATATTTCGTATAATTTGTCTTTAAAAAGATATAGAAGATTCGATCAACATACATCGGAAGGCTTGAATTCAGAATATATTAAATTGAAGGGTGAAGATAAAGATTTGGATTTAAAAATTGAAACACTTTATACCAAAGTTAGACTATTATCTATGTTAACATATTTTGGTGATAATCCTATTGGGTTGATGAGTGAAATAAATGTTAGGTGTTTATCAAATGACATCTCAAAAATGATTAATCTGGAGTGTTTAGAAATGAGTTTTCTACTTGTAGGCTCTGAAATATTTAAAACGTTTATTAATTCTTTACCAAAACGTTTAAAACATCTTCGTTTAACTGATTGTAACAAACTTGCTTATTATCATTTATGCAAAATATCAAGAATTTGTCCTCTTATTGAAACTCTCTCTTTAACAGATGTTGGGATGGAAGAAATAACTATAAGAAGAATCATTTTACAATTTAGAAACTTGAGGATGTTAAAAGTATCATTTGGAGAAAGGTATAGAATAAGAGATATTATTGATAGTATTGTAACAAGAGATGGAACTATAAGAAAAGGAATGATAAGATGGCCAAGAATTGATGGTGTTTATATCAGTTGTAAAGAACCAGAAGAACGTGATACGGAAGTTCTTGAGAAAATGGCAGAGATAACACCAAGAGGTTCAGGACAATTTATATTTGGAAATCATAGAGATAAAAGAAACGGCTTAAATTTTAGAATTATTGTTCAACGAAAACTTTGTGATTATGATCAACGTAAAATTGTTTTTTATTAATGGAATTTTGATTATATATATTTACTTATCTTTATATTTTGTATACACATTCAAATATATGTTATTTTAAACCAATTTTCTAATAATTAGCTTAAATATTTATAATAATTTATGAAATGGAAACTACAATCATAGATCGACAATTAAAAATTAGCCCACTTTTCAACTAGACAAATACGAGTACACTGAAATGTTATCATTTTATTAGGGGTATAAATTTATAATTTTATAAGTTATATTTTCAAATTTCAAAATGGTGTTAAAAAGTTTACTTATAATATTTTTATTATTATTTGATTTAATTGAATCCGTAAGTTTTGTACTATAAAATTAACTCTATTTTACAGACTTCAAAAACAAAGAATAACAAAGCATATACAAACACAACAGAAATAATGGAACATGAAGAAAATATTATGATGCTTTTACCAACTGATTATTTATTTTGGAAGTTACCTATACCATACTATATTGAAGATATAGTATATAAACATGTTGTTAAAAGGGCAATTTCAAATATCGAAGAGAAAACATGTTTGGTATTTGATTATCATAAAATATTACCTAAAGATCATTACAATTTTATGATTATAAGAACAAATGATAGCATTTTTACACCATACAAAGTTTTTAATGGAAAATATCAAGTTGAAATAAATACCACATGTTTAAAATATTATACATGTGTCCTAAAATCAATTGCGATATCACTAGGACTAATGCCTCCACATGAAAGATTAGATAGAAAAGAATATATAGATATTAAGTGGGAACATATGGATCCAAAATATAGAGCAAGTTTTATTAAAATTAATAAAAGTGGACAAAAAAGATTAACTTCTTGTATCCCATATGAATATGGATCATTGTTACATCCAAATAGATATTTTGGTTCATCAAGTGGGGAGGAAACAATTGTGGTTAAAAAACGTGATTGTTCTGTATTGATAGCTGAAAAGAATGATTTAACATTTTATGATATAAAATTTATGAATGATCTTTATTGTAAATCAAGTTGCATAGGGTATGATAACAAATGTAAAAATGAAGGTTATTTAAATCCAAACAATTGTTTAACATGCATATGCCCCTCTGGATATAGTGGAAGTTATTGTGAAGAAATTAAAGGTAAATGTCGTTCATATCCGAAAGAAATGTATGTTGAGGAAGATGGAGAATTATTATTAAATGGTACAAATAATTGTTATGTTCTTATTAAAACTGATTTACAACATAGAATAAAATTATATATTGAAGAACTGTTTATTAATACATATAGAGCTTGTGAACAAGGATACGAAATTGAAATAAGACATCTCAAAAGTAAAGCACACAGTGGAGCATCATTTTGTCATACTTTACAAAAAGATAATAGACATTATCATTCTTTTACGAGTGAAAACAATGAAATCATGCTTCATATTGATATAAGAAGAGGTGACACAGGCAAAATTAGGTATAAAATAATTTAAAAACAATTGTTTAGTATATTTCTTATAATATTAAACCTATCAAATAAAATATAATTAGTATTTTGGTCTTGGTACATTTTCAGCCATTTTATAAACATCATTACCACGTGGATAATATTTACATACAACATAAATTTGCCCGTTCGAATCCTTTGCTATTCCAAAACCAAATTTCTTTGAAGATCTCCATATTAGTTGTGTAAAATGACCAACTTGTGATGTCCAACGTGGCCTATTAAAATTGTAATATTTAATTTCATCATACCATAACTTTACTACGCCATAAATGGATGGTCCAATTCCAACAGCTAAATTTTCTCCGTGTTTACCATCTCTTTCGTGTTCAAATTTATTTGTTCTAGCAAGATAATTAGCATATTTTTGTGCTTTATATTCAATTGTCTTATCTACTATTAATGGAGAAACACCATGTTTTCTTCTATATTCATTTGTCTCTTTTATAAACTTAAATAAAATATAAACATAATTTTACGTTAATTTAAACATACTTGTTGTTTCAATTGTTTAAAATCAATTTTTTGATTAGGTCCAATATTATTAATAGGGAAATATGGAATTGTAGTCTTTTTGTTACTATTGCCAATAAAATTTCCATTCCAGTTGTTACCACTTGGTTTTTTTGTAACATATGTGGAAGGCCATCCAAAAGGAAAAGTGTTCCTGATAGGTTTTTGTGTTTGAAATTTGTTTGGTGGAATTGTTTCATATTTAAAGGTATTTCTAGGAGGATAATTTCTTTTGGTTGACCATTGTGTTGGCCATCTTTTAGGTGTAACTTTGTTATATTCAATATTATTCTTAGGGAAATTACTTGTCCTGTATGGTATTTGTGTTGTTACTTTATTATATTTTGTAAAGCTGGTTGTGGACTTCTTTCCAAAAAAATTATAATAAAGATTGTTAAAATTACCAAAAATATCATTTTTAATATATGTCTCTTGTGTTTTAAAGACCGTATTTTGATTTTGACTTTTTATATAGTTTATAGCTGATTGTTGAGAATCAAAAGTCATACCATTATAAGTGCATCGTTCTGGTCCACCATTACGTCTATTACATTCTATGATATATGTTTCTTCCAGTGATGTTCTAATTAAATATATCAGCAGAAGAAATATTTTATTACAAAAGTACATTTATCAAATTATTGATAATTATTTTAATTCAATAAAGTTTTTCAATATTTATACACTATCACATTGATCAAATATTTACATTACAAAAAATAATAATCGAATATAGCATTAATTTTGTCATAAAGCTTGATATATAATGAGATGTGCTAAAATTTTTTATTGTCTATTACTTGAACATTAGAAAGAGATAACAAAAAGAGATCAATTTTTGATTTCTGTTCATTTATAACCTTTAAAAAATGTAGCTATTTTTAAATAACACTTTTCTATGCCAAAAACAATATTTTCATTTACTTTTTGAATTAATATTAGCACTAAAATTGAATACATTTAAATTGGACAATATTTCCATTTCTGAAATTTGTGATATTAAATTGAATAATAAATAATTTGAAAAAAATGGTGCAACATTTGTTTCAATTCATAAATAAATATGATAACAATAGGTTTTTATTATTTAAATTTTGGGAAATCGAAATTTATAATAAGAATTGTTTAAAAAATTGTTATTCTTATTTATTTTTTACGTTAATAAATCTTTAACTATTCAAATTTATTATAATCTTAAGCCTATTAAATAAAATATAATTTATATTTAAGTCTTGGTACATTTTCAGCCATTTGATTTAAAACATTACCAGGTGGAAAATATTTGCATACAACATAAATTTGTCCCCTCGAATCCTTTGCAATTCCAAAGCCAAATTTCTTTGAAGATTTCCATACTACTTGCGTGAAATGACCAACTTGTGATGTATAACGAGGATTATCAAAATTGTAATATTTAATTTCATCATACCACTTCTGGACTATGTCATCCCCTGATGATCCATATACGGTACCTAAATTTTCTCCATATATATCATCCCTTTCGTGTTTCAATCTCCTTAACTTGGCAAGTAAATTAGCATGTCTTTGTGCCTTTTGTTCAATTGTCTTATCATATACCAATGGTGGGACGCCATGCTTTCTTCGGTACTCGTTTGTTTCCTTTATAAACTTAAATAAAGTATAAAATTAGTATTCGATTATTAAAACATACATGTTCTTTTAATTGTTCAAAATCAATACGTTTATCTGATCTAACATAGTTATCATTTTGGATATATGGTCTTGGAGGTTTTTCATTTTCTTTCTCATCAAAATCATTAATATCGTTGTTATCATCCGGAGTATTTATTATAATTTCTTTATGTTCCTCATATGCTTCGAAAACATCGTTCGGATTTTGATTTTGAATATAATCCATAGCTTCTTGTTTAGAATTAAAAATTCTACCATTAACAGTGTAAGTACATACTTCTGGTTCACGATTACGTTTTACACAATCTTCGCTATATGAATATCCAAGTGAAGATACTACAATTAAATTAATTAATAACAGAAATATTATGCTTCTCATATACATGTTTTGAATGTAATTAAAAAAATAATTGTAAATTAATATGTTTATTATGCTGATTAAATATCTTTATAACAAAATAAAATTTAAATAAAACATTTAATTAATACTGTCAAAACGTTTTGTACTCATGATGTGTGGGAAAAGAATATTTTTATGAACATCATATAATCTATGCAAATTAAGAATGTTTATATGTGTAGTCGAGATTAATACTTTTTAAAAAATGTTATTAATTGTTAAAACTTTACCTCTTCAAAGGTTCAGGAACATTCTCTTTAAATTCACCCATCCAATTACCTTTTGGATAATATTTACAGACAACATACACGTAACCATTCTTAGCCTTAGCTATTCCAAAACCAACCTTATTTGATTTTTTCCACACCAATTGTGTAAAATGACCCGTTCCAGGAGAAAATGTTGGATTTTCGAAGTCATAATGAATTATCTCATCATACCACATCTTAACAACATTATGTTCAAGACCACCAAATCCCATACCAAGATTTTCACCATAATTTTTATTGTCTGGATCATGTTTAAATATATTGTTAGCAGCAAGATATTCAGCATAAGCCTGTGATTTGGCAACTATTTCTGGATCTACTACTACCTCAACGACGTCATGCATTTTACGATACTCATTTGTTTGTTGAAGAAACTAAAATGAACAACTAAATATTTCACATAATTTAAATATACCTTTTTCTTCATTTCTTCAAAATAAGCAGCTTCATTATTATTATTTGTAACATTAGTTATACAATCATGACTATTATTACCTGAGAGAGAAGAACTCTTACTTTGTATAGCATTTGGTTTTTGGAGGGAAATATTAGGGTTTTGACTTTTTATATATTCAAATGTCTTCTCATATGAGTCAAACTCTTTACCATTGTAATGATATTGAGTCACTCCATTAATTGTTTTTGATGTTATCATAAATGAACATGGTTTGGAGCGAACTGAAATGGGGACAAAATTTATCAAACCAATATTATAAAACTTACTATTTGTTTTCATTATTATTTGATAATAGGCTTTTTTTAAAATAACGTTAAATATTTTTTTTATATGTTTTAAAATTTAAAAAATATAATTTATGTAAATTTTTGTTAAATTATTTCCATCATAATTATCCTTTTTTTTTTGTTGATGAAATAAAATCTCTTTAATACTTTTTTAATTGAATACTGCGTTTCCTGTATTTTTTAATTTTTCTTTTCAAGATATTTATTTTTTTTATTTGATTATCATTTATACTCTGGAGTATATCAATACGTTTTTCATAAAGATCTTTAAATGTTTTAATATTATTCTCATATTTTTTAGAAATTTGTACTATTACTTCTGATATCTTATCCAAATCTTTTCTTAATCCAATATTTTCTTTAATTCTATTTTCAAGTTCCTTCTTTTGATCACGCATCAATTCTCTTGCCATTTGAATCATTATTTCATTGGAGACATACTTCTGTTGAAGTAGTCTATTTTCATCCATACTGTTGTTGTATAACAATTCAAGATTTTTAAAATTTTTTGTAAACATCTTTCTATTGTTTCTCTCTTGTGTAACATCATCAGATAATTTGATAATTTTTCTTTGATATAATTCTTCCATCTTGTAAACTGTTGCATTTTTTGTAGAATCAGCCAATTGTTCTTTTAATAACATTATTTCTCTATTTTTTTCATTCAATTGATTTTCGTTATCACTAGAGTTACCTTCAAAAGTTATTAAATTATTAATACTTATTTTTTCAAAGTTTTCTTTACATAATTTTGTAAATGATTCATTTATTGTTTCATCACAATAAATTTTTATGATGTCCTTCTTTGAAGAAGGAACACGACATTTAGGACATCTATGATTATTCTAAAAATATACTATATTTTAAAGGATTAAGCTAAAATTACAGTTATCCATTTATATATACATTCCTTATGAAATGTATGTCCACACTTGACATTAACTGTTAATTGATCTTTATCAAAATCTTTAAAACAAATTAATTGACAATTATACATTGATGGTATTTTTTTCTCCATATTAGTATATTTAAGAATAATAGATACCAAGTCTACTTTTGAAATAAAATAGTTTAAGAATAATAATATAACGAATATTATACATTTATATATTAAGAAACTTTTTATGACATATTTAAATATTATGGATATTCTTTGAATAAAAGTGCTCCAAATCCTTATTATCTTTCTTAAAGCATCTAATTTCAATATGGATAGATATGTAATGAAAATTTGTTTTAAAATTATTAATACATGATCACAAATTATTGTATAATTAAATGGAAGGAAATAGAATATTTTTGATGTAGGGGTTTATTTAATACTAAGGATAATAAGATGACTGGCCCTTAATCTTAACTTTTAACAAGTTAATATAAAATTTATTTTATCCCTTGTTGTTATTAATATTATTCTTTTTATAATTCAAGATAAGGTTTTTTAAAAATTTAATAAGGGATAGGTATTGTAAAGATGTAGTATGTCACATTTTAATTTTATATCTCAATATGAAATGAAAATATGGTTTAAATAAAAACATCTATAACACATTTTTAATGATTCTATGGAAACGATACTATATAATTTATATATAAAATATTATAATAATTCAATACTTGGAAAGATTAATGCAATTAGAAGATTTTTAATTAAAATACAAATAAAAATATTATCTTCTTATTGTAAATATTTTTGAATAAAGATTAATAAAAATTAAGGACAAGTCTAAAAAGACATTACAACATTTAGAAATGGATGCTTTTGAAAAAAAAATTTATTAATAATATATGCAAAAAAATGTTTTATTAAATTAGTTTTTGATTTGTTCATTATAGATTACTAGACAATAAAATTATTACATCTTAATATATTATTTTAAATTATAATGAGACTAAAAGTAATTATTATAGTTTTGCTCCTGTTGTATCAATTGTTGGAGTATTTTTAAATCCATCTTGAGCATCTTGCATTGTTGGATACTCATTCTCATCAGCTTTTGTCTGTCCATACAGAATTTTCTTTTCTTTATCATTTAATGGTTTTTCCTCAGGTGTTGGTGTAACATTATTGTTGAGGTTAGGTGCATTACCCTTATTGGAGAGAACCTTCTTTGAAGCTGATGTAGGAGCATTTTGTTCCGTTGCTTTCTTTTTAGGTTCATGAACTGATGATTCTTTCTTCCTCTTTGTTTTACTATTTTTATGTGAAGTTGGTCTGGTTCTTTCACGTCCTGATCCTTCATGAATTTTGGCATCTTTACCACCACAATGAACTTGTGTAAAAACGACTGCTATAAAAATTGCCAAAAATATATTTACCATAGTCTTGCTAAAAGAAGCATATATAAAAAATTTTGTATAAAGATATTTATTTAAAAACTAAAAAAATTTTTTTTATTTTGAATATTAATTAAGAGAATATATCAAAATTTAATTAATAACATATTTTTTTTATTAATTTTATGAATAAAAAATATATTCTCTTTTTATTACTTTTTGACAGTTATTTGGATGTTAAAGGTAATAATATGTAACATCATAATTAACTGCTTCTAAAGGATCATAAACGAAGTAAAACATTATACGTCCTCCATATCTATCTGCAAAGAATTTAGAAGGTATCAATTCACTCGCGTTTTTAACAGTTTCAAAGTTGGTTCGAGCAACTAACGAATGAGCTTGTTGATATTCTTCTTTTTTAGATAAGGATTCATTTTTCATAATGGTATAAATTTGTCTTGCAAAAATTTTTGTATCATTGGATGGCAATTTGTCTATTTTTTCTTCTATTTTTTTATACGCTTCTGACATAGTTTTGTTTCGTTCATCTTTGTATTCTTTATAATGATTTTGAGCGGTTTCCGTTTGGTTTTTCATAAAATCATCTTGCTCTGATGCAATTTTAGATCTTGGTATTTCAGTTTGTTCTCCAATTTCCATGAAATCACAACGTTTATCGTAATCAACATAACGAAGGAAATACATAACATTATTCTTGTTATAGCAAAAACTGCAGAAATTTGTATAGTAAAGGTTGTAACAAGTATCTCCAAACAAATAACGACGATGCCTATGTCCAGAAACATTTGAAGCAAGAATGAAAAGCAAAATAATCAACGAATATTTATTTAGTTTTAAATTAGCCATAATTTAAAACAAAAAGATTTAAAATTACCAATATCGAAGTAATTCACTGATATAAATACTCAGATAAAAATATACGATTAATATAAAAGTACACCCAAATTAAAATATCAAATACCAGCATATAATTATTTATTTTGTTTAAAAATACACTTTTCCTATTTAGTAAAACTTTTATTGTAGGATCAAATATATAATACTTTTGTATGCACTTATTAACAATAAAAATTCATATTTTCAATTAATTTTTTAGAATTCAAAAATAATCATGATTCATTATTTAATATCAGAGGATGAATCATGTAAACAATATAGTTTAAGTACACACACAAAATATATGAATCAAACAAAGAATTTTTAATTTAATTTTTTGAGATAAAATATATTTACTTTTAATTATTTTAAGTATAATATTCAAAAATCATCTGTTTGAATTGTATTAATAATTTTGTATGCTTAAAATAACATATGATTGATAAAGTCCTTTTAAATTTGTGAAAATTCCAATAATTAATACAAGTAAGAATGTCCAAATTTTGTATAAATAATAACAAAGTGTTACTCTATATCACTTGCAATAAAATTATTTTATCAGTGTCTAAAATTGTAATTACATATAAATAAGTAAACAAAACATTTTCCCGGCATTATATGGTGGCGTTACTCCATAAGTAACATACGGAAAGCATCTTAACAAACTTTTTTGTCATATTTTTTCACTTATCTGTTAACACTTGTTCCCATCAAATTTTTAAAAGTAGATTTAATTCCTATAAAGATATTTATTATACAAAGATTATTATTTTGTATTCCTAATTTAATTAAATTGATCATAATTCNAACTTTTAACACTTTGATAGTTTGTTCATCTATTTAACATTCTTCCGATCATACTTTAAATTCACAATTAATTTGTGAATTCTTAATTATAATTTTAAGTAAAATTATTATTTATATTTTTAAGGCTTTATTAATTCATAATTATTATCATAAATTATTTAGCATTTTTATTGAAGAATGCCATTACACGCTCAATGTACTATCTGTACAGCTGAGTTCTCTAGCATGACAGTTGCAGCATTACCTTGTGGTCATACTTATCATTATGAGTGTGTAGCAAAATGGGTTCAAGTAAGTTTATTTTATTAAATTAAAATTTTTTAAATCATATTCTTCAGCAAGCTAAAAGTTGCCCTCATTGTCGCAAAAGCTGTACAAAAGCAAAAATAACAAACTTATTTTTTGATATTCAAGTTCCGGAGACAATACATGAGGGAAGATCAGAAATGGATATTGTGGAAATCACGAATTTGAGAGGCCAAATTACTGCTTTAGAGAAGGAGATAGCTTTAAAGAGAGAGGATATTGAAGTTGAAAGAGAGAAGGTTAAACGACTTGAGACATTGAACCGTCAATATGTCCATTATAAAGAAGAAAATGAACATTTAGCTGGTTTGGAACGGGATTATACAAATCTGAAAAAGGAATTTAAAAAAATGGTGGAACGCCTCAAATTGTGTGAATTTTATAAAAAAATTTCAAAAGGCGACTTCGATAAAGATATCAAATCAATTGATGCTTACTTGAAGGATGGATCTGACATCAATGTTGCTAGATTATTGGAGTCATCCATTAATGAGAAAAAGAAGTTGCAGAGCTTGTTGAACGAAAGGAATAGAGAGAAGACAGATCTTTTAAAGAAGAATATGAATTTGGAACAACAATTAACTGAGAGCGTCCGACTTTGTGGAATGTTAAAGGATGAAATTGTTTCTTTTAAGGATTCAGGAGAAACATCCTTTGTTATCGTTAATAAGGAAGTAGAAAAATATATTGACTCATCATCTCCAAGTCGTGATGAGAATAGAAAATCAATGGGTTTTGTGCCACCACCTCGGTTTAGTATCTCATCAATTAAAAGCATCAATGAAAATGGACAAGTTAAAAAAAGTATGGAGCCTTCTCGTTCCAGATTTTCAACAGTCATAAAGCCAGATTCAAAGTATGTCCCAATTGATGAGGACATTTTTATTGCTGAATCTGATAGCAATAATGTATCATTTTCTTTATTAGCTCAGAAACTTGATGAACAGATTGAATCATATAAATTTAAAGCCGCTCCTAAAGAAGATAAAGAAGATGTTCTAGACATTTTGATTAAGGAAAGAGCTGAAAAAGTCAAAAAATATAAATCAAGAACTGGAACAACACGTTTTGGTATGCTAAAATCTCTCTCCTTCAATCCTTCGGGTGTACCATCAAAGAAACCTCGATTTTCTTAGAGTAATTTTTTTTTTGGTTTGTATTTATTTATTGTATAATAGTGTACGTAATTTTTTTAACTTTGACTAATTCTGTGATATATTTAAATATATGTAAAAAAATGGGAATAAAAATTTTTTATTGTGTATTAACTGATATATATTTCCGTAGGAAACACACTATGTGTTATTACAACAACTGGTAATTTTTGGTCAACTATTTTAAATGAGCTCATACTCAAGAATCATATTATTGTAGTCTTTTAATCCAATGTAACGTAAAACAACAAAGTTGTCCTCTGAAATAATAGTTCCATTTGATCCTGGTCCACAAAAGATAGGTCCAGAAACAGTTTTATCTTGAAGATATTTAATTTCTAATCCAGAATCTGGTTCACAATCAAAGTATCCTGACAAATTGGAATTTTTTAATGTCATTTTTATTTTTTTTCCTCCAGAAGCAAGTAATTCTATAGTACATGTTTTGATTCCATTTAAAACAATCTTTTCTTTTTGTCCTTTCTTTACATAGAAAAATGTGTTTCCGCATGAATTATCAGATGGTATAACTTTTGAACAATCATTTCCTTCAAAAAATCTTGGGCATTTACATTTATTACAATTATGTGGATCTGGATAACCACCATAATAACAATTTGTGGATACACCTTTGCATGTATAGTTGCAATAATAGTAATTAAGTAATTTAACATCATTGAAACCTATTTCAACTTGTTGTCCAGGAGTATTGATATAGTGGTCAATTTTTGCTTTTACTGCTAAACCATCATTCATTGATCCTGCCGTTTTAGAATAATGCATTATTGAACCAAAATCATACTTGAATCCATATGTTTCAGCTTTATCAACTGGATCAGATTTGAAATTATTCATAACAAAAGGGAAAATATTTTGACTTAACACTTCAATATATTCATCTCTATCTGGTCTAGACATTTCATGACGAACTCCTAAAGCGTGCATAGTTTCATGTTGAATAGAAGTTGGATTTTCACAATTTTCTGATAGACTAATATCTTGTGGTCTGGAATCTGAAATTCTTCCAACAAATGATACACATCCACTACCTCTTTTGTAATTTAAACCACTTTCAGTTAGATATGGAACTCTAACAAAGGTAAGGCATGTTTGGTCCATTAATTGTTTAATTGCAACATCAATAGCAGTTACATTAACAGGAGCAGAAACCATATATTTAATTGGAAAATCCCATTTATAATACATATTTTTTGTAATAGCTCTTTTACCTCTTATTATTCCATCCTTGGTTTTAAGAAACTGATAATGCTCAAAAAATTCATCCTATTAATTAAATGAATCAAAAGGGATAAAACTTACATTTTTTTTAAAAGCTGTTAAAAAGTTAATAATACCAAAAATTAAAAAGAAATACATGATTCAATAATACATTTTGAATAATTTCATTTTTTTATATAGTAATTACCAGAATCCAAATAAGCACCTGATAAAACAAAATTAGAGCAAAACATAACTTTTTATCCTATTTATTTAGGCATTTTTTATCATAATATTTTACCTGTTGCATATGTTTTTTTACAATTATTACTATGACGTCGTTACCATTACCACCTTTTTAAATACATTTGTAGAAGTAAACTTAAAAATAACAAATAGAAACTTCATTTATTTTCGTATCAATATGTACATGAATATAAATATATATATATTTTAATATAAAAATTATGATTGCGTATAAACAAGTAATGAAATAATTAATGTTACAAGTATACCTCCTATTGTAGATAAAGCAAAATATGCAAGAACAATTCCATTTGAAGGACCATCATAGGAAATAAAATGGATTAACATAGTTGCAATAGATAGAACCTGTAAAACTAAACAGAATGAAGCTAATGTAACAAATACTTGATTAACCGTTTTTCTAACATTTTGTGAATATCTTAATCTTAATAAAATTACAAAAATTAAAATACCAACAAATACGAGTGAGCATATGTCAAGAAATGTAACCATAAAATGTAGCAATGATGACTGTGGAGCCATCCATGAGAAGATTGTTAATTCATTTGGTTGCCACTCATCTGCATCAAAAACAGGATCTTTTAATACAGTCAAAATTTTGCCATATTTTGCTTCATGCTTACGACAAATTTTTTGGTATTTGTTGTCTACATCTCTTCTATATTCCTTAAATATTTGTTCAACTTTATTGATATGACTCCCTTTGTGACTTCCTTCACCATATGCTAGTGCCATTAAACCATAATTTTTTAATATTGTATCTTTCTTCTCCTGTGTCTGAACGCTTTTCAAACCATCATTATGCTTCTCCAGTACATAGAAACCACATAGCAAAGAATGTTCTTCTGAAATTGATAATTGTTTAAGAAGTTTTATTGAAACTTACCTAAATATGGGAGATATAAATATCCCAGAATAAAGGAAATAAAAGCAACTAATAACAAAAATCCAAGATAAAGTATAAGTGGTAGACGTTTTATAAACATATCCTTCCATGAAGAAACTTGTCTACTTGGTAGTTGATCAAGTGATGGTGGTTGTGCAATAACCTTTTTACCTGGAAGAGGTGCATTTAATGGCTTCTTGATTGTTTTCATCTGTGATACTCCAGGTTGAGGTGCCGCAAATTGTGAAGGCGTTGGTATATTCGTATGCTGTTGAGTGGGCGCCATTACAGATTGTTGAACTGGTATTGGAGCAGGAACAGGAGGTTGAATTGGGACTGTAACTTGATCTTTTGGTTGAACATGTACTGACACAGGAGCTCCATCTTTAACAGGTCCTTGGATGAGTACTGAAACAGGTGCTGGAGCATCAGCTTCTCGAACTGTTTTTTCCTTGAGTGGAGGTGAATCGAGATTTTCATAGATATCACCCATGAAGTAAAGATCCTAAATATTAATTTGAGATGTTATTAAAGTTGTTATCTTTATAATTTTTAAAATTTAACTATAAGATTTTTGTATATTCATATTTCTATGTTCCATCTTCGTCAAATTAACCAGTTGAATACAAAATTCTAATTTTTAATTAAATATCTCAATCTCTTCAAACATGAAATCATTATTCTTCAAAATGTTTTATTATGTGGCTGTAATTTTATTTGTTCACTTCTGCAATAACAATGTCGCTGCATACAAATCCAATGTATCCTTTATAATTGAAGGCAAACATCCAGACGTCAACATGAATATAATTCTTCCTGATTTAAAAGATTATACAGAAATACTATACAACCTTAATAAAGCAATCGTAAAAAATACAAAGATATTTTACTTTGAGTATGATCCTATGATAAAGAAAGATCGATTCTTGGATGGACTATTTACATTCAATTACACAATTAATAAATACTCTACATATAGCCATGTATATAAATTTGATAGATACCAACCATACGTTGCCATAAAAACTAACAATCTCGTCTGCAACTATGACAAATGTGAATTTGGACTTGTTATATTGTACCAAAACGTGCTTGATGATTGTTACGATTTTTCTTTAGATGGACCAATCTTTGAAAGTGCAGTATTAATTTTGCTTAAACCTGAAAGGAATTACATTAGTTTTGGAATATTTTACACCCGCCAACATGCAAATTTTTTGACATCATGCCCATACAAAAATTATGTACATCCAATGTCTCAACTTAAGTACATAATTAATGATGACTTGGTAACTAAGGGTGTCGAAAGTCCAAGCATTTTTGATGACCACATCTTTATACCTTTTCATTCAAGAAACGACGGCGACAAATTTTTTCAATGCGGTATCTTAAAGCAGCCATCACTTCCGGATTTGAAGGTAGGGTATGAAATTGACAATGATTTACCAGAAACATTAAGAATTTCTGGAGATCCAATAACACACTTTAAGATTCAATTGGATGAGTGCGATGCTGATTTTTCACAAAAAGGATGGTTTCATATTCTAAAGAAGAATCTTCATTATAATGGAAAGACTGATGTTATGCGTTTACACAAGAATAACTCAGATCTTGTATCCATTAAATACTATTTTGATTTAACCAAGGTAACAGCCAAGTCATTTTCTGTTGATGAAAAAAGATTTTATGGTCTTCTTCCGGATTGTGTTTTGATAGGAGAATTTTATAAAACACACATGTTTCCAGTAATTGGAAGTTTAAATAGGATTAGACAAAAGGATTATGAAAATACATTTTATCAAGTGATAGATGAAATTGACTATGATAAGACATTGTTCTTTAGTTGTCAAGTACAAAAGTATACAGATGTATTCAATCCTGAAGGACCTAAACAACAAAATGGAAAAGTTTACAATGTATTAAAAAATAATGGTAAACCAATTAAAGGACACCGAATTGTTAATAAGATTCGTTTTATAAAAGATGATCTTGAACCATATGGAAAGTATGTTTGTGCTTCGGAAGATTCAATTAATTTTGGCAAAGTTGATAATGAATACCAACAAAGGAATGTCCATTTGATCCCAAAGAATAACTCTATTTTTATCATCAAAAGCAATGAAATGCCAAAACATGAATTGTATGAATTCAAATGCTTGAAGAACATTCAAGATGTTGGTACACTGGAGGATGGAGAACTTAGAAATGGAAAGAAAGTAATTCATGTTAAAAAAACTTTAGATAATACGTTTGAATCTTATAAACCAGAAGCACCTTTAGACAAGTTGGATTGTAATTTAAGATATAATATTACAGTGATTTGTAAATATAAATCTGTTATGGGATCGACTTTCTCAACAATTCAAAATATTAAAATAGATCTTAAGTCATAATTTTTTTGTAATAAAAATTTATTAATAAAGTACATTTCTACTATAATATTTTATATATTCAAAAAATGATGCTATGTAAGTAAAAATATTAAATATTTTCAGTTTTATATTTCTAGTAAAAATAATTTGGTCTTATAAAGGTCATATGTTCAATGAAATTCTTGTATAGGAAGATTGCTTTACCTAAGTTATGAATTAACTTGGATGGAATTGTTATAGAGAAAGGTAAACTGTTGCTTAATTATGGTTAATAGATTATCGACTATATACATTCAAAGATAGTAAGTAACTTAAAACCTGTATTTAATAAATCAGAATGGCACAAGAAATAAAAAAAAAACACTGAAAACATTACTTAAATTTTGTGTATTTATTTAATTGTTAATATGCTTCCTCTGATATGGAATGTTTACATTCGTGAATACGTTAGCGCATATAAGATACATAAAAATTATTACTTTTCTTTCCGGTCAGACAACATATCTATGTGAGATTAATCTTAAAATTATTAATAACTTATATTAATCTTACTCAAATATTGAATTTCGTGTATTACTCATTATTATATAATTTTGATAAAGATAAAAACAATTTAGATGCATTAAACAAAATTGTTTATTTTTTTCATTCCATAAAATATAAACATGACTTTTATTTATCACTATATGTTTTTCCTAAAAGATCATTCATCAAACCAAATTGCAATATCATTCTCATTCTTTTCTTAATATACATCGATTGTTAAGATAGAGACATTTCTTTTAGATAATAAAAACAAATTTAAAAAATTAAGATTTTGTAAAACATTTTAACTCATGCCAAATACTATCATCTACTTACATTCCATTTTAAATTACTATGTTTTTTAAACACCCTTTATCACTTAAATTTTTTTTCATTTAAATTTAAACTTATTCTTATAGAGATAACCTGCATAGTAACTTAAATTAATTGGAGATGCGTCAAAGATGGTTTATGATAGTAGCAATAATTATGCTTAAATATCATATTTTAACTCTATCCAAAGCAAAAACAATTTTAAAGCCATTTCAATTAATAAGGAATGCTTCACTAGTGAAAATTAATGTTACTCAATACCCTGTTATAAGAAAGGATGAAACTATTGTTGATACACTTCATAATAATAAAATTCCTGATCCATATAGATATTTAGAGGATCCTAATAGTAAGGAGACAAAAAGCTTTGTTAAAAAGCTCAATTTCATTACTGATGGGATTTTGGATCAGTCAAAGTATAAAGATCTTATCAGAGATAAAACAATTAAATATTTAAATTTTGAAAAATATGGCTTGTTTGTGAAACGTGGTGAATATTACTATTACACATATAATTCTGGTCTTGAAAATCATGAGTAAGTTTGAATGATTAATGTGTTGTCTAAATAATCTTTTCAGTTCGTTATATCGTAAAAAAAATCTTAATGACGAAGGTGAAAAATTTCTTGATATCAATAGTCTTTCAAAAGATGGTTCAACATCGTGTAGTTTTGAGAAAACAAGTTTAGATGGAAAATTAATGGCATATGGATTATCAGTTAATGGAAGTGACTGGAATACAATACATTTTATGAATGTTGACGGTGAAACTTTGCCGGACGTGATAAAGCAAGTAAAACATACACATGTAGATTTCATTCTTAATAATACAGGATTTATTTATTCAACTTACCCAAATAAGAAGACATCTGATGATGGTACAACAGTATCAAAAAATGAATATCATTCTTTGTATTATCATAAAATGGGAACACCACAAGAAGATGATATTATTATTGCAGAATATCCAAGTGATAAGGAAGTTTTTACATTTGGGTATACATCCGATGATGGAAGATATCTATTTGTCAATTTTAATAAAGGAACTGATCCTAAAAACAAGATTTATTATTATGATTTACATGAACTAACCAATAAAAATGAAATAACAAAGAAACTTGAATTAAAACCATTGTTTGAAGAATCTAATGCTAGTTATGAGATTTTTGATAGTAATGCTGAGGAAGTGTTTGTAAAAACAGATAAAGATGCACCGATGGGAAAGTTATTCAAAATGAGATTTTCAGATGTATCAAAGGGAGAAAAAGCATGGATTCCATTAGTAGATGAAAATAAGAATAGAAAAATATCAGAAGTGTCTACTGTTGGAAAAAAATATTTTATCACAAATTGTTTAGAAGATATAAAAAGTTCACTTTATGTTCATGATAAGACAACGGGTAAGATACTTCAAAAAATAGATATTGATCCAGGATATGTTGGAAGAGTCTCTAGTGATGATAAAAGTAATGAATTTTTTGTTTCGTTTGCAAGTCAAATAACACCAACGACAATATTTAGAGGTAATCTTGATATGATTGAGAAAGGAGAGAAGGTCGAATTAGAAATTATTAAACAAACAACCCCTGAAGGCCTTGACTTGAAAGAATTTGCTGTTAAACAAATATTTTATCCTTCAAAAGATGGGACTAAAGTTTCAATGTTTATATTTCATAAGAAAGATATTAAATTAGATGGTAGTAATCCTACACTTCTTGAAGGTTATGGTGGTTTTGGTGTCTCTGTTATACCATCATATTCATCTTCCAAGACAATGTTTGTGAAACATTTCAATGGTATAATTTGTACTGCCAATATTAGAGGTGGTGGAGAGTATGGGGAAAGGTGGCATGAAGATGGAATGCTTCATAAGAAACAAAATGTTTTCGATGATTTTATAGGAGCAGCTGAATATTTGATAAATAATAATTATACACAACCATCTAAACTTGCAATTCGTGGCGGTTCCAATGGCGGATTATTAATGGCTGCTGTATCACAACAAAGACCAGATTTATATGGTGCTGTAATAAATAAAGTTGGTGTTCTTGATATGTTGAGATTCCATAAATTTACGGCTGGAGGTGCATGGATAAGTGAATATGGTAATCCAGAGAAGAAGGAAGATTTTGACTACATAATAAAATATTCACCATATCATAATTTAAAGTTACCAGAAGGACGACTTCAGTGGCCGTGTACACTTCTTGAAACTGCTGATCACGATGACAGAGTTGTTCCATCACATACATTAAAATATATTGCACGTTTGTATGAACTTCTTCAAGAAGCTGAACAATATCAAACAAACCCAATTCTTGCTTCAATTGAGAAATCAGCAGGCCACGGTGCAGGAAAACCGTTAACAAAAGCTATGGATGAGTTAGTTAAAGAATTTTCTTTCCTTCAACTTACACTAAATCTTAAATGGAAAGATTAAATGGTTTTGAGCTTTAATATGGCAAGATAAATCACTTTTTTATTGGTATAATAATTTTAATATATTAATTTGAAGAAGAATACTTGTTAATTCAATTTTTTAATAAAACTTCATATAATTAAAACAAGATATTGGCATTGATATAAATAAATTAGAAAAATGTTTTCCTTCAGGACCAGTATTGAGATAACAATCATTTCTAGATTTAAGATACGTTTTAATGATTGTAATTTAAAGTTTATCACGATACTTATAATTAAGAATGAAATTATATTTCATAAATCTATGCATGTTAGACTATAAAATTTCTGAAATTGGTTTGTTACTGTTGATTAGTTGCAAAAATATGATAAAAAAAATGCAAAAAACAGTTTAAAAAGCAGTCCAAAATTTATATTACGCCCCAATATATTGTTATAGCTCCAAAATGCTTTTTCTATCCCATTATATATTTGGCAATCCCATGTCTAGCCCCAATATATATATGTTTACAATCCTAGATTCAGCTCCATTAAATAATTTGAAGACAATGCTATTTTATGCAGTTCTTTTTTAAAATTTGTGTTTTGATCATCAATTTACATTATACATTGTTTTAGATATGAAGGCGTTTAAATTTGAAATCTTCATAAGTATCCTTTGAGCTTCCTTCAAAGTCTAGGAAAGTTTCCGTGTTGGAAACTTTTAACAATGACATAAAATAAGAGAAAAAACTCTTTTCGATTGAATTTTCCTAAATTATTTATTGCCTGTTTCTTTCTCCTCTAATATAAAGCAAGGATGTATACAATTAAAATATATTTATAAAATATTTTTGTAAAAAGATTTCATTGTATTATACAAAAAACAATCAAATTTTTAGGGGAATGTATATATTTACAACCTTAAAATTGTTTGAATTATTTCTATCATTTATGATATAATAAAAAATAATTTTTGATCATAATTTTTTTTATTTTTTTAATATAAAAGAAACATTTTTTTGAAAATGATACCAAACAAAAAATTTTTCTATGAAACTTTTAATAATTTTAACCATTATATCTTTGGTTGTCGTTCTCCCTGGACTAAAAAGTTTACCTATTAATAGAGTTGGAGAAGCAGAACAATGTGACCACAACTGTAAAAGTAAAGGATACAATCAAGGGATTGTAAAAGTACTCATTAGAGCTCACAAATGTTTATGTTATTTATAATTATTTAAAAAAGGTTTCATTTATATTGATATTTAATTCTTTGAAATAAAAAATTTTTTATTCACTTTTATTTAAATTGTATATCTTTTCATAAATAATAAAAATAAGTTGAAACTTATATACTACTCAATTTTTTAACTTGTAGAATCAAATTTTTATTTCTATGAAATCATGAAATCCATATTATTTCTAAAGTTTTTATAAAATTGTTTATATCTATTTATCGATATATCTTATATAATAATAATAAAAAATAATATCATTGTTTGATGATTATTATTATAAAAATTAGTCTTTAAATGAGACATTTTTGCATAATTTTAAAAAATTGTGATCAAGAAATTAATTTCATAACTATTTAGCTCTATTTTCGTTCTCAAATAAAGCATTTTTTCCTACAATTACTATAAGCTAAATTTTATTATACTATTTTAAAATAATAATAAAAATTGATCTTTTAAAACATCTTACTCTTTTTTAAATTTTGACTTTTAGAGCTATTCTTATTTGTTTGTGTCCTTGATGATTTGGTTGCACTTGAGCTCTTCGAATTAGAAGTCTGCGACCGTGATTTACTTGTTGTTGGAGATGAGAATGACGAATTACCTTGTTTTGATTTTTTTGATATTTGCTTGCTTCTAGAAGATGACTCCAGAGACAAACTTCCTCGTAATTTTTTTGCATTTTTTGATTTCTTAATATATATTAGTGCACCAATTAATATTGCTAAAAAAATTACACCTATTGCTGCACAAATAATAAAAATCATATGTTCTTCAATAAAATTTTTTTGTCCATTATTTCCTCCACCATTATTTTCCTTAATTGTTCCAAAAATTCTACTTTTGAACTCAAAATTCAGGTATGTCGAGTACAAGCAATCAAAATATACATCTTTTACATTAGCGCTTTTAAAGTATTCTTGTTTAAGAGTAGTTTTATTTACTGTTGAAATAAAAAAAGTTCCTACATTGGAATTTGCCATTACATATTGTTTATCTGATCCCAATTTAACGGTCATTTCTTTTAATGTAGCAAAACCTTTAATTTTATTAGAACATTCAATTACTACACCTTCTGTATTATCCCATGAAATAGTTCTATTTATAATACTATCAAATATAGGAACTGCTTCAAAAGTTAATTCTTTAATAAATGTATGATGCTTGTGAAGCTCTCCTTTATTAACATCTTCAACAGTACATTTATAAGCTCCAAAATCATCCAATGCATTTGTAAATAATAATTGATTTTCTTTCTTGACTTCATTCGTACCATCAGCTGTAACAAGAATTTCCCTGAATGTCTTTTTATAAAAATTAATCCCATATCCTTCTATTGGACTGTTCTCTATTACAATAGAACATATAAGTTTCTGCGGAACATTCAATTCACTTTGATTTACATATAAAAATTGTTTATTGTTTTTATCATCCAAATGTATCTCTTTTCCGTTTTCACCAAGAAGCACCATTTTACCATGAAGTGGCAAAATTTTTTTTTTGCATGATGGTTTAAGTGAAGGTGGATCATTACCACCATTATAATCAAGGCCATCATTTATCAATGCTTCAATGGGCGACCCCTTCCATTTATAAAGATAAATTGTTTGATCATGATATATTGAAGGTATTCCGGGCGAAACAACGTTAACATATTCCATCTCCATTTCATTTTCACCATTTGTGAAAGAATGAGAAAAATGATAATAGTATGTTTCTTCATCAGATGGTTCACAAACAAATTTGCCATTAATTACATTAATATCTTGGACCTCCATGTTCACATTACTTCCTATCATTTTAATTTCAAATCCTACATTTATAGACGTATTATCAATATATTTTATTTTTCCGAGTAAAAATTTATCAGAGTTAGGAGCTCTTGGATATATCGGTAACAGCATATGACGATCATTGAATTTTTTAATTATACGTCCTTTATGCCCTGAGAGAATAAATTGAGCACCGGATAAAGGTGATAACCAGTCATTATATGGACAAATAACCAATGGGTAACGATCACCCTCATATTCAAATTTAGTAATTAAAAATATATTATTTGCTGTTGTTACTTTGACATAAAATATAGCTAAAAAGTCTGTAACTTTATGAGTTTTTAGACCTTTTCCAGCTATTGAATTATGGTGATAATATAATCCTATTTCACAATGAAGTATGTAACAAGAAGATTGTGTTGATTCTATAAGATTTTGATTTTTAGAATTAAACGATATCGTTTGTTTTACATAATGTTCAATGTTCAGATCAGCTCGAAATCCCCTATCAGCTGAGTTGAATTCCGTTACATCAATTAAAAGAAAGGGAATATTCTTTAGTACAATATAATTTAAAACATCGATTTCTCCTTCATAATATATTTGGCCAATTTCTTTAATTTCAGCAACATATTTTATGCCGTCGTTGCTCAAAGCTTTGATATTAAATTTCACCTTTCTGTTGTCGGCGTCTTTTTTTCCATCCCAAACAGGTTTGTTCGAATAGACTAAATGCAATAAAAAAATTAAATATAATAATAACCTCATATTAAAATAATTCCTACTCAAAAATCTTACCTTAAATAAATATATTTTTTTCATATTGTATACAAATTTTTAAAATAACTCAAAAAATTGTATTCAAAATTTTGCATCATATGAAGATTTACATTCGCAAATATTTTAACAAATCACTAACCAATTCCCAATAGGATCAATTTAAATTAGTTGAAATGGTAACTAAATTGCATACATCTAGATTAATTATTTATGATGCAGTTGTTCAATTACAAAATGATTCAGAACATAAAGCTATACTTTTTGTAATGGCAAAGCTTCATGCAACTAACGCATGTTTCGAAATCGTTAATCAGTTTTTTCAAATACATTGCGATTATAACTATATAACCAAGATATCAGTTAGTTGATCATCATTGAATCACGTTTATTTTATATAGACATTTGAAGCTTAACAAATATCCTAAAGACTTTTTTGATTAACAATTAATTGTCAATCGAGAATATATGCATTCACAAAAATTTTTGAATCTTTATTTGCCAAAACAAATATTTCTCATAACGATTTCCTATCCAATATTTTGTATAGTGTTTATCCATAAAAGTCGTAATGTTTCAAAGATTTATTTCTTCTTCTATCAGAACAATGGCTTCACTCTCTACTATAAAAGATGTTCACATAGATCAATCAGGTGTATTTAAGTATATTTTAATTGAAGCTACTGATAAAGAAACAAAGGAAAAGAAGATGATTGTTAGAGGATATAAACATTGTCCTTACCATGCTGATATACTTGATGAAGTTAAGGAAAAAGAAACCAAAGATGCTAAATTTAAATGTGTTGGAGGAGGTAGGATAAATCATGATAGTGAAAATAAAAGTATCCTTGTTTATGGATACTCTGTTGGGTATGGGAAAGCTGATCATCAAATTTCTGTTGATATTTTGAAGAAGGATTATCCTGAATATACTATTTCATATTCAAACGAAGGATACTAGTTATCCTTTAAATTTTTTATGAATAAATTTAATTTACGTTTAGAAATAAGAAATTGAGATTTGAAATTATGTTTTGTGGCATAAATAATTATTTTAAAATAAAGTAATTTGGATTATTACTTACTTTGTTTATTTTTATATTTATTCAGAAGAGTTATATTTGTCCAATTAAAGATATTTGTTTTAAAATAAAAATTATAATAAAAACAAAAAAAAATTTTTTTTTGCATTCATATGGTCCTTACATATAACGAATTAGGAGTTAGATTTAAAATTCAAGTTTCAAACTATTTTATTGTTAGAAAAGATATTTTCTTAATCCTTCAGGGCGTTCCAATTTTGAGCATATGCACATTTCTTGAATTCTATGGCTTTTTAAATCGCAATATGATTTACTTCCAGGATCATTTTTCATTACAGAATTTTATACAATTTTCCAACTTACAAGGATAATCAAGAAAATTTTTTTCAACAACAGTTGTGATAGCTGAAAGCGATAATAAAATCAAAATAATTAAAATATTCATTATTATTTTTATCACTTTAAAATGATGCTCACTTTTTTAAAAATGAAATCAAGAGATATAATTTGCTTATTATCATCAAGCAACATAGTTTTATAAATACCCATTCCACGTAATTATTCTTTAGATGTTAAAGTGATTAAATTACATTTTTTTAGAATGTAAATTTTTGTTTCAATCAAAATTATGATATTTTCTTAATACTATATTTTTGTAATATCACTGGTACATATAATAATTTAAATAAAGTCTCGAAATTAACATGTTAAACTGATAAATTATTGCTATATAAGTTGTAATTTAAGCATTATGTCTTTCCATCAAATCTTTTATATACACCAATAAATTGTTAGAGGTATTGGTGTTGTTCCATCAACAGCATGGAACTTTTAATTTAAATTGTATATTTGTTGTAATTATTGTAATTTCTTTAATATATTAAACTCATAAAGATAAATAAATACTTTTTTCTTTGTATATTTGTTTGTTTGTAATAAAGCTTTTAAAAAATATACTTTATGATAGTATAACGAATTAAATTTAGTTACGAATTTGACATTTTTTTACTCTAATAATTTATTTTTAAATTATAAAATTTTTTATTACTTATGCTTGTATAAAAAGCATTAATAGGTTTATTAAACATTGGTAGTAAAAGTTCTATATGAAGTTATAATTTTCACTTTTCAAAATATTAATATATTTTTAAGAGGATAAAAAATTTTAACAATTCTATAACATGCACATGAAAATTATGTTTATGTAAATCAAAAATACAATACTAATCAGATAAAACATCTCGTTCACTTTGATAAAAATAATAAAAATATGAATAAAATATTTCATTTTTGATACACTTGACCTAAAGTTTAATAATTTTAATGAAAAATCAAACTATTATTGATTCTTTATTTTTTACTTCATTTGCTGCATTAGTTTTGGTATGTTTAATTGATACTTTTTCTAAGTAATTATTTTTTCATAGAGCAATAGATTAGGATGGTTTATACAGACATACATTTTGTCTAGCTTTGGACAATTTCGTCTGTTATCTCTTTACGCGGGAATTGAATCTTTATTGTTAATGATATTCACAACATATGGAGGTGTTTGGCTTGACAAGAATAGCAGAATTTATGGTATTACTAATATCCTTTATATTTAGTTATTTCCAGGCGCTAAAATACTATTACTCTTAATTGGAATATTCAGTGTTTTATCGTGTATCTCAATAAACGCTGCTTTCAAACTGAACAAAACATCACTGCTTAAAAATGATGATATCACAAATGAATGTTATTATTGTCTATTGATATCAACATTAACAACACCCTTATCATCATTTTTCTACAACTTACTTAGAATGTCATTGACTAAAGATTGGATTTTTGTTCTAGCTGAAGCATCAAGTGAAAGAGGAACTGAAAACCATGCGTCTATTGATATGTTTCAAAGAAATGATAAAAAATTAACATATTACAATACTATTAGCGGTTTAATTTACCAAATATCATTTATTGTTGAACCTATTATAACTGGATTTTTTATTAATTATTTCAACTATCAATCTGCATCAACTATTTTTTGTATTTTTAGTGTTATAATTTGGATTGGAATAACATTTGCGTTGAATTATATTTTTAAGAATGTTAATGAATTAAAGAAGGATGGTAATGCTAAACGATTAGAAGAAATAGTAAAAATGTTACCACAATCATCAAATGGAGAAGAAATCAAAAAAGAAAGTACATTAAAATTAATTAAATTTTTAAGACACAAGATAGCATTTGTAGCATTAGCTTTATCATTAACATACATGAATGTTCTCCAGTTTAGTGGTATTTCAATAGCGTATGCAGTGGCAAATAAAATTCCTGATAGTACCATAAATATTTATAGGAGTATTGGATCACTCTTAGCTTTGGGTGGTACGGCATCATATCCATTATTTAATAAATATTTTGGATTGATTAAAACAGGACTTATTGGATTTACGGTAAGTTGTTTATCAAAAACGAAATAAATAATCTTATTCAGTTACAACAATTATTTTTATGGTTATGCTTGATATCAATATTTTTACCTGGAAGTATATTTACTTATAATCCTTTCAAATTCCAATTTACAGAATCCAACATAAGCATCTTAATATTTTTGGTAGGAATAACATTATCAAGATTTGGTCTATATCTTGCTGACTCTTCAGTTAACCAACAGATGCAGCACATGATTGAGGAAGAAAATAGAAGTGAAATTTTTGGCATGCATACTTCTATAAGTTATACTTTAACACTAATTAGCTCTTTCATTGTCTTTCTCTTTCCGAATCCTATGTATTTTGGTTTTTTTGTAATGTCCTCAATTATTGAATTAATTGTTGGGTACATATTTTACATTAAACATATTCAAACGATTAATTGAATATTGTATTCCAAAATTTTGAATATAAAATGTTTAAAAATAAAATATATATAAGTACAATTAATGATATCATTAGTAATAATGTTTTGATTATGTCTGATGATTCAAAAAATCAAGCAGGAAATCTTATTTCTAATACCATTTCGGGTGTTGGTGGCGACCCTACAGCAGTCCCAGATTTAGTTGGAAGGTTATTGAAGGGAAGGATCGTCCTGAGGAAAGTGGATGAAGGTGGATTCGGTGCTGTGTATATTGTTCGTACCTACAAGAAGGGGATACAAAATTTGATTACAGACTTCACATTTGATTATACGAATATACCTGAAGATGAGTTGAAGGAGTATTCAATAATGAAAGTTGAATCGAATAGCACAGAAGGTGGATGTGGCCTGAAGATAGAAGTAAGAATATTAAATGAAATAAAACGTATATTTCCTGGTTCAGAACAATTTGCTGATATATTTTCTGCCCATAGGAGACAGAAATATAGTTATGTATTTATGACTTTACTTGGAAAAAGTTTAAAGCAATTAATGATTGAACAGCCAAATAATCAGTTTTCGGAAAGTACCTGGCTGAGAATATCAATACAAGGATTATATGCTGTCAAACAACTTCATGAAGTTGGATTTCTACATCGTGACATAAAGCCAGCTAATATCGTGCTAGGTCATGGAAATGATCCCAAAAAATGTAGATTCATACACTTGATAGATTTTGGGTTAGCAAGACAATATTTGTATAGGGATAATCTTGGAAATATTATGCATAGAATGCCAAGGCCACATGTAGACTTCAGAGGAACTGAAAGGTATTGCTCCATATCAATGCATTTTGATAAAGAACAAAATAGGATAGATGATGTATGGAGTCTTTTATTTACATTTATAGAAATGAATAGGGAGTTACCATGGTCAAATACAGATAATGATCGTTTGGAAGAGGTTAAGAAGAAGACAAAATTAGCCGATATTCTGTCATTCTTACCAAAAGAACTAGATGAACCATTAACAAAATTGAATTCACTTCTTCCATTAGATCGACCAAACTATGAAGATATTTATAATGGATTTCTTAATTGTATGAAAAAGTCAAACTATAAATTTGATGATAAATATGATTGGGAAATAGATATTCATCCAAAATCACCATCAATGGAAAAATTTGGAAACATGCAGAAGGAATTTAAGAGGAATTTGTTAGCTAAAATGATATATCCCAAGGAGTATTATTTAAAAATGAAAAATCCAAGTAAAGAACCTGATAAAAATATCTTAACAGATATAAATGTTTGCTTAAGATAGATAAAATATTATTTAAAAAAAAATATAATATTATAATTAATCTATATAATTAATATATTAATAAAATAACATTGTCAATTTCATACATACTCAAATAAAATAAATTTATTTTAAAGACCTAAGGTGTTACAACATTCAAAAGTTTTTTTGTCTCGAAACATTAAATATCGTTGAGTAATTGTTATGGTATCTTATCCCAAAATGTGTATATATTATCATCAATTATGGTTTTTTATGAAAATTTTGAAAAAGTTGAACTTATAAATTGGAGTATGAAGGTAAATAAACAATAATTAAAATTATTTTATTTAATATTTTTAGTTCCATGAAATTGAGAATGACTTTTTTATTACACTGGAAGGTTTAATTGGTCAAAATTCAATAGGTATTGAACCTTTTACTCCATATAAAACGAACCGTTTGATAGGGAGACAAAATATTAACAATCTTTTTTTTGATAACAATACTCATGTTATAATCAGGTCCTCAATTTCAAAGACTTTTATGGAGAGAGATGGCTTCACAGTCCAGTTTATGTTATGCTTCAAATATGGTTTTCCTTCAAATTGGACAGATATAATCAAACATTTTTTAACTAAAAGGATATTTGAAGAGGATGTGACAATTCCTAATGATATGGCAGAGATTGCCTTTAATGATCAAATAGAGTACCAAAAATTACTACTTGATAATGCTCCTGTTCTTAATGATTGGTATCTCAGAGTATGTTTTAAAAACTCGTTATTAATATTTATATCTTTTTCTAGTGCGTTAATATGCCTAATGGGAACTATAGGATTTGGATCGGGGGAATATTGAAAGAAAAGGATGATAAAGGAGTGATTGAAGAAATAGAGATTTTTAAAGAAATAAGAAAAGTGGAATCTGATGGATTTATCTCATGTATAGATATTCCTTATATAAAAATTAATGAAGGAGTCGATATTGATAAAATGATTGAATTGGGATATTCGGCAAAGTTTATCAAAAACTTTCTTAATGAATTACCAGATAATTATGAAAAATTATTCCATCATTATGTTGCAAATAATCCCGGTATTAAAGAATCTTTTGTAAATAAATAGTTGTTTTTATTATAAAAAAGAGTATATATTGATTTAATAAACTAATAATTAGAAAAATTTGTGTGAATCTATTTATTTCTATCTTAAATTTGTTAGTTAAACAATATTATACAATAAAATTTAAATACATTAAAAAATCAAAGACTACATTTTCCATCTGAACAAATTGGATTTTTATTATTTTTGTTGGATAGTTCGCTTCTAAATTCATCATATTCTGTATCTAATGTTGCGTTGAAAGATAAATCCAAAGGTGTGCTTGTTTTTGGTGCACTCTTTGTATCGATGTCATTGATAAAGAAACTTGTTAAAAAATAATATGTTACAACTCCTAAAATAACACCACTAGCTATTGTTAATGCAAACCTACATCTATCAGTAGGTTTGTTGATTGTTTGGGGGCAGAAGATGTAGAATGTCATCCAATTTTTGAATGAATAAAATAGATTTTATTTATTAAATAATGTACAAATTTAAATATAAGATAATATCCAAAAATAATTAAATTGAAGGCTTTCAATGACATTTATTATGAGATTAAAATATATAAGCCATTTTTACAAAAAAAAATAATTATTAAATGAAACATTATTTTGCCTTTTCAAACAGATCATCTGGAATATTATTTAATGTTTGATATTGTGGGTCAGCAGAACCAGCAATACCAATCTTTTTTGGTCTTTGGGGTAATTCTTTTGGACCATCCTTCTTCACATTAGCGTCACTTTTAACCTCTTTTTTATCTACTTCTTTTTTATCGGCCTCCTTCTTATCATCCTTTCCTCCTTTGGCTGGGGTGTCAGAAAGGTTATCTCCAGTCTTATCGAAACAGTCATCAAGGATGCCATTCAATGTCATGTAGTTTGGATCCCTTCTTTTAGCAAATTTATCTTCATTCTCTGGTCGTTTAAAAGTATCTGTTCCTTTTGGTACATTCAATACGTTATTGTTAGTATCTGTTGAAGACTTTTTAGCATTAGCTTCTTTTATTGATAAATTTTCATCCTTTAATTTTGTTACTCCTGGTACCGTTTTGCCATCAGGTGCATTTTCTTTGGCACATCCAAGTATTGATATCAGGACTGACGATATGATACAACAGGTACATACAATTTCAAAAAACATAATTTTGCCCTTTCTATGTTTTTATTACACAAAATTAACATTATTTATGTTCAATTATCTACCTAAAATTTGATTTATTATTCACAATTTAAATTTTACCACTACATTATAATCGTCAATTAGTAAAAATACTAAGTGCCGTGTGAAATTATAAATAGTTTAGAAATAATTATTACACAATATTTTCTTTAATAAAACTAGGTAATTATTTATCGAAAAATAACCGTCTTTCACATTCAACGTATGATGTCATTTATCACAAGTTCATAAAATTTCTAAAAACAAGTTATATAAATTATTATAAAAAAAGATTTGCAAACTATACTAAATTGGTAATTAAATTTGCATAAAAAACCTTTTCGCAAAAAATATTTTTGTTTTGTAACGACATGAGTTGGTAAATCGTATCCCTTTACTTCATATACTTGTTCAAATGTTTTTTCATTAGATTTGATTTATAATGAGTAATATTAATCTAATCGACTGGTTGGCTGATAAACTTGTAACTAAAAGATGGGAAGATGCTGAAAATCTGGTTAACTTTTTTACAATAACCAAATGGAAGGATTTCAAAGATTACGTATGAGTTTTTTTTTAACATTCTTTTTAAAAATAAGTATTAATATTTTTAGAATTTAACTCTTTCTCGTTTGAATGAGCTACCGGATGAATTTGCTAAATTGATAAGAAAATTACTTGTAGCATTTAATTTATATTTAGAAGGGAAATACGATAAAGCATTTACAGAACATTCTGAAGCAATCAAAGTATTGACGGGAGAAGTTAGCAATAATAACAAAACAAATTGGTTTTTACCTATTGTCTATGCTTTAGCGGATAATCAAAAGCATTTAGCAAGCAAAATTGGTTTGAATGACTATGATTCACGAAGACATGAAGCATATCTCAATTGTTCTGGAGTAATTAGAAGTATTTTAACTATGTGCTCTGGTGATTCCAAAACAAGAAAGGACATATCCAAAAGAGTTGGTTTAGTCAATATACTTAATCATTGTATGCGTCTTGGTTTTTTGACATCTAACTTTACTGGTCTTTCTCCTGTTATTAATTTGATTGAAAATGACGAAGAATTACAAGGATTTGCCAGTAAAAAAGATTTGGTTATGTATAATTATTATCTTGGTAAACATAGTTTATTTGAAGATGAACTGGAACGTGCAGAAAAGTGCCTAACCTTTGCTTTGTATAATAATCATCCAGATTATGTTGAAAACAGGAAGAAGATACTTGTTTATTTAATTACCGTCAAACTTTTACTTGACAAAGCACCACCAACAAAATTGTTAGAAGAAAGTGGGTTACAAGCTTTTATTCCTGTTATTCAGGCTGTTGTTGATGGAAATCTATCGGATCTTGATAAAGCATTGGAGAAACATGAATCATTTTTTATTCAATATGGAATCCTTTTGTTATTAGAAAAATTAAAACAGACAACATTTCTTATATTATTTAAAAAAATGTATTATGATGTTTTCAATTGTCAACATTTGATCCCAATTAAAGCTTACTACTTAGCCTTAGTAGCACAAAATTATACAGAGTATGATGAAATGTCCGTTGAAGCACTTCTTGCCGTAATGATTAGTGAGGTAGGTAAAAAATTTTATATTTAATTAAAACTAATTTTTTATTATAGAAAAAAATTCGTGGTTATCTCTCTCATTCACATAGAAAAATTGTTCTATCAAAACAAAATCCGTTTGGAAGTTAATTTTATGTAATTATTTGTTGTATTTATTATTTTTGTTTTTTAAAATGTAGAAAAAGATCACATTACCTTTCATTTACTTAAATAAAAATTTTAATTAATAAAAGTTATTTATGAAACTTTGGCAGGTTGTTTCATGTTAATTAATTAAAGTATCCCAAAAAAAAAGAAGATAAACCCTGATTATTTGTCGTTTTAATTTTCTTTTGTTATTAATAAAGCATTCTCGTTTATAACACTTCAATAATATCTTTACTATTGAAAAGATGAAATGATTAAGTAACCGGTCTATGAATTTAAAAGATGAAAGAGTTTTTATAAGGCATATTCATTTTAGGTTTCACAAATACATATAATGACCATGAAAAATGTAAATGTATTATTTTTTTCAAAACTATTTAAATAGATATTTTTTTAAATAATATACATAATTTTGTATATAATTTGTGCCAAAAAATTTATCTTCCATTTATCTCTATTATTATTAGTATAACATATCGAATCACCTTTAAACATTCCTCTTGGTAAATCACAAAATAATGTATACATACTATATACTTTACACTTCACTTTCAAAGAGAAAATTTAATGGTAAATGAAATACAGTTTTTTTTAATTTAATTTAATTTTGATCTTATTGCATTTATATAAGATAGATATATAATTTGAAATTAGGAATTTAAAAAATGAAACTACAATATACTTAATCAAAATTTTAAATCAAAATTCTAGATTTAATGTATAACATATACATAAAATTGCCCTTTATTAATTGAAAATTTCTTTTGTTTTCACTTATGTTATGTAATTTTAATCTTTCCAAGCATCTGAGATCAGATTAAAAATCCATACATTTTAAATTATATATATTTTATTGTATATATAATATTTTCGTTTTCAACAAACATATATTATAATTTCCTACTAGTCATTGTATATAGACATTAACGCATCTAATTTCTATATTTATTTCCCACCCCTTCACGATGATCAAGAATTTGACATATCACATCTATGCATATATATCCATACATATTTTAGGATAAATACTACTACATATTTAATTATTGTCTCAATTTCATTTTATTGTGAAGCGAATAGAATTTTTAAATATATTCTTCAATAAGATGGTTTATGAAATATATGTTTAGTATAAAGAAAATTAAAATGATTTCTTAGTTTACCGCTAACCTCATTAATTCAAACATCTTTATTCATATATCTTCTGATATTTTAATCATCCATATATATCAACTACCTAATTTGTTGATTATCCTTTCTATAACTAACATCTAAATTGTAAGGATTAAATTTATATATTCTTCTTCTGTATCTAGTATCTAAAACTGACAATTTTCAAATGACTGCTCTTACTTATTACGTAATTTTTATAATTAATACCTTATTTTTAACATCATACAGAAATATTTCTTTCTATGACCCATATCTAATAAAATTAAAGATACTATTTTATTGTATTAAATTTTAACCTTTTTAATATAAAACTAAAAAATTTTTTTTTCTTTCTTCTTACAGATATTTCATCAATGGCTAACTGCGCTTCAAGGCGCTCCATAGCCGTATACAATTGGTATTTAATTCTATCGACCTTAATTCTGGTATTGAACGTTTTAACTCAAAGTCAACCTCTTGATTATGTAAGTTCAAATATTTTCCTCTTAATATCAAAAGTTGTATAACATATTTTCCCATGGATTTTGTACATGTAAAAGAGATATATACCATAAATCCGATCATTTCTAATCTATAAAATAGGACTATTATTACATAATTTACCTCAATCTCTCGATTTCTTCATTTAACGTCTCATTTAACATCAAAATTTTTATCTTTTCATCATTATCCATAAACACAATATTTATGATATTAATCATTAAATTATTAATAACAATACAAATATATTAATATCTTTTCCCGTCCATCAATTCTTAATATCATTTTAAAACATCTTTTTTGTCCACCATTCAAATTTAGATGTATCATATCTCAAAAATAATGATCCTGGTTCACTTTACACAATAATGGGTCATAATATATGATCCCAAAAAGTTTATCATATGAAAATTTTAACAATTTTAAAGCGGATTAACATACTTTCTTTTATGACTTTTTTTTTTGTCTTAACACCCATATAATTAAACAAAAATATAAATGTTTCAAAAGATGAATAAATTTATTAAATTGGTATATATCTTTTTTTACCATTTAAAATACAAAGGAGAGGGATAAAAGATTTTATTTATTAGTCTCATTCTATTTTCCCTTTTCTATAAAGATATTGGTAGTTTAAGGGAAATTTTTTTATTCATTAATATTATATTAAAATATTTTAATGAAATGTATAATAAAAGAAAACTTGTATTTATTTTAATAAAATGACTCATTTTATGATAATATTATTATTGTTTAAATGATATATTGGATTTTGAATTGTTTATGTGTATAAAGGTTTTTTTTTATTTCATTGTCTTTTAAGGATGACACAAATACTCGAACGCACCTCAGAGGGATCCAAAAGTTACATAGGATAAATGGAATGACTCAAGAAATTTATGCTAAACAGGATAATAAAATTTTTAATGAGATCGATGAGAGTAGAAATGATGATCATTCTACAGGATTGTTATCTAGTGAAGGAACACTTCCAAGAAAAATGCCCGTTATTTCGGATGAGCCGGTTTTTTCAAGTGATGATAGGAGTAGTGTTGTTAAAGTTAAACATAGAAAACCATCTAGTGCATCAAATTATCAATCTGAAGCATTCCTTGAACCATCCAAAGAAGAAGTTATTATTAAAAGACCAGTTAATAATCAAGATACTGGTAGTATTAATGAGATGATGGATAGAGTAAAGAATAGATTCACTGAAAATAATAATAACAATGACAATCATGCACTTGAAAGGGATAGAAAGTTTAATAATCATCCAACAACAATATCTAACGAAGATATATTAAAAAAGGAAAGATTAGAAAGAATAAGAGCACGATGGGAGAAACTTGGACCAATCATAAAAAATAGAGTTAATAGATTATTCTCAAAAGCGAGATTATCTCAAACTCGTAACATAGGTAAAGAAGTTAGAAGATTTAGCACCACTACACCAAAAACATTTGAATTAGATAAAAAACAAAGTGTTGAAAATAATTTTGACATGTTAACACAGTTAAATCGCGTTGAGAGACCAATTCTTCACTCTGTTAGAACAATGACTGATGACAAGTTACTGGGTCATAGTGATATACAAAATTTTAATCCTATTAATAAACCTCCAATTGCAAGACCAACATTTAACAGTGAATTTTTACATTTAGGTAAGAAAAAAATTTGATTTTTTTTTTTAAATTAATATTTTTTTTAAGATAAAGAAAATGATGACTTACACAACAGAGTTATGGATAATGATAATGAACCTAGAAAAAATCATTATAGATTTGTAAATAAAGTTGCCTCTAGACCTAGATTAAGAATTCGAAGACCAGGTTGGATAAAATCAACTTTTTAATGCTTTTTTTTTTAATAAATTTTTTGCACCATTAAATAACAAAAAAAAAATTAACATCATCTAATTTCCATTTCATTATAGGATCTCCACCAACAGCAAAACACATGACTAATGAAGTTGTACGGGCTGCAGGTTCAAGTGTTACGAACAGACAACCGTTATCACTTCCTGAATTATCTCCAATCACGAGTGAAGAAGAGTCTGTTGAAAGAAATGTTAACAATAATAGAAAAATATTATCAAGGCCTTTACCATCAATACCAAACGAACCTAGTGATATAATACTTCCAAGACCAATAGTTAAAGATGATAAATCGAATTCTTTCAAATCAACAGAATCAGAAGAATCAGTTATAGATTCATCAGAGATTATCTTTGGAGATGGAGTATCTTCTAAGAGTGAAGAAAAGTTCAATGAGGGAGAGGAATCAGGATTAAATTTCAAAGCAAAGGTACCTTCTAATATACAAATTGAACCACCATTTGAACCATCATCAAACGAGATTGTAAAACCACCTAAAAAATCACCGAAAAAGTATGTATACATTTAGATAACATTTTTTTAAAAATTTTTTTTATTTTTAGAAAACCAGTAATTAATGAAGAACCTGAATTTGTTCCACAAAACTCAGGATTAAGACCTGTTGCCCCACCAACAGAATTTGGATCAACAGGAGGTTTCGGTTCAGGATTTGGTGGAGGAAGTGGTGGATTCGGTGGAGGTAGTGCTGGCTTCGGAGGTGGAAGTATGGGAGGTGGATTTGGTTCCGGTTCAGGAATGCCTTTTTCTCCATCAGAGAAATCTCCAGTGAAAACAAATGATAAGACATATGGTATAAAATCTTCAAAACAGGAAATTGAAAAAGATGATGAAGAAGAAGAAGAAAGTGTACATGAAGAGATAGAAGATAGTGCTTTTAGTAAATCTAAAGGACCATCTCCAGGTGCATTTGGTCATGAACATGGTCCAGGAAAAGAATCAGAATTTAATCAAGAAGAATTGTTTACAGGAGATTCAGCATTAAATGTAAACAAAAGAGGACCTACCGGTGATGGTTATGGCCCACCAATTGTTGATGGTGCAGCAATTCCACCACCTGTACATGGTATCAGTTATGGTGGTGATGCCGCGGGTGTTGGTAGTCCGATGGGGATGATTGAAAGTTATACAAGAAATCCACCAACGACTGTTAAACCATCTGCTTTATTAAATATATTAAACAAAGCTGATCAAGGTATTAATCAAGCTATAACACATTTTGAACGTGGAAGCCCTGTTGAGACAGCTGCAATTGATATTCTAGAAGTAGCCTTAGGTAGCCAGAGATTGGATAGTCAGGCTAAGTTACTTGGACATGTAGATAGAACATTTGGTTTAGATAATCTTCAAAGATTACAACGATGGGCAAATACCGGAGGAGCATTAGATATGTTAAAGGAACAATTTGCAAAAATAGCTAAAAATTATAAACCACCAGCAGATTTATTACCAACAATTCCACCTCAACTCGAATATCTCTTCTCACCCTCTAATAATGGAAAAAAGTAATATTTAAATTAAGACTTAATCAAACAAAAAAAGACTCACTAATGTATTCTCCTAATAATATAGCATTCCCGCTCAAAATTAAAATATTGCCATCATAAAACGAAATGTAATTTAGATTTATTCTTATATATATATCATTACCAGACAATAATTTAATAATAATTATTATTTTATTTATTTCTATAAAAAATTTATTATTTAGTTTTATAAATTTTATCTCAAATTTTTTTTTTTACTAATTTGCAAAATAAAGATAATACTTTAATATGATTTAAGAAAAAAGTATATATTCATTGAAAGGTGAGTCTTTAAAAAATATAAATAGGTCTTGATTTAAGTTTTTGAACGTCAAAAAGTTGTAAACAATAAAACTGATAAACAAAAAAATCATACTTTATTTGTTTTAATCAACTTCTTTTGTTATTAACTGTTTACGAATTTTGGACAATTTTTTTTTCCTTTGGTCAGCAATAATTGTATGTGTACAAATGATAAAATATTTGATTTTTATTATCCATACTATGTATAATATTATGATTAAAGTTTTTTGTTTTTGACATGTTTGGTCAAGAAATAACTTGATAAACGTTTTGTATACAAATTTTTATATAAGATAAAATATTATTTTTTTTAGTATATAAATTTCAATATCATATATTAGCATTGCCATTTTTTTTTTATTATTTGACAATATTTAAATATATTATTTTATATTTCAAAATTAGAATGATTAAACCATCAACTGTTGATTTTGACAATCTTATTAATAAGGATGGAGAATGTTCTATCTATGAAACTTCTAGTGGTAAGCATCTTAAAATATTTTATAATGTTAAAAAATTTCATTTACTTCTATAAATATATACTTCCTTCATATCAGTAATGTTACGTTTATATTGTGTCTGTATACAAAAAAAATCAACAAAATTAAATTTTTTTTTCCATTGCCAGCCGTTCGCCTGGTACGATTAATCAAAAAGAAACCCGAGTTTTTTCAAATACTTTCCGTAATGTATTTGTTTAAAAATATAGTTTTTACATAATTATATAACTCACCGTTTAATATTTTTTTTTCTCCCAGTGTCATTATATATAAGCTATATATAAGTTTATTCTTTTCTAAAAATATTCACCTGTACATTTTGAAATATGTATGGAAACATTTTAGGTGTAAATAAAAAATTATAATTTTTTTTTATCAAAAGGATGTATATACTAGTTAGTATTGAGGATATAATTCTACTAAAATAATATTTTTAATAATTATTTAATATCTCCTGTTTTTCTATTATATGGATGTTTAAAATAGTAAAAATTTGTTTTATACCAAGGCTAGACAATGTTTGCTGTATTAATTATGACTATTTACTGATGAAAAAATATTCATGTACAAGAATTTTATTAATAAACCTGTACAATGAGTCATGTAGATTGGCACATGATTACATAATTTGCACCTACCTTTACTTTTTTCATTCATTCTTTGTAATCAAAAGGGGATCGTTGCAAAAAATAAGCATATACATATATTTGTTTTCTTACTTTATTATTTAAAAAATGAGAAATAGAGAGTTTATTTATTAAAATACAACATAGATATTGTTTGCCTTATAATTACTTAAAATATAGACTAACAATTTATCAATTAAAAAAATTTATATCAAAATTCGTGTCTTATTATTTTTCAAGGCTAACCTTCAATATATTTATTAATAATATAAATTTTTGTAACGTCATAAAAAATTATTATTGTTTAACTCTATAAAAATAATTTATCAAATTTCATTCTTTTGTCCTTTAAAAATTGATAGCCAATTCTGATGGTAAAACAAAAATATGTATATTTTTCATACGTAATAAGAAATATCGAAGGCCAATCAACATATTATGACACCAAATATAGTTTTTGTTTTTCTTTATCAGGCATTTTGTAACTTTTAAGGTCATGAACACATTTATTTAATGAAATGGTAAATAAAACAATTACATTTTTATTGTTTCCTTACATAATATATTAAAAGATGCAAGAATTATAACAAAAAAAAATTCAGCATTTTTTTTTACAATACAAATACTTTATCAAAAATTAAATTAATTTATAACTATTTTTTGAGATGGAAAATAGGAGAGATATAAAAATAACTATTTTTTGATACTGTAATATCTCAAAAAAAAAGGACTTCTTGCTACAGAAAGAAAATTTAAAAAAAATATATCCAAATGTTTTGATATAATTTAATAATAAAAAATACTTAACATAATTATTTGAACAACATCTATATTAAATCATGACGTGCCGTTCGTATCTTCTCTTAGGATTCTATTTAGCCCACATCCCTACTGACCTAATACCTTAACTATCTTTACTTAAATTTTTATAATTATCTCTTAATATTTTAACTATTTTTTTCAATTTTTTACAATACCGAACACCAATAATGAGAAAATTGAACATGGGCATTTTGAATAAAATTGACATACTTTTTTAACACTTGAACATGAAAAAAAAAAGGTTTCCTAATTTTGACGGGCTATTTTTATGTGTGGAAGTGTCATATAGTTAGTAACCTGTGATTTAAAATTTTTTACTTATTTTTGTATTTTTTAGTTAATAACCTAGTTTCATTAAATATTTTTTCCCTTTAAATGCCGTTCTCAGGTATGCGAAAATTAGTCTTGTTTTTTTTTGTTTATTGGTAACAATATATATTAAATAATATTCATATTTAAAAATACATAACAATTTATTAAGCACTATTATCTACTTTCCAGACATTTTTATTATTTACTTCCCGCTGCTAATTTACACTTACTATTTCCTTTTATATTATTATTTAGGTTTAAAGAAAGGAACGAAACAAATTAAATTTTATATGAGACATTATTGTGAACATTTTGAAATTTAAAAAGCGACCTACTTTCAATGTAACAAAGTGTTCATTTAAGTTACAAAATATCCCTATTATCAATTTTTTTTTTATAAATCAAAATATTTTTATACCTACAGCATAGCTCTTTAAATACTCTTAAATATTCAAATAATTTTCTTTAACTTTTTCTTATTTAACTATACAAAGTTGTTTTTATACTTTTATTATATATTAGCCATACATCATATAGTAAGTACCTGCTTTTTAAGAAATTAATTATTTCAAATCACAAAACTTTTATATATCGTGATTATTCATACATCATATCAAAAACACCTTAAATCAGGACAAGTAAAAGAATTCTTACAAAATATAACTTATTGTCCCCATACTACACAAAATAATATATATATCTATTCTCTCATTTACAAAAACATCTCTATTTTTTATGTTTAAAAAATAACAAACCTTATTAACACAACCACTGGGTCCGTTGATTAAACTTACCTTTTTATTCGCAAAAAATTATTTACATAAAAATCAAATTTACAATTTGTTTTCTATGTGGAGCCCTCCACCACCTCCTCCATCATCATCATATCATCTAAACAATTTGTTGATCTTTTAATATTTAAAACCGTTCAAGTTTTTTATTACAATATCTATATATATTCGAGAAAAAAATAAATAATCCGGTCATTTTTTTATTTAACAATATTCTTTCTCCCCATCATCAGTTGAATATTATTACAGTCAAAACAAAAATACATACAACGAATCTATTGTAAAATACTTTAGGGTCTTTTAAATATTTTTTATAACTTTTTTAACTTTTTTTCATTTAAAAAAAATCAACTTTTCCCGAATAAATTTACTATTCCCTTTATTCATATATATACATATATTTTTTTATTATTAATGTTTTAAAAATCATAATTTGCGCAGACAATTTTCTTTTTTTTAAAATTTTAATAATAATACATACGACATGTCTATATTAAACATTATTCACAAAAAATGTCTGAAATTTTATAATAAAAAAATAAGTTTGTTTTTAATGGCACATTCACCTGATGACAGAGGTATTTTATAAAAATTGTTTCTAAATAACATGTTTCTTGTAGACATTAACAATTTTCAACGTTAACTGAGGATAATTGTTATTATTCTAATTTATACTTCTAATAGAAAGTTGTTTTTATATATTATTTAACAATTTTTTTGCAAAAAAAAAACTTTTAATAACATTTCATAATTTGTTAAAATGCTAATGGTTTAATATTTACATTTTAATTTCTTCACTCATTCATAAATTTTTATATATAAAAGTTTTTTTTAATGAAATTTATGAATATATATATATAGACATTTGCATTTATCTGAGATTAAAACTTTTTTGATATTTAACATAAAGTTGTTGAAGTTTCAAAATATCAATATACAATTCTAAAAATTAGACTTCTTTTGATTTATATATATTTTTTTTCATACATATTTTTTTTTACAAATATGTCAATTGTGTTTAAGATTTATGTTTTTAATAGTTGTTAAAATATAGAACTTGTAATTAGGGTACGGCATTTAGTGATAAACATTTGATAAAATGTGTAAGTTTCTTTTTATACCCATACATATACACACTTCTGGCATGTATTAAATGTTTAAGGAAAAAAGAGGCGAATATTTGAAACTGCCTCATGAAAAGTAATTAAGAATTCTCTGGATTTTTATATTCATTTTCACGATATAATTTTTATATATATTTTATAAGCAAACATTAAAATTTTTTTATTCCAGCTGTTTCAAAAAATTCTTATTCGAGTACACGTATACTTATTACGAAAATATAAATATGTATATATAAACAAATACTTCCTTAATTAATAATATTATATTAAATGAACTTATCAATATTTAATTAAAAAAAAAATTGTATAACGGCATACATATATTTATATTTACAAATATATCCTTCTTCTCATTAAATATATTCATTTTTTTCAGTTAACAAATCAAAAAACATTTTAATTATTTTTTTATTTTATCCTTAAAAACATATTATTATCACAATTATTTATACAAAATTTGTTTTTAAATATTAAAAAATGCCACACTTTATCTTATGAACCTTTAAAAATATGTATAAATTAAGATGTAAAAATTGTTTAAAACAATAATGTTTCTTTGCCATAATATATTTACACAAAAATGACAACATTTACCATGAAGGTAAGAACAGATTTTATATTATTATTTTTTTTTTCTATTTCAATGGGTAAAAAATAATTTATATAAATAACAGTTATAATTATAAAATGTTTTTTAATTTCTTAATAAGCTTTATTGTTAAATCACAGTACTTTTTAAATCTGTTTAACATCAAAAATGTCTATCATCAATTTTTTTAGAATATGAATTTTTTTTCTGTATTGAATTTAAATTATATATACAATATTTAACAATATCCTCATCAACTTAACTTTATATTTCAAATAAAACTGATTGTTTTGTGAAAGCAAAAATAGTGAGAAGCTGGTTTTTATGTAAACCTTTGTTTTCAATAAAAGCAGATATGTATATTTATAATAAAAAAATTGTACATTTATATTTTGACCATTACAAAAAGAAAACTTCATGTCGCTTTGTTTTGATCAAAAGAAAAAAGTAGTAATAGACATGATGACCAATAAAAAAGATAGGTGGAATTATATATATATATAAATATATATCTGAGGCAAAAAGAAATTATTTTTTTTTTGTTAAATTTGTATATTTTTTGATTAAAAAGTAATAAAATATGGGGATGTTATGATGATGATGATGGTATGTGTAGGCATATATAGAGAGTTTTTTTAAAAGGTTATTAAAAAGGATAACAATTTTTATTTGAAAGAATTTTTCATGTTTTTTACCCTTTGATGCCTTTTAGGAGAAGCGCCTGGTATATATCTTTTTTCAAAATATGTTTCCCCTTTTCTATTTGTAGTACTATACAAATATGCCGATAAGATGTCTATAAATAAAAATCCTTCTTTGTTAACTGGATTTAAATTAAAATATAAAAATCATTAAAATAATTAAATGATCATGCCTTTGATATATTTTTGTTTCTAAAAAAAAAGTACTAAAAAGTAAGGATAAAGAAAACATTGTAAGATATCTATGTAACTTTACATCAAAAAAATATATTACTGTATCATTTTGTAAACCATTCATTTTTTATATACAATATCAAAAAAAAAAAATTTAACGGTCTAGTTCTAATTATTTTTCACTTTCTTTTGCATTTTTTTTATCTATGCCAAACGTCATCTTTAAATGTATATTAACAAAAATTATAATATATTTGTTATTATTATTATATTAGGAAGCCCCTTTTGATTGTTACAGCCTTAAGGAAAAACATCTAGAAACAAAATTGTATTTCTTTGTTATAATTTTAAATATAATGTTATAACAAATCGTGTTTTCAAAACTTTTCATTTGAAAATTTTTTTTAATTATAAATATTATTGATAATCATGAATGGTATAATTTTGTTAGATACGTAAATATTATTAATCCTTTCATTATCATCTAATTATCATTGTCTATTATAATTAAATTTTTTCAAATGTACTTTTTATAGTTATAATTATTACAATTCCTGTGATTACTTTTATCATTACATAAAATATTTTTTAACTATTCTTTTTTATATCTAAAATATTAAGAAAAAATAATTGTCATAACGATAGGAAGGGAGACGAGAAAAATTTAGATAGTTAAATATTATATATTTATATAATATATTTTATTTCTAAGGATGTTGAAACATTTCAAAAATATGCAAAATTGCAAACATTTTATATTATTTACCCTTTTTAAAAATGATCTCTACGTAATAAATTGACTATAAATCAAGAAACATTAATATTGAGATAAATATGTACACATGTAATATTGTTGCGAACGTCTCTCTATCTGTTTATAAAAAGTTTCCGATGTTTATTTGTTTATTTTTAACATACATACAATGCATTGTAATTTTTTGTAGCCGTTCGTGCCAGCTGATGGCTGGATGGTGAAAATAAGTTGATTGTTCCATTATTGTAAAAATATTGTGAAAGAGATAGGAGATTCAAAGATGGTATAAAATTTGTTTTTATCAGACAATCACTTCAAAAAAAAAGGGACAGTTCGAATTGTTTAATTTTTGTGTCTATTTATTTAATATTCTCATCGCAGAAAATATATGTTGCACATAAAAAGTTATGTTGAGTAGTTGTTGACATTTTTTAACTTAAAAGGCCAATTAGGTGATTTGAGATATTTCATTAACAATAACTTTTTAATGATTACACATATAAGCACCTTCTGTGACATCATACATTTTACATGAGATTTTTCAAAACATTCTAAAAATTATTTTTTATGAATTGCTAGTATGTACTTTTATATATGTACAAGCATAACAAGTAATTAGAATGTCATTCACGTACTCATTTTCTACATAACTCTAAAAACGAGGTATTTTTTAATTATTTATCTTTTAATATTATTATTAAATATTTTATATTTATGCTTTAAGTAATCATAAACCTTATCATTTATGGCGTTGGAAAAAACAATTATTTCATTTTTTTTTCTTATATTAAGCAGATAATTCATTTATAACGAAATTCTTATAACAATGTACTTTTTGATATATATTTTATCATATTACAAAATAACTAAGTAAAAAATATTAGTTAACGGTTATATTATGTCTCTATAAAATTTTTCACATATAAAAACAACTTTGTTTTTTAATAATTATTATGTTTTGATTTAGATTAAACTTATATTTTTAATATTTAAAGACTTATAATTTTTTTATATTTGGTTATTGAGGTATTAATGCATAACGTGGTAAATATATCTATGTATCTGCCCTTTTTAAGAATAAAAATATGGTAATGAGTAGAAGTTACATAGAATTACTGGATTTATAGCTAAATACACACCTTTTGATGTACTTTTTGTTTTTGTTAATTATTTTTATAGTATTTAACTTTTCAGAAAGCTATAAAAATTTCATTAGCATGTAGACATATTAACCTTTTTTAGAAGTTAAATAATTTAATAATTGTAACTTTTTATATTCTTTTTAATCAAACTTTTTTCTACCTTACTATTGAAAAAAAAATTGATAATAATATTTATACTATACTTTGTTACATGCATGATACATTGTAATAATATATTTTAATCCACAAAAATTATTGATGTGCTAGCATATGTTTAAAATGTTTTTGCAACATGCCATATTATTTTTGAAACATTTTAATATAATACCACTTGTTTAGAAACAAAAAAAAAATGAGATCTCTTCCGAATATTAAATAATTAAATAAGAAAATATATATATATATCTCAGAATCAGATGGTGATCAGTGATGCATGGTTATGATTAATACATAGAATATAGATATATTATTATTTTCTATACATTAAACATTTTTTACAATTAATTATTCACTTTTTTACATCGTTTTATCTAACTTTTTTTAAACTCATATTAATGAGGACATAAAAAATAAATTATTAATGCTTGTTAGAAGCTTATAATATAACAACTTTTAAAAGTATTATTTTATTAAAAAGATTCTTTTAAAATTCTATAACCTTACTTTATTTAAATATTTCTTCAACTTAAATATTTTTCTTTATCAAGTGCAAAAAAAAGAATATTCTCTAAAAACTTTTTTTTTTATCCTAAATAAAAAATATAAAGATTAGCATAACAAAATAGTTTAAGAGGATTTTTATTGAAATATTTAAAAAATTATCCACTTTTTAAAAGTTGATTTTTGTTGTCTAAAAGTTAATTACAGGTATTTTATAATAAATATATGAATCTTTATTGAGGCCTAATAAGTTGTTGCACTTTTACTTGTTTAATTATTAACAAAGTGAAATATAATGATATAGCAAAAAATAACTAGCAATGACAATTTAACAAAATTTTTGTAGGATTCATTTATGATGAATATATATGTATCTATAAGGAAATATATTGGATTAACTTTCAATTCTAAAACTTTTAAAAAGATGTTTACATTTTAATATTATAAGGTTTCTTTTTTGAACTTGATAAAATAATCATATAATATATATTGTTATATACTTATTTAATGCTACGTTTATAATAATATTCATTATCCGTTGTTGTTGCCCTTTTATGGTTGTTTTTTTTTTATCGAAACGAAGTGCAATTTATTGCTTTTTAAATAAAATATATGTGTGTTGAAAACTTGTTTAATCTTTTGTTATAACATATTCCAGATTCTATATCAGTTTTAACCTCCGTAAATAATACTCAAAATTTATCTGCTTCAACTTCTCTTGACGTGGAAGATCATTTGTTTTATAATAATTTATACAAAAAGACAGATATTGTTAATTTGTTAAGTAATAATAACAATAATATTCAAGAACAGGAAAGGTTAATTCAAGAATTATTTACTTACAATCCTACATTTTCAATCGTTAACAAGAAAGACTTCCTTGACATATCAAATATGATGCGGTTTGAACCCTTTAACGCTTTCTCTGCTCTAAATGTTGCTGCTGTTTCAGGATTTAACAATGAATCCTTAAAAGCCGGAACACAAAAACGTGTTTACTATTGTCAGAGATGTCTTAATCATGATAGATTAGAACCAAGAAAAAATCATAAGTGTGAATGTGCATATGCTAATTGTAGTTGTCCAAAATGCATTCTTGTGGAGAAAAGACGTGTACTTAATACACAGTTACATGAATTAGAGGATGTTTCTGAGTCTCAGATTACTGTGGAAAGTATAAAAAAAGATGTTGAAGATATAGACAATGAGAATGGCGATGATAATGGTTCATCTTCCGAACATTCTGCTGGTGGAAGAATAAAAGGAGGTTAGTTTTTATTGAAAATATATAAAAAACGTATAAAATAACAAATAGTAAAATTAAAAAAAGATACTGACATGCACTCATACATAATTAATATTGATAATCATTTTAAATAGCTTTAGGCTTGTGAATGTTTATCTTATGTTTCATAATAACTATATAAATCGGAATCTTGAAATATATTAAATATTAATATTTTAAAAACCCCTCATACTCCATTTACAACTTTTATATTTAGACTTTTTATTCACTTTATTGCTTTACTATCTCTTTTATAACATCTCACTCATTTTTTCTTGGAAAAACAAAAATTATCTCTTCTAAAAATTTTGCTGTTATTTGTTAAAAAAATTATAAATGAAACTTAATATATATTATTTATATTATAATTACATAACTATATTTATATGTTATTCTTAAATATTGTTAAATTCAAAATTAAGTTAACAACCTTTGGTTTCATTTGTTAGTAAGCTTTCAAAAACATGGCTATATTTCTTGATATATGTTGTCCGCAATTGCCAAAATGTTGAAGCAGTTGTTGACAGAATAGAAATACTTTCATTCTTAATATACATTCCAACAAAATGGATATTTGAGTAAGAGAGAAGGTTACTGATAATAAAGTTAATTTGTTTTTCAAAATGACCACAAGGAATGGTAGTTTTGTTATATGAAAATGACGGAATCTGTTTTTTAAAATGTTTATGTAAAAAAGTATAAACAATATTATTGTTTTGATGTTCTGATATATATATATATATATGTATGTTAAGAATAGTGAGAAATGCTGTGTGAAAAATAAAAAAATTAAGATTGAATGAAAGTAAAAAAAAAATCGAAAGTTTTTGTTAAGTATCAAAAACTAACTTTATGATTTAGAAATCATAACTTATGAATGTATATTATAAGTTAATTTATATTATGTGGAGAACATATTAGTAAACATAGGTTTAATTTTATTATAATATTTTTTGATTTGTTTTCAAGAATGATCTTCCCTATCTCCTATGGTCTTTGGCTTGTAAAGTTTGTATTCGTTTTGTTGTTTTTCTAAGAAAAATGAATGTAGTAGCGTATATTTTAATCATTGACCGTAGGATAAAAATTTAAGTTTTAAAAATGATTATCTTTTTACTTTAAATAAGGACAATAAAAAAATTATGTTTGAAACTTTTTTTTGTTTTAATCTTACTTACCACACTTATTATCTTTTTTATTTAATTTTAAAACTATTTATAAAACAACATCCTTTTGTTTCAAAATATAGAGTTTAACTATTTTCAAAATGTGTAAATTATTCTAGTTTAACATTATAATTCATTTTTAAATAACGTTGAAACTTTCACGTAATCACTTATTAATAGCTTTATTTACTTTCCTATTTCAAGATATACTTCTTAACTCTTTTTATATTATTATCTAATAACTATTAACTTTTTAACATTATTCCATTTCCCTCTCTTATATATATATATATGTTTCATTTTGTTCTTTTTTTCTACTTTTTGAACACCATCACAAATGTTGTTTCTTATTTTACATACATATTGTTACAATCTCCTGAACACACACGAGCTTGAAAACATTTAGATGACACGAGCGTCTAGGACCGAAGAACGTTTCAAAGACTATTATGAAGATGAGGAAATATATAAATATAGTGAAGTCAGCTGCCTGGTGGCACCAGTCACTTTTTTTTATTTGTAGCGCAGTATATCAAGAAACAATGACAACATCGTGTGAAAGTAGAGGGCCCCATGTAATTATTTAAGGCATATATTAAGATCATTTATTTTGCGTATTCTTTGAAACTGTTACAGATGAAAGGTTAGAATTTCATTTCTAGAAAACATCATAAAAATGAAAGAGATAGAAAAGTTCCTTAAAATACAATTAACATATAATATAAAAGGCAATAAAATTAATATGCATATATACATATAATGTATCGTTTCTCCTTTACACTTTTCCTTTTTGTTTCTTCCAACAATTACATTTTTGAGTATCACGCATATAATCTATTTTTTTTTAACACTAAGTAAACATACTGAAACATTTTGATGATCTAATTTAATGTTTCAGCATCCGCATTAATTTTAATTATTCCTTTTTTATTCAACTCCATTACTTTTAGAGGTTGTTTATCACTAAAACATTTTTCATATATTTTATCAAAACATTATGTTTACCTCATTATTTAAAATTTTGCAAAAATATTTATGACCGATGGCCTTGCTCTGTGTTCGTCTTCATGTTCTTCCGTGCCATTCTACCCTTGTCTCGGGAAACATTTTTCAAGATTTTGCTTCTTTTTGTCATTTTATTTTAACTATCAACATTTTTTTTTGCAACACTGTTCGAGAACACCGAATGTAAGAAATGTTGTAGACCACCACACATTCCAACAGTTGTCATATTTTTTCATTTCTTCTTCAATTACATCAGTATATAAAAAAGACTATACAAAATATCCCTATAATAACTGGCCCCGGGGTTGAATACTGCGAGAGAGTGAAATTAAAATGTTTGTACATATATTTGTTCTCGGGTTCCTTCTATTATTTTGATAGTTGCAAAAAAAAAAATAATATTGTAGACAAAAAGTCAGACCCGTTCTTCTTTTTGCATGTCCCCGTGCCGGTCTAATCTGAATATATATATATACTTTATCATTAAAAATAGCCAATACTTATGTATTCCCAGCATTTGTGTTTGGGTGCAAAACAATAAACATTTTTTTCAATTGCCATTTACAGCTTCATATGGATATATATATATATATATTTATGCTGATAAACAACTAGAACTTTTTTTTTAATTTGCCTTTAACATGTCCACCCATTATTGTTATACATATATTATTATTATTATTACTTTTGGCACTGCCTATATATATTATGTATACGCTAACGTAGATTCAGATAAATCTTGCTTAACAATTTCTAATTCATTTTATTATTATACAGGTTCCTCCCATTTTAAAAGTAAAACTCTTCTGCCATATATATCAACAATTTATATACTGATATAAAATATAAAGGCGGTCATAATCATAAGCCATTCTTGGAAAAAAAACTCACAAGCTCTTATTATCCTTTACTATATATCAACGTGTTAAAAACTGCCATATTTATTTAGGAGTTTATTAACAAAGAATTTTAATTCAAAATATCACCTTATTATTATATATAATGACACAGATTAGTTATTTACCTCATAATGGATTGCAAGGCATGCAATCTTCATTCCATATGCCGATTAGGCAAGATTTCATACCTAACAACAACATGTCAGGATCATTAATTCAGAATAATCATCAATACTCTAATGCTAATCTTCTTAGTGTTGCAGCATCTGTTGCAGCATCGTTACCTTTTAAGCCAGAGGGTGTTAGCTATACTAGTAAGAATAAAAATAGAATCTCTAAATATAAATATTTATTTAACTTTTTTTTTTTATAGAAAGAGTTCCAAATTGCCAAAAGTGTGGACAACATGGAATAAAAAGTCGTCTTAAAGGTCATAAAAGAATATGCCGCTTCAAAGATTGTAACTGTCCTAAGTGCCAAGTTGTTACAGAACGTCAAAAATTGATGGCAGATCAAATCAAAATAAGAAGAAGACAAAGGAAAGATACAATTTTGAATTTTACTCGTGAAAAAATAACACAATCTCTGAATGCTGTTGCTGCAATAACTAATGCTTCAGCTCAATTCCCTTATGTTAATGGATTAAATTTACTTTGTCAAAAGATTAATCAACAACCGGTTACAGTTAATCAACTTCTTCAAGCTCAATCAAATCCATTAGCCAATACATTAAATTATTCTAATCAACAAAATTCCCTTTCTTACCTTTCTGCTGCTGTTGCTGCAGCTGCTAATCACCAACAAGCTAGTGATTTACTAAAGATTCAAATTTCTAATAATGTACCAAACATATCTACTTCTAATATTCAAACAAGTATTGGTACTTTAGCTTGTGGCAACACAAATTCTGGATCTCCAATTCAAACAAACATCTCAACTCCATTGCCAATGACATTAAATAATACAACATCTAATGGAAGTACATCACCAGCATCTTCAAATACTACCTCAATTGGCACAATGCCATCGTCACCTGGAACGATCACAGCTACATCTCCTACCTCCTCTTCAGTATCATCAGGTACCGGTTCTGCTGATGAGAATACACCCATTGCAGCACCAATACCTATCAATCCATCTTCTGGTATCACATTATCAACACCAATAGCTAATACATTAGCATCTTTGACATCATCCGGACCAACAAATGAACAACTTTATTCATTTTTGGCAAACTTTAAATTTTTTGATCAACAAAATTTGGTAGCCGGAAATGCTGCCAATAATATTGGTGGATTATCAATACCAGCAGAATTATTATGTGGATCCCAACACCAATCAATTATTCAGAAAGATGACAATTTTGTAGCAACAGTTGCTGCTGCTATAGCTGCTTCTCAACAACATCATCAACAACAAATATCCCGATCAAATGAATCCCCTCGTAAACTTGAAGATGGGGCTTCAACTAATAATAATGGTTTTATGGATGTATGCTCTGTTTGAGAGATAAAGAAAATAATCAAATATACAAATATGTATTTCCCACTAACTAATACCTCAATAAAAGAGCGATACCATATGTAATGTATCGCTTTTTTTTTCAAACTATTCAGAACTCTATATTTGTTTTCGATTCAACAAATTGTGACTAAAACAAAAAAAAAGTAATTTATTTCTGTACAATCATATTCTATTTCTATTTTTTTCTCTCTCCTTAGTTATCCGGTATCAAAGACAAGATTCAAGACCAAAAAAAGAGTTTACTAAATTTGTATATTTTTTTCAACGAATGTTTTTATTTCAAAATAACATAATAAGAAGAAGAAAAGTTTAATTTAACAAAGAAATTATTGATAATTATAAAAAAATTTAATGATATTCTCAACTTTCATCAACAAACAATGGAATTGAAAAATTATAATATATATATAAATCTGTTACCTTGTTTTATCCTTTAATTATGTAATTTATACCATATTAATATTATATATATATTTTTAAAAATTGAATAAAATTTTTCTGAGGCAAAATTTGTAAAAGGATATATATTGTTATTCATATTTGTATCTAATTATAAAAATTTATGGAAGAGCAAACATATATCTTTAATGGCAGGGAAAGAAAAATCTCTCCTACGTACATAGTTATTGAAATTATTTAAGCTACAAATTGTTTGTCATATGATTTTGTATTAACATGGTACAACATTTACCTAAAGGAACTAAATATTTTTGTCACTTTTTTTTTGTAGTTTTTAAAGGAGAGAAACAGAATTTTAATGTTAACATTATTTATATATGTGGATTTGTTTATTTATGCGCGAAGATATTTATAAATTTTGTAATGGACATCAAGTAAACAAAAACAAATTTTTTAAAATAAGATAACTGCATTTATAATTAAAGGATTTTTTCCCTGTCAGTATATTATTAGTTTTTTAATAGATTTCATGTATCATTATTATCATTATCTGTATAACAAAAAAATTAGTCCTGGTAATTGATATGGTGATAATGAGAACAATTTATTGTTTAATCATCTTTCTCCTATGTGTCATTATATAAAATATTTAAAGATAATTATCTCTCTACATAAATAAATGGTATATATTTAAATAATCTTTTTATCACCAAAAAGATTAGTCTTTGGAAAAATTAATAATGAACTTTAATTTGTATATAACAATCCTTCTACATTAAATATATTGTTGTTCCTTCATCATCCAACAAAATTTTTTCCTTTATCGTCATTATAAAATGTAGAAAAAAAAAACTTAAGGAATAACAAATATATATTTATGTCCACTTCCTTCTTTATCCCTATCCATAAACAACATTCTGAAACATGGACTGTTTTCAAAATAACATTTTATTTCTTTCTTAACATTCATACACATGTAAACAATTTAATATTTTTTTTCTCTCTTTTTGTAAAACAAAATATATTCTTGATGACCATTTTTGTCCATAATATTTAAAGATTATCCGAAGAGAGAGAAAAAAAAAATAAAGTATTTTGAAGCATTTCAATGTTTAACAAAACAAATGGACATGTAAATAATTTTAGTTTTTCATTCTTTTTTAAAATATATACATATATATGAACACATACACATATCTTCACTGAATGTCCAATTTAAAGTTTGTTTTTGAAAAAATTTAAAGTTGTAAACAAATGTGCGAATTTAATTTATTGTGTGCCATGGAATAACAGTCATGCCTGGTCAATACATGAATATATACAGATGAAAAACATTTAAACAGGGAAGTTATGATAAAAAAAAATGTATTTTAAGTTTTGTATCTTTTGTTATTTTAATGAATATTTGGTAATATAATCATTATCATTGAATACATATGTATACTGATTATGTAGTAGTCGAAAAATTTTTGCCATCCTTTTAAGAAGAAATGTGTTTCTATAGATTAAACATTTATAAATAATATATATGTTTATATAAGTTTTAAATGACAAGGATAATTTTTTGTTTTTATGAATTAAGTTTGCACTAAAAACAATTTTCAAGATAAATAAAATTTTTTATTTAAAATATTTTAATTAGGATAGTATAAAGAAAAATCAATGTGTAAGGGAACGTGCTTGTATCATGAGGCAGGTTTCATCACCTGTATCTCTATCAGTTAAAACGTATTGAAGCTGATATGTCTTATCGTTTTGTAATAAAGATATTACACTATCAAAGGGGGACAAATCAAGTTTAATTGACATTTCGTTTTTCCCTTGAGGTATTGGGCATGACAAGCCATAGCTACATGCATCCAAATTTCTTAATAATCCAAAAGTTGGAATTAGATGCCAAGAACATCCTTGCCATCCTCCAAATGACCAAAGTTGTAAAGTAAGGTTCAAATTATAATAAGAAGGTCCATTGTTAATTAATTCCATTTGAACATAAATTGTCTTTTCAAGAGCTAAAGGGTATTCAGTAGATCCTAAAAATTATCATTAAACATAATATAAACATTCAAATACCATCTTTATTGTGAAAACTCAATTTTGAAACGATAGCCTTTCCACTATTGCATTGCCACCACTTGGCTGCATTCTCAGTTCCATTAGGAAATTGTTCACAACCTTCAGCATTAATAATGAGAGTGGAACAGAAAAACAATAAAATATATAAAAATTTTAACCACATATTACCTTTCATAATTAATACATACCTATTTAAAAGGAGATTTATATATATTATATAATTTATGAAAGATTATGATAAGGATAACTAAGATTGACATATCATTAAGAAAAGTGCAATTTGTTTTTATCATTAAGACAAAAAATTTAGATAATGTGAAAAAAAAATTTTTTACATGAAAAAACAATTTATAATTGTATAGTATTAAGTATGAACAACTAACGTCATAATCTGTTTCGAACTTTAAATTCCTCCACGTACTTGGAGATTGATAACAGCAAAGTGGTACATATCATCTGTATTGAGATTAAATTCAAACATATAGGGAGCGTCCTTCTTAAATAACTTCATCAGGGATGGGAATGTTGATAAGTTTAAGGAAAAAGAAACCGTTTGATTTCCAGTATTCAAAGGACAATTTTGTTTATAATCACATATGCTTTTTTCTTTGATGGTTCCGTATGTTGGTAATAGGAACCATATACAGGATGTTGGAGCTCCATATTGAAATATGTAAGTATCTAAGGTAAGGACATTTGTTGAATTAAAAGTATTTTGTAATGTAACATCAAATTGAATTTCATTGTTAAAGTTTACTGGATACTTGAATGTTTCTGAAATAACAAGTAAGCAAAATTTTTTTTAATAATATTTACCATTAGTGTAACTTAATTGAATATCAATTATTTTGAATCCCCTAATAATTGGAGCATACCAATGAAGTTTTGTCTCTGTACCATTTGGAAAAGTGTCACACCCTTCAATGGTAGAAAAAAGAGAAATTAAAAAGATGATAGCACATGATAATTTTGCAAAGGCCATTGTTTAAAATAATTTGGTTCCATTTAAAAAAATCTTTCTTTTTATGCAAAAATTTTTTTTGATAAGTTATCTTTGTGAACAATAATTCTCGCTATCGTTTTCCCGATGATATCATTTTTTTAAAAGTTTCGATAATTTTTAAGCTTTATGATATTATAAGAAGCATTCTGATAAAAATGTTATCTTAGAAATATCATACATCATGAATGAATTACATAGATAAGGAAGAAGTATTATTAAAATCTTTTATTATATACAAAAAATGTTAAAAAGTATATAAAACATTTTTATCCCCACATACCCATTGGTCCACCCATCATTCCCATTGGGCCCATTCCTCCCATTGGACCCATTCCTCCCATTGGGCCCATACCTCCCATACCTCCATAAGGACGCATGCCCATTCCACCATAAGGACCCATGCCCATGCCACCCATACCTCCCATACCTCCCATTCCCCCCATTCCTCCCATTCCATAAAGTCTCATCATCCGTTGTTGATTTAATATCCATGGAGGTGGTATTCCTTGTGAATAAATGTTACTTATTAGGAGAGAAGCAATAATACAAAATATAGCTACAGTGATTCCTTTCATGATGTATAACAATAGTTAATAATAAATTAAAAAAATAAAAGTTTTTATACCTTGTTGAAATGATAAAAAAACAAGTTGATAAACTTCATTTTAATATATTAGACAGATAATTTGGCGTATACATCTTATTATTTTTAATTTATAATTTTAAATTATTAGTAATCAAGGATTGATAATAAATTATTGCTTACAGGTATACTTGAACAATGAATGCTTAAATTTATGACTAACATACACATGTATGATACGTCATTAAAGAAGTACAATTTTATTTAATATAAGTTATATTTTATATGTTCCACCTTCCACCACGTATCTGAATGGTAGCTCGTGTGAAATTACATTGAGTTTTGGTTCCAATATAAAATTCAAACATGTATTCAACATCTTTGATGAATAAAAGTAAATTGATAAATATTTGATCGCTAATGATAATCAATTACTTTGTGAGATAAATCATATACTTGGAGCAATTGTTATTTTGGTTCTTTAAATCTTATCCATGCGCCAGGACCATCTTATTTGGCAAATATAAATATCAAGATAAACATATTTCCATTCTTCCAATGTTTTACCTAATGCTACATTAGTTTTTAAAGATTTTTTGAATCCTATAGATTTACGAGAAACTTTTTATAAATAGTGAATTAACATTTATTAATTTTGAAATCTCTATCAAAGCATCATTTGATGTACATCAATGTAGCATGGTTACCGTTCATTTGGAAATTCGTTTCAACTCTGTTGAATGGACTAATAGGTGAGTATTAAAAGAATGACAAGTGATGAAAAATTTTTTTTTAATTTTAACAATATAAAATGTATTTTTTACATTAAATAAATAATCATTTTTATTAATAATAATGATATGAGAAATTCCTGATAACTAAACTTATCATGATTATTTATCAAATGATGTCATTAATTTATGCTTAAAAATGTTCAATAAGAAGTATGAAAAAGTTGTTTATTTCAAAAATGCTTTAAATGAATATCTTTTTCAGGAGGATTTTTATTTATTGAAAATGATAATTCTTTCTTGACAACTAATAGAATACAACTTATTCACAAACTTATAGCAATAGTTAGCCAATCATTCCTGGAAGTCCAACAGGACCGAAATTCATTCCACGATTCATACCAGGTCCCATCATTCCTCTACTACCAAAAGGACGGCTCATCCCTTGATTCATGCCTCCCGGACCCATCATATTCCCTTGGCCATAAAAAGGACGTTGATACATTCCTCCTCCTCTATTCATAACTGGACCTGGACCCATTCCTCCTTGTTGATTTGGCATCCATTGTGGTATTGATTGAGAATTATTTATTAAAAAGGAAAATACAATACAAAGTATGAATACAACAGTTTCTTTCATATTACAAGAACAATAATTAATTAAAAGAAGAAGTAAAGGTTTATATACTCCGATAAATGTGTATAAACAAGTTAGAGAAGCCATTTTCTAAAGTAGAAAAAATTTTCTTATAAATATTTTTATTTTTTTTCCTATTATTATAAGGTTATTTATAATGAACAATTAACAAAAAAAAAATGTAAACACATAAATTTTGATACTATTTTCAAAAATATTTGCATTAAAGATATAAAACATATACTCGAATCATAAAATGGAAAAAGTACATATTTGTTTCAAATAATTAACGATGTATTTTATATGAAAATTGTTTTCTATCATTCATAATTTAAAGTGATACCAGCATTGAAAGGTTTTTTTGATGTCTAAAAATTGTATGAATAAATGAAAATGTTTGTGAATTTAATAGACATGTTATCTATTTTTAATGTAAATTAACTTTTCATAATAATAATAAATAATACATTAAACTCTATAAATAATTTTTATTCCGTGAAAATGTTTTAATTAAAAATGTTTTTAAATTAATATCTTTATTATTAATAAAACATTGAAAATATCAAATATAGAGGGAAAATATAATTTTATTTATCCCCATGGTCTCATTCCTGGTAACAAAACTGGACCAGGACCCATCATTCCCATACGGCCCCATGGTCTCCACATACCCATAGGTCTCCATGGGCCCATCATTTGAGATAAACTTTTACATATAAAAAATGAAAATATAATACAAATGGTAGTTATAATATTTTTATTCATAATTTATAAAGTTACCAAAAAATAAAATTTTAACGTTTATAAATTGTTTTTAAAGTGATAATAAATAAGAAATTATTTGCTAAATATTGATATGACTATACTGTAATGTTATTTAATTATTAATTAATTAATTGTTTTTTATTTTTATTAATTCAATTTTTTTATGATGAAAATTTTTAATTAAAAAAATAGTTTTAAATTAATATCTTTATTATTATTAAGAAAAAAACAATAAAAGGTATAATATTATTTTTATCCCATAGCCCCTAGCATTCCTGGTCTCATCATTGGGCCAGGGCCCATCATTCCGGGACCCATCATTCCAGGGCCCATCATTCCAGGACCCATCATTCCACGGCCCATACCTCCCATGCCTCCCATACCTCCCATACCTCCCATTCCATAAAGTCTCATGTTTCTTTGTTGATTCAATACCCATGGCGGAGGCATTCCCTGGGAAGAGATATTACACGTTAACAATGAAAGTATAATACATAAAGTAGTTAGAATATTTTTATTCATAATCATAAAGTTGAAAAAAATTAAAAATAAACGTTTATATATATTTTTTTATTAATAATTGTTATAAAACAAGTTTAATATATTTATATACTACAAAAAAACTATTTACTAAATAATATTAGCAATTAAAGTTTATTTTTATGTCAAGTGATAACTTTTTTTTATATATGGATTGTCACGTATAATATCAGTTCAAATTAGATTTGTTTATTATTATCATTATAAATGCAAAACAACCTTTTAATTAAAAACATTTATTATTTAATGCAAAAGTATGGAAATAATTGTAACTTATTAATTATCCAACAGGAAGTATTACCCCGGGAACTACCACTGGAGGTGGTGGTGGAGGTGGAGGTGGAGGGAACCAAAATTGTGGCTTGGCTGCCATCATTCTTGGACGTTTCATATTTCTCATTCCATGAAGGGTGATTGGAGACTCTTCTTTAGGAATCAATGGTGAAGGTTTTCCATATGTAAACAGATTACATATAAACAATAAAAATATTGAAAAGAATATAGGTAAAATATTTCTATTCATAACAATAAAGTAACAAAAATTAAAAATTAACATTTAAATACTTTTTTTAAATCTAATAATAACAAACAACAAAGAACTTCCTATTAATTAATAAGGAACTATTTATCAAGTTATTAAGGAGCTATTGACTAAATAGCATTAGAAACTTGAAGGTTAAACTTACATCCTTCTCATGATACTTTCTTTTTTAAATTTTAGTTACTGACACATTCCTAATGAATACAAAAATATTTTAATCAAAAAAGTGTTTTTATTGTTACAAATAAAAAGGTGATATATTTTATTTATCAATAAGAAGTTATCTTCCTGAATTAATTATCCATAAACTGCAACTGGAATAACGCGGGGTCGTGGAAATGGACGTAATAATCTTGGTGCGACAACTACTGGAGCAACGACCACAGGACGTACGATAGGAGCTACATAATATCTCTTGTTTCTTTTGTGATTTAATATCCATGATGGAGATTTTCCATGAGTTGAGATGGTACATATAACAATTGAAAATATGATAAAAAATATAGTTACAATATTTTTCTTCATAATCATTAAATTAATAAAAGTTTAAAATTAACGTTTAAATACGCTTTTAAAATAATAAAGAATAACAATAACAAATTGGATACATTTATGTGTTGAAAAGGACTACTTACTGAATAACAAAGAATTGTTGACTAAATAGTATTTAAAACTTGAAGAACAAACTTTCACCCTTCTTATGGTATTATTTTCTTAATCAAAAAAAAAATGTTTTAAATTATTATTTTTATTATTAAAGATGAAATATATTTAGTTAATTATAAGAATTTACCCTCCTGGTGGACCACCACCATAACCCATAACAGGTGGAGGAATAGGAGCTGGTGGAATTGGTGGAGGACCTCCTATTCCTGGTCCCATAGGTGGAGGGCCACCTATTCCTGGTCCCATAGGTGGAGGACCACCTATTCTTGGTCCCATCATTCCATAACGATACATACCCATCCCATTCGTTCCATAAAGTCTCATTAAACGTTGTTGATTTAAAATCCATGGTGGTGGTTTTCCTTGCATTGAGGTATCACTTATTAACAGTAAAAATATGATACAGAATATAGCTATAGTATTTTTGCCCATGTGTACAAAGTTAACAAAAATTAAAAATTAATATTTAAATACTTTTTTAATTAATAAAAGATAACAAAAACTAGTTCGACAATATCACATTTTAAAAAAACATTTAATTAAGTTTGAATTGTTACTTTTACATTGTCAGCTTTCTTTCGTCTCGAGATAATATCTTTTTAAATTTTTTGTTTCATCACATTAATTATGAGTCCAAAATATATTTCCTAATCTAAATTTTAAATATTTTCCATGTAATCATAAAATAATAATAAAAAATTTATAAAGTAAGTTTTTATCAAATTTAAAAGGACATTTTATATCAGTAAGGAATCTTAAAATTAATAAAATTATTAAATATACATTTTTTTACACAATTATCATACATCAAACTTTTCTAACTGCCAACTGTCTATAGACGAAGCAGGTAACATTTTTGATAGTAATTTCACAAAAAACTTGTGTTGCAATTCGGAAACTGAAAGGAGTTGAACTACAAATGACATCATAATGAGAATTGATATCATCTTTTGTTGATAAAATTTCATTTGTTGTTTTATGAATTCTTCTCTTTGACTCATTGGGTTGATCAAGAACAATATTATCAATCATAATAGACTTAAGTTCTTTACTATTACATTTTTCTGGTGTAAATTTTAATATACTTGGCACTGTCTTTGTTTTATTTATCCTTTCCATTGGTGTGTCACGTTTCCTTCTAAATGTTTTTTCAATTGTATCCTGTGTAATAAGGATATTTTTATCGACATCTTTATAGGTATTGGGATAATAACATAAAACTTTTTTATTACATTCCTTTAAGTTTTGTTTCGCCTCATATCCTACAATAATAATGATAATACTTTTTATGATAAAAATTATTTACCTTTTAAAAATATTATTGTTATAATAAAAATAGGGAATAGAAAATTCATTTTCAAATAAGAACATGTGTGTATTTTTTAAACATAAATTATTTGATTATATATGGCTTAACAATAACAACCCTGAGGCAAAAAAATGACCCGTTTAAACAACTTTTAAATATCGATGATAAGATTTATATAGAATCTATTAAAGCTGATTGAATAAGAGGTAGTCATTTATTAATAGAATAAATCTTTTAATAAAACAAATTTATCAAAACTTTTTAAATTAGCCGTAACCATAACCTCCACAAGTACATGGATTGTTGTAATACATTGAATTGTAACCACCACCATACATAGGATATCCTCCATACTGTCCCATTCCATATCCTCCAAATGGTTGCATATAACCAAATAGAGATGATACCTGGTTAGTGATAAATGTAATAATAATTAAAGATGAAAGAAAAATAAATTGTGAAACTTTCATTGTTACGTAATTAAAAAAAATATGTATAAATTATCATTTAAAAAAACTTTCTTTTATATGCTTTACTTATTTATATTATTATTAACAATAATTAAAAACATATTTTGTTTAAAATATTCGGCAAATTAATTATTTCCTTCCTTATTGTTATTAATATTTGTAACGTTTTACAGAAATTTAAGGGACCTCATTAATTATCCAGATCTTTGATTTAATGCTAAAACAAGAAATTACAATTTATATATATATATATATGTTTTGATTATTATCTTTTTTTGATTTATAATCAAGCACTAGATTGTTTATCTTTAAAAAAAGTAAAACATTTAAAAAAATGCTTAGTAATGATGACCTTTAGTAATATTTACATTCAGGGTTTTTTTTACTAACATATAAATTATTACAACAATAACTAGATAATGATTTCATTTTTTTTTATCCAATTAATATTTGTTTTTATTATTTTTAAATATATAATAACTATTACCAGTTTTTAGCAATAATTGATACTTATCACAAGTTTTTTTTGTAAAATATTTATGGTTTGAAAATATTAAAATAATAAAAAATTTAATAATGTTTATTGATGCTTTTTAAAAAAACATATATTGTCAGAATTATAAAGGATATTATATATGAATATATTATCAAATTTGATAAGTGGAAACTTTTTATTTCTTTCCCCACATTCCATATCCTCCCCATGGTCTATACATTCCCATGCCCCATGGTCTATACATTCCCATACCCCATGGTCTGTACATTCCCATACCCCATGGACGGTAACCTGGAAAAGAAAACAAATTATTAAAAATTAAAGGACAATAATTATTTAGTATTTTATTTCTTGCAACAATGGAAACTTGAGACATTTAGGAATTTTAACCTACCCATACCATATCCCCATTGAGCACTGGTAAGAGCAACGATGGTAGCTAATAAAAGAATAATAATTGAAAGTTGTTTCATTTTTAATAATGTTTTTAAAAGTAAAAATCCTTCCATTTTATACAATTTTTGATCAACCTTAATTATCTACAAAATAAGCAATCTTCTTCCAAGTTTGGTAAACAACATGATTTGATAAAGTTCCTTTTTTATACTAGTAATTAAAACCTTTATAACCTAAATGTTAGCCAAATATAGTGATCTATTTTTGTAAATCATATTTGTTGAATTAAGATGTTTGTTTCTTGAGAGAAGTGGTGATATCACATGTGGTTTCTTTTTTATTATAAATATGTTTATTTAATCTTTGATAATTATGTAAATATTAATTAAAAGTTGTTTTTTTAATTTCCACTATAAAAATTTAAATAGAAGAAAGTATTTATATTTCCTAAAGTGATATTTTTATCCATATGTTTCAATAATATTTATCATATCTTGTAAACAAGTTTATTTTTACATCACGATTATCTATTCTTCATGTGATCGTGTTATATGGTTAGTATATTCAACTTATTAATAAAAANAAAAATTGTTGATAAAAATTTTATTAAAAATAAATGTCAAAGTTTAAATATGTGTAATACTTAAGTATGTTTTAAATTGTCTCATATTATTTTCATTATCCCCACATACCCATTCCTCCATATGGCATCATTCCCATACCATATCCACCCATGCCATATCCTCCTCCTAATCCGCCGTATCCCATGTATGGTGGTGGTGGAGGTGGTGGTCTGTGAAATGGCCTGTAGCCATATCCTCCTAGTCCCATTCCATAACCACCCATTCCATATCCTGTAATCATAATAATCATGCTCATTTTAACATACTAAAACTAACCTCCGTAGAATTGAGCTTGAGAGAAACCAATGAAGGTAACAAGAACAAGAATAAGAATAGATAATTGTTTCATATTCCTATTTTAAAATTATTATAAGGAATAATATTTATTTCTTAGAAATCAACTGTTTATATATGGAAATTTGATTAATTAAAATTTATTGTTCATACGTGCTCTCTCTTAACACACTTTAATCGCCAAATATTAACTTCCCGTCCAAACATCAACAACAAGTCATTATGTATTCTAAGAAAATAGTATACATATTAGGTCAATTATTACATTTACGAAAATTAAATATTCAAAAAAATACTTTATTGTAAAAATATTACTCTGTTTTTGCCTTAACGAAAAGGTGAGTCTGAAGTTATGCTGTAAAATGACGTAGTATTTAGTGTACGATTTCTATATTTTAAAAGATAAAATTTTAATTTTGTTCCGCTTACCAATTTTTTCTTTATTACAACACCATATATGTCTTATTTTTTTCCTTATTTTAAAATGTTTTGTAATTAATTTTCAATTGAATAATTAAATAATAAATATGAAAAATATTTTAAATTATTTGGCAAATTTATAATTGATAAAAAAAATTCCACTATCAAACAACATATCAATCAACAATTTTTATTTTAAAAAAATTTAATGTTTAAGGCAGTAAATTTTTGCTTTGAGTGGTCTTTTAATTAAAATTATGTTTTGTGCAAAATTAAATAATCTTTTAAATAACCTAATTAGAGCTGGATAATCTTTTATCTTGCCATATATTTACTAACAATTTAAATGTTTATTTTAACATTTTGTCAGGTGTATTTGATAAAGTTTCAATAATCATACATGATATTTAATAAGATATAAATTTATGAATAATTATATGTATTATGGGAAGTAAAAAATTTTGCAAAAACTTTTCATTAATTATACATCCATTCTTCCTATTGATACATTTTTGTTTCATTATTATTGGTAGATGTTTAAATCTCAATAATGAAGAATCATCTTGAACAACATTAAAAAATAACAAATTTTTTTAATTAAATGGGGGCTGGTTTAAAAAAATTAATTAAACACTAAAATTAATAGAAAATATATTTATTGTTTGCGTTGAAATCAAATAAAAAATGTACTTTTGTTTAATATTGATCATGTCGGTTGGTTTCAATGAAAATCAATTTAACGGTATAAAAAGATAATCCATGATGATTATGATACTATAATCAAAAAGTTTTATTATGAAAAAAATTTTCATACTATTTTTCATTTTCGCATTTATTATTGCAATAAGTTTGTCGAAATCACCACGAAAAGTAACGCCAAAAAAAAGACCAAGTACTACCACCACAAAGAAACCTTCAGCAAGTGTTAAAATAAAGAGGCTTGAAAAGAAATTGAAAAGTTGCATGATGGATGTTAGTGATCTTAATAAGAAATATAAAGAATCAACTGATGAACTTCTTGAGTTAAATAGAGACAATAACAAACTAACTCTTCTTTATAATACCTGTAGAAAGAATAGGACAATTCTTGAAAATTGGGTTAAAACTAACTGTCCAGTAACAACATTACCGACTATGAAACCATAAAACTATATTTTTAAGTGTTGTTCAATAAAATAATAGTTTTTTAAAATTTATTATTTCTAATTTTTTTAATTTTCGTTAGAATAACAATAAATGTGACATCATCATAAACATTCTAAAAAACATAGTCTTGTTAAAATTTTTAAACATCATTTTTTTATATTAAAGGTTTAAGTTTTTTTTCTTATCAATTTGTCAAACAAAAATCAAGAATGAATTTTATAGAAATTCTTATCTTCTCCCTTTTCTTTATCATTCTCATTGAAAGTGCAATTTTTTTGATGAATCAAGTGCATAATTTTTCACTTGAAAGGAAAAGCTTTTTTGAATATATAATAGTTGATGCTAAGCAATGACTATTGATTGCTTCAGACCAATTGAAATGCTACAAAAAAAATTTCATTTGACTTCTCATATATATATATGTAAAATCCAGTAATAATTTTATTGTCTATTTCTTTATATCTGAGTGTTTCCCACCATTTGGTCCTACAACGAAAGTAATTGGAGATGTGGAAGAATATCATCAAAAGTAAAGACAGCTTTTTTTATTAGTTTTATTAAATATTATTGTATCTTTCAAAAATGGGACAGAGTCAATTTAGTGGACGTAAAAATCAAGGAGGAGATGGACAAGGTGATGAAAAGGTAGGTTAAAAGTTTTTTTAATTTTTTACATAATTTTAATTTAGGAAAAGAAGAGAAAGTATGAAGCACCAATTCCAACAAGATTTGGAAAAAAGAAAAAGGGTAAAGGACCATCTGCAGCAAATAAACTGCCTACAGTCACTCCTCATGCAAGATGTAGGCTTCGTAAATTAAAGCTTGAACGTGTTAAAGATTACCTTTTGATGGAAGCAGAATTTATAAGAAATCAAGAAATTCTTAAACCACAAGAAGAACGTATTGAGGAAGAAAGAATGAAGGTTGATGATCTTCGTGGTAATCCTATGGCTATTGGATCATTGGAAGAGATTATTGATGATACACATGCCATCGTTGCTACAAATGTAGGAAGTGAACATTACGTTACAATTATGTCATTTGTTGATAAAGAACAATTAGAACCTGGATGTTCTGTACTTCTTAACCATAAAACACATTCTGTTGTTGGTGTCTTAAACGATGATGTTGATCCAATGGTATCAGTGATGAAATTGGAGAAAGCTCCTCAAGAGACATATGCTGATATTGGTGGCTTAGATCAACAAATTCAAGAAATCAAGGAGGCCGTCGAATTACCACTTACACATCCTGAATATTATGACGAAATGGGAATTAGGCCACCAAAGGGTGTTATTTTATATGGATGTCCGGGAACAGGGAAAACTTTATTAGCTAAAGCTGTTGCTAATCAAACATCTGCAACCTTCTTAAGAATAGTTGGTTCTGAATTGATTCAAAAGTATCTTGGAGATGGTCCAAAAATGGTTAGAGAACTTTTCCGTGTTGCTGAAGAAAATGCTCCATCAATTGTATTTATTGATGAGATTGATGCTGTTGGTACGAAACGTTATGATTCAAATTCTGGTGGTGAACGTGAAATTCAAAGAACTATGCTTGAATTATTAAATCAACTTGATGGTTTTGATTCACGAGGAGATGTTAAGGTTATTATGGCAACTAATCGCATTGAATCTCTAGATCCTGCTCTTATCCGTCCAGGTCGTATTGATCGTAAAATTGAATTTCCTCTTCCAGATGAAAAAACAAAGAGACGTATTTTTGAAATTCATACATCTAAAATGCAGCTGTCTAAGGATGTTGATTTAGATGAATTTATTCAAGCTAAAGATGAACTTTCCGGTGCTGATATAAAAGCAATGTGTACAGAATCTGGTTTACTTGCACTTCGAGAAAGAAGAATGTGCGTTACGATGGAAGATTTCCGTAAGTCTAAAGAAAATGTTTTATATCGTAAGAAGGATGGGGCACCAGAAACTCTTTACATGTAAATCTTTTTTTTAATATATTTATTATGTTTTATAACTCATTGTCAATGTTATATTAAATAATATTTTTACAATTATATAAATTTATACTTAACTTATACATACAATTTTGGTTTAGGCAATGACGGTGGGCATCTTAGTTTGGTACCAGTTGAGATTCTTTAGAGTCACCTTGTGATGAAAAACAGTAGTAGTCACAACTACTGTTTAATTGTAGATATGAGTATTCATCACTCATTTGTTCAAGTTGTGAAGCCAATTTATGACGAACAACNGAAAAAGTTGGTCTTTGTTGTGGAGACATTGACCAACAAGCTAGCATAACATTATAAAATTCATCTGAACAATTATCAGGCTTTTCCATCCTTCCACCTGATTCTAAAAATTTCAACATATTCTCATGAAGTATACCTGGATATGGAGACCCTCCCAATGTTATTATTTCAAATAATAAAATGCCAAAACTCCAAACATCAGATTTGGAAGTAAATTCATAATGCTTTATGGACTCAATGGCCATCCATTTAATAGGAAGTTTCCCACCACTACTTTTATAATTTGCATCATTAGAATAGACAAATCTACATAAACCAAAGTCACCAATTTTTGCATATTTCCCATCATGAACTAATACATTTCTTGCAGCTACGTCTCTATGTACAAAGCCTTTAGTTGACAAATATTCAAGTCCATACGATATTTGTACAGCAAACATTAACAACTGTTTCATCGTACAAATAAGATCAACGTTGAATTTACCCTCAAATTCTGGACTAGAATAGTCTATACCCTCATTACTCAATTTTAACATATATTTACATCTTTTTCTTAAAAATTGTAACAAATCACCATCCGAACAGTACTCTACAATTAAACAATATGGTTCTGTTTCCGTAACACACGCTAACATGTTCACTAATCTTTCGTGGTAACCTAAACTTTTCATTAATCCTATTTCGCGCAAAAATTCACTCTTTGACATTTCATCTGAATACTCCGGTAACATTTTAACAGCGACTTCACAATTCTCCGTTCTCATAATATTTAATGCAAGTGCTGAATGAGCATCCTTAACTCCCTGTGCTTTACCAATCAATTTACCAAGAAAAACTGCACCAAATGCACCAGAACCAAGTTTAACATTATCATAAATAATAAGGTTTCTCCTCTCCAATTCCCATACATCTGATTTCTTTGGAAAATCTTTATATCTAATTTCACTCTCTTTCTTCATCATATCCATCTTCAGTTTATTCATCCTAATTTTGTTCCTTTGCTTCCTATTTATATTTGCAAATACCGTTAAAAGACAAAGAAACAACAATGCAACAGATCCCACAACTAAACCAACAATGAGACCTGTGTAATTCTTTTTGAACTCTTTTGATAGAATTTTTATCTCATCCGCCTTTGGTCTTTCACCTATTGGGAGTTTGGTAATATCTGGTAAAGTTGTATTATCTTGATCAACGATAGCACATACAACAACACCATATGTTGTATCCCATTTTAATCCTTTAATGACAGCCGAATTGAAAGTAGATTTGTCTAAACATTTATTGTTTTTTTCATCATAATCTCGACAACTATTTACAATACCATTTATTGAGGTTATATTAACACCCGATAATGCTGTTAACTCTTTTGAGGGATAATATGTGGCATTACCATAAATTAAATAATAGTAAATCGGTGCATAATTTCCGATTGGCCACAGATCAAATGTTGTGTTGACTGTAATATTAAATTTAGGATCAATTTGGAAATTTTCACCAATAATAGACCAGTTAAAACTTTTTGTTTGTCCACATATTGGTCCCCTTGAGAGTTTTAATGTTGTACAGTCATTATCTTTAACTGTATCACAACCTGAAAAAATAAAGTAAATATAAATATTCTTTGAAAAATATTATGACATCATAATATACATATATATTCTATTTAATTAAATAGAATTTAAATAACAATAAACAACTCTTCTGAAGTTGTTTGTTTTCTTTTTTGATATAAAATTAATATGAACTTACTAATATCAATGCTAGAATATTTTTGGTCATCATCCTTTGGTGGTACTACACTATTACATTGTTGTGATTTTATGTTGTCAACAAATAATATGTAATCACAACTTCTATACATTAGATCACCTGCAACGGTAGCAGTTAATGTTTTATTTTTTGAATCAATTATAAAATTAACTTGTGGTATTGCTGAAGAGTAATCAGGTTTAGCACAATTTAATTGATGAAAATCTGTATTAAATGTAAAATCATTTTCTCCAAGTGGCCAGTTTGTATCTATATTGTAAGAAACACTAATAATTACGGAAGTATTTGAGGTATAATCACCACTCACAAATTTTTCTCTTAACATTTTTAATGATTTATTAGTAAAAGTTATATCATCAACTAGTGGTGTAGGTGATGGTATCTCGACTGTACTTGGTGGTGATACATTTTCACTTGAGGGTATAAAAAATGTTGCAAAGAGGTCTTGACAAAATAATTCTAATGGAACTTTAAATTTCGAAAAACCATTTTCGGTATCACAATATAAAATTGAATTTCCAGTATCCTTTGTTGAACCAACTTTGGCACATAAAACAGAATATCCATTAGATGATTGGATGGTAAAATTTAATGTATAATCATCATTTCTCTTAAATTTTAAACTTGAAATTTCACTTCCAATGTTATCACTTTCTAAACCAAGATCTAAACATGAATTCCAACAGCTTTCATCACTCTAAAATAATTTTTATTAAAAAATACAATAATGTTGTAAAGTAATTAAAAACATACACAAAGAGAAACATTCTGGTATGGTTTACAAAGATCAAGGCAACTGTTTAAATTGTTAGGAGTATGATTATCATTACAATTGGCTATACATCTTGCATAACAAACCTCAGGCTTCGTTAAGGTTAGGCAATGAACTATATCAACAATAAAAACAATATTAATTAGTATAATGATAAAAAAATTCCTCAGCGGTATCATACTATAATATAAATGTTTGAAAGCTGAATCATCAACTGCGCAACAAGTCTATATACGTAAAGTTTATAGTTAATAGTGGTAAATTGATCAAATACAACAATCAATCTACATAAAGTATATTGATATTCAATTTTGCGGATGTTTGCAAAGCGGCTTACTATACTTTGGGGGAAGATTTTTTCTTTTTTTAATTCTATTCTCCTAAGTACTGAAAAAGAATGTTAAAAAATATATATTTAAAATGACAAAATTTTGATATAAAAAAATTTCAATAATAAAGTAGTAAAGTTAATAATACTTTTTGATGAAAAATTATACTTTTTGTGGGAATAAATATAAATATTTTATTTTTTGATATTATAAACAATTGAAAGTTGATTCAGGTTATATTACACATATTACTACTTTTCGTACTAATTTTTATCAATAAAAATGCAAATAAAAGATTATTAAAATCAAGGGTTTATTTTTTAGATTAATTGTATATATATATTTAACTTAGTCAAAATAGTATGTATGTAATAATTTTTGCTAAAACTAAATTATTATTGATCATCAGTTAATAAAATAAGAATCATTTGGATTAAGTAGAATGCGCAAGATAATCATAATAATAAAAATAGTTTTAAACATATATTCACCATCTCACTACACATGTTGTTAATTCAACATATTCTCCTCCATGTTTTATACACATACATAAAAGAGACTTATCAGAACCTTAATAACAGGTTCTGATTTTATTAAGATTTTAAATGTGTCTTGTTCGTGAAAATATTTTTTAATAGAAAAATTTATTTTAACTTCAAAAAATATATATAATAAAAATGATTACAAATTTTGATAAATATATATTATCAACAAAAATCTTTTCTTCTTCTAATTACATTGTTAAGAAAGAAAACAAATATTATGTAAATTATAATAAAATATAAAGGAGAAAGATGAAGAAATATGATAAGACTAAATCCGATAATAATCATGCAAACACACACATGCACCATTCATTGAGAGATCAATATATAAATTAATTAAAACTAAAAATATTTCAATTCAATATTGATAGTAGTTAATTAAGTTATCATTTATAAAAATTACCATTCATTACTTTGTTGTTTTCAAAAAGATGTCTGATCGGAAAGCCCAATCACTGCACAAACAATAGGCACACTTTTATCTACTTCCTCCACATCTATATTCATGTCGTGATTTAAGTTGAAACTATCATCATCTTCCCTTGTTTTTTTAGGGTCCTCTGATGTTATATTGTGTAGTGCAATTGCTCTTCCAACCAATGATAGAACATCAATATTTTTATTCCATCTTATCACTTTTTCTGTAGAACCTTTCTCACCTGATAATATTCCTAAAATTATTGGTTGATCTTTTATGGATAATACTTCACCTATCCTGGTACAACTGGAAGAAATATCCCCATATCTATGAATAGCCAAAACTAATTTATCATTTGGTGGTTCTAATTTTGATGATACATATGTTAATATATGAAGATTATCCTTAGTTTCAGAAGACATTAAAACTTTTGCTATCCCTAAATCTGCTAATGCTGATGGTGATGTAATAAATGGTGGTTTCATTGTTGTTGTGGTTGTTGTCGTCGTTGTTGTTGAAGACGAAATTGTGGAATTACCATCTTTATCTTCATTTGCCAAGAATGAATTCAACGAGGTACATGCAGTGATAGCAACGCAAGGAGCTGAATGATAATTTTGAGCTCTAACGTATCCTGGCTTGCATTGACAGGATGGTACGCACATCGATGAACAGACTGGTTTTGATGGTTGACCACAATATTCAGGGCATTGTGAACCACATGGATTATATTCAGCAAATGGATCAGAACATTTATTTTCACTTAAACGTATATGTGCTTTAATGGCGGGACAATTATCCATTGTAATGCATTTTGATATTTGCCAATTGAGAGCATCCTCAAAAATATATCCATTTTTACAAAAGCAACCTGATATGCATGGTGCACATTGTTTTGGCGTTAAATTATTACATCCCAAAGGACATGATGACGCACAATTGCGGTACTCTTTTAATGGATCAGAACAACGAGAATTTAAATTTTTTGTTGTTTCAATAGATACCTCATCTGTTGGAGAGAATGGTTGTGTAGGCGTGGTAGGACATATTTCTCTAGCTACGCATGCTGATTGAGGATTAGTATGGTCTAATAAAACGTATGGTGATCTACATGCACAACCTGGGGTACAATGTTTTTGGTCACAGGTACCTCCACCCGGATTCTGACATGATGCAGCACATGAAATTGATCCACCACAAGATGTCCATGTTCGTTTTGGGTCTTGAGCACATAATTCTAATGACAATGATGGATGTGGTATATTTAATGAAGGAAATTGGTCAGTTTTATAGGAATAAGAATTTATTGAACTTTGAGAAGGTCTCATCATTGAAGATGGTAAAACTCTAACTCCTTGATTATTTGTAGTTATTGGTAAGTTTTGACATTGTCCAATTAAAATACATTCAGAATCAGGATTATGAACATCTTTCAAAATGTATGGAGCTCTACAGAAACATCCAGCGGCACATTGATTTGAACATGTTGGGTCAAGATTATTACATGCTACAGGGCATAATGAACCACAAGTTTGGTAATTCTTCAATGGATCTAGACATTGTTCATTGATATTCTTTTGTGGAATCATTAGTGATGATAATTGAAATTGGGAATTACCAGGATTGATGACAGGAGTTAAACCAATATTTTGTTTATTTCCAAATAAGGGACATTGAGAAGGCAAAATACATTTAGAATTCAATGGATCAGATTCATTTTCAAGAATGTAAGGAATTTTACAGAAACATCCTTGTATACAACGAGTATCTTGACACTTGGGTGTTAAACGATTAGCACAAGAAATAGGACAACTTGAACCACAAATATGAAATTCTTTTAATGGATCATTGCAGTTTTGTGAAGCAAATGGTGAAAATTGATATGGTTGAGGTAATTGACCAACTATTGGTGTTTCTGAATTTAAACCAACTGTAAAACATTGTTCTATTGGTACACAAGGAGCACTTGGTGAATCATTAAGCCTAACAAATCCTGGTATACAATGACAGCCGGGAATACAATCAAATCCAGGGGAACATTCTTGTATTTGTTGTTGAGTACAAGTTGATTGACATTGTGATTGACATGGTACATAATGCTCATTAAAACCACATTCAGCAACAAATGCTCTATAGGAAGAGATTTTTTGTGGTGCACGTCTAATATTTTGTTTATCGTTATGATTATTTTGGACTTTATGATTTTGAGGTACAATTGGGGTTACGATGTTGTCATTATTTTCACATGATATAGCAGCAAATCTTGATTTATTTTGATAACTACCTTCTTTTTTTCTTCCAAAAGGAGTTACACACCAACAATCTTTTGTTGCAGTTTTACATTGCTTTGACTTATAAGATAATCCATCACTAGTACATTGTGGAATATGCACTCCATAAATATCAGTTGTAGCTAGTTCTTTTAATACTTGACTTCTCCTTTGTTTACAAGCTGTAAAAGAATGTTTAATGATAGGCTGTAAAATTTGAAATCTTATAATTATTATACTTACATGAACAACATTTTCCTTCAGCACATATTTCATCCCCAAAGATGCAATCAGAATGAACCTTACATACCCTTTGCCCCCAATATGATCCATCAGGACATCTATCTATTGAATTATTGTTTTGTAAATTGATAGGTGTAATGATATCAGGTTTTGTGGCATTAATTTGGGTTTTTTTATCAACCTCATCAATAGATGGGGAACCAAAGATTCTTGGAATTATAGGGGAAGTATTATTGATAATAAGTAGCTTCTTATTTTGATTTCCCGGTACGATTGGAATAGGACAACAAAATTTTGATTGACATATTTCTCCAGGAAAACAATCAGAATTTTTGGAACATTTGTAATATGAGTACCTATCTACGTTAGTGCATTTCAAGCATGTATCCTGTAACTCACATATTCTTTTACTATTAACAAACAGGAATAGATAAAATAATAGTTGAAATTTCATACTGATAACCTCAAAAGTAAAAAATATTTAAAATGAGTCAAATTGTTATATGCTTTCTCTTAACTTAAAAAGTTCAAGGGTAAGGAAATGTTAGTGGAGAGGCGGATATTTATAAAAGTATATATATGTATATATTGTATAAATTATATGGTTTCAAAAAACAAGTTTCCTCAGATGTTAGTAGAGGTTAAAAAGTTATTTCATCATTACTCAAAACTTTTATATTAATTCACTGGCATCAATTTGTAAGTACCGACATATGGAAAGACCTTGAGCATGTATCTATATTGTTATTATTCTTACAACAAATAAAAGGACATGAATAGTATTATGGCCTCTGATTATATATGTAAATAAAAAAAATGGAAGTCTTTAATAATATTAGACATATGATTATCATTTTGTTGAATGAAAAGTTTTAACAAAAAATATTATATATGCCAACAGTAATAATAAAATATGGCTATTTCTGTTTTATATTTAACCTATAAAGGAATGTTATTTAAAAGATTAATGTCACATAATATATATTAAACAAAATGAAAAAAAGGTTATATGATAAACAAATTTTTTTATTAGTAAAAAAAATATTTCTATAAAAAATAAAGCAAGAATTACTTTTTATTGTCATAAATTGTTTATATTTATAATTAAGATGTAATAATGAATTGAAAATTATATTTTATTTAGTGATATTTTATCTTACATGTTCAAGATATTTTTTATATGGACATAAGCTTCTCATTATAAAAACTAGCAGCATCCTCCAGATTTCTTATCTGCTACAGGTTGTGAAGGTCCAATACGAACTGACGATGAGTTGGCACCAGATTGTTGAAGTGGTCCCATACGATTTTTAATTTCAGCAGCCATTGTTAAGAAGGCTTGTTCAACATTCTTAGAATCTTTGGCAGATGTCTCAAGGAATGGTATTCCTAATTGTTCAGCGTATTCCTTGAAAAAAAAAATTAATAATATTATTTTATTATGAAAATGATTAATCTTACTCTAGCTGTACTCTCTTCAACAGCTCTTTTTTCAGTTAAATCACATTTGTTACCAACAAGAAGTTTGTTAACATTTTCGCAAGCATAACGATCAATTTCTTGTAACCATTGTTTTACATTATTGAAAGATTCCTAATCAAAATTAATTATTACTCAAATATAATTCTTACCTGATCGGTTGTATCATACACAACAATAATTCCATGAGCACCACGATAATAACTTGAAGTAATGGTACGGAATCTTTCTTGTCCAGCGGTATCCCAGATTTGTAATTTGATTGTTTTACCTTCAAGTTCAATAGTACGTATCTTGAAATCTACACCAATAGTTGAAATGTAAGATTCTGTGTATGTATCATCAGCAAATCTAAGCAAAAGACAACTTTTTCCTACACCTGAATCTCCAATAAGTAACAATTTGAAAAGATAATCACTAAAAATTATTTGTAATCAATAATTTGTTAAATTAAAAATTCCTTCTAAATATCTAACAAACTTACTATTCTGGGTTTACGGTCATTTTGTTAAAAATAAAATAATAGATTAATCTGAAAAAACATTTTATAAATTAAAATTTATAATAATAATGGACATAAGATAATTTATACTTTAAAAGGTTTAACGATATAAAGATAAAAAAAAAATTTTATTTCAAGTAAATATTTTTCCTATTAAAGACACTAAAGCCACTTTGTTTGCTATATTAAGCACGTATTGGTGGGACAATGCCTCTTCCTACTATCAAGATGTGGAAGGAAATTTCAACATTCTTCAAAATTAATTTATATTCATTAAATAAAATGTCATTTAAATGATTGCGAATATCGTTTATAGCTTTTTTTATATCGATAAAATGTAAAATAGTTTAAATTTAACATATATTGTAAAAAAATAGATGATATTCAATTAATAAAAGTGCAAAATTTGATATGTAAAGCATATAGATTATATATATTTTCCTATAACAATAATAGTTAGATGTTTAAAGAAAAATCTCCTATAATTCTTCTTCTTATCTTATCTTTATAGTACAAATGGTTTTTAAATAAAAAAATATGATATCAATGGAAAAATGGAGGAAAAATATTTTTTCTTACAATCAATTTAGGATATAAAATATTTAACTAAGCTGTAATCATATCGATATTTTATTATTATTTAAAATATGTATAGATAATGCAAACAAAAAAAATTTAACGGTATCTATTTTGTATGAGATATCGAATGAATGTATCTAGATAACATTATATATGTCTATAGATATATAACTTTTATATCCAAAAATTTTTAGTCTACCAAATTAAATGTGTATACAACATCTCCTTATCTATACATATCTTAAAATTGGAGCAGAAAGAAAATAAAAAATTTTTACTAAATGTTATTAGAATTGATGTGTTATACGATCGTTTCATAACATATAAATCCTATCAACTGTATACAGATTGATTCAATTATGGCAAAAAAGGTGTTTAAAAATAAGGAGAATAATAATTTTATAAGCATTTGTTTGTCTATTCAGGGACCGTTATTTGAGAGTATACGTGTCCTTCATCAACATCTATATATAAATATAATTCTACAATAGAAATAAAAATGCTAGTATAACTTTTAGAATGTAATTTTCCTCTGAATTATAACTGCAAAATGTATATATGGATTGACGAAATAGTGTCCATTTTGTCGTGTACGATATATTATATATATATATACATATTATTAGAGATAGAGAGCGCAAACTAAAATGAAAAAACTGTCCACGTGAATATATATGATTCGTCATACAAATTGTGACGAGTCAGTTAATAATATACTTTTTTCAGTTACTTATTATCAATAATTAAAGATATAAACAATAGTGTTAAGAATATGTATGGATATATATAGCATGGGAAGTATTTTTTTTGGGAGAAAAACTTAAAAATATTAGTAATAAAAATATAATTACAGAATGAGTAATGCTTTGTTTTAATAAAATATTTTGTTGATACATGTTTAGAAGGCAGATGATTTGGCATGCTCTTAAACAGAAAGGTTGGAAATTTGTCTGTATATTATATTTTCCCCTAAGTGACAATGATCATAGGAATTTTTGATTTAAAAAAAAATTAATTAAACGATTATATTTTGGAAAAAATATGGAAGCCAATAAAGTCTTTAATAAAAAAGAACGCTTGCAAAAATAAATAGGTACATGTATTATTTTTGACAATAAAAGTATTAAATGCATATTTTAAAATATAAAAGAATTTACATTTATGAAAAATGATTAAACGTCAAAATTTTAATATACTATGTATTTTCATATGACAGCTTTGATCATTGATTTAAAAAGGTTCGATTAATATAAATTATTAAGAAATAAACCACATGACTATTCGTAGACGAATGTAATGGTGATGGAAAGTAGAAAAATAGTTTTATGTATCAATTCATTCATCATATATATAAATTTTTAATAAAGTTTTAAAAATTTTTGGAGAATTATATAGAGTTTCAAACAGTGAATTCATGGTTTTTTAAAAAATAGAATGAATATGTATGAACAATTTTGACTGAGAATCGATAAATATTTATAAAAGAAAACAGTATGTAATCAAAACTAGTAATAATTTTACTAATGAGACTGGATACAAATTGCTATTACAAATTGAATTAAAAAGAAAAAAAAAGACTTATTTTGATTAATTAATTGTGATTATTAATCATTTTTCTGATAATATTATAAACCATCAAAATACTCCAGTTTTTTTTTATCATTGTTCCATTATTATATATAAAAAATGTAATTTTATTATTTACAAACACAGGAGATATTAAATAACCTTATTCTTAAAAAAAATTTTCCAAGATAACATATATTAAATATGACAAAGGTAAATTGATAATTTTTCAAATACCATAATAGTTGTTTTATACCCATTTAATATATTTTTCAACAAAAACCTGAAATTGTTGTAAACGAAGAAATAATATATAATAAAAATCTTAAGAAAATGATGTTTGAGTGAATAAATATCTTTTAATAACATTTTACTATCAGTTTGTACCTATGTATATTTAGAGACTAAAGCAGGCTTTCTGATTTTATATATTATTATAATATATAATATGGGTTGTTGATATATATATTTTGTCAAAATATTACAGTTTTCTGTTTACTCTTATCTGTCTATGTGATTTTCTGAAGCTGATTACTATTATACATATTGTTTTTAGTTCTAAACCATTTATATAAACTTTATATTTTTGCTTTTATTATTTTCATTTCTTTTTTTTTTATAAAAGAAAAAAAAAACATTTCTATCATTTTTTTGGAGATGGTTTGGACAGCCTGGTTGATTGTCATATATGTTTTTACATGCATCTCTTTAATCGCTGCATTAGCCTTATTTGTTTACTTTGTTTTCACAACGATAAGAACATCCAAATTAATAAAAGGTAAAAAATAGGTGCTTTAAAAATTTTATTACTTTTTTTATAGAAAATAATACTGAAGAAGGAGATGTATTTTGATATAAGTTATTCAAAATCCAGATATGTACATATATAAACGATTATTACGTCAACAAGATAACACAATAATTAACCAAAAATTATTTTAAGTACACTTATTATAACAATTAAATTTCTCTATATTTAAACTCATTTTTTTTCACCTTTGAGGTTATTTGAAATATAAAAAAATTTCATTTTTTTCTTATTAAAATATAATGATATATTTATTTTTAATTTTATTTCTACTCTCAGGAAAAATACAGTCCCTAGAAGATGAGGGTTGTCCTAGTGTTTATTTGATACTTGATATGCAATCTGAAAAAAAATATATAGAGAGCCTTTTTTTGTATGCTTGGAAAAAGTCAACAGAAAGTATTAGAAACAACAACATTAAGGATGTAATATTGTTTGAACTTGGCGGAGAGTGGCCTGCTACAACAATAAGGAAGTACAATTTGAAGAAAAATGGAATTATTAATGGTGTAACAAAAGATAATTTTGTAAACAACATTTATCACTCTCTTAAAAAATATTCAAACAAGGTCAGTAGTAATAGTAGAAAGTCTATCACCAATTTGGAATCATTGATTCATAGATACAATAAGAAAAGTAATTGTATTCAATTATATTTTTTTACTGATGGATGGTACTTTAATTTTTATAATTATGATGGAGGAATGCAAAAATTTCAAAAAAATTTTTGTTATAATAATCTTCATAGTTTAAAAATTTTTATACCTTCTTCAAGTAAGAATGTTCAAAGTAGTGCATTTTATGAAGTAATTTCTTCTGCAAATAAAGATGATATTGTGATTGATAATACATTTTATGCATTTTATGTTACTTGTAGTGATATTGTTGCGATGAAACCAGAAGAGGAAGAAAAGAAACAAGATGACTTTGTAACTTTAAAACATTTCAACGATAGAGTCTATAGGAACAACTCAACTGATAATATTATTAAATCAACACCATTTGATATCAAAATTATTTCTACGATAAAAACTCGACATGTAACATCAAAACACATTGATCAAAAAAAGCAATCTTTGTACTTATTATATAAAAAATTTCCTGATCCAAGAATATTACCAGTTTTTATGTTAAATAAAACAACACTACATAAAAGTGACATATTTAGAAGTAATAATTTAAGTTATAACAATGTAGAATCATCCAACTGCACAATAGATATTCTTTTTCTAATTGACCTATCTTCTAAAACAAAATCATACATAGGAGACTATCTTCATTCCATTTTAATTATACTTTCAAAGGCTGTCATATCAAAGAAAAAAATACAAGTATCTGTGGTATCATTTTCTCCAACCAAAAAACAATCTCTTTTATTTGCCTTTGCCAAACACAATACACTGTTATCAATATCTGAAAAATTAAATTATCTAGTTAATGATGATAATGATGATAGTAACCCAAATATGAAAGATACTTTAGCATTTCTTTTCTCATTTTTTAATTCACAAACATCACAATACAATGTCCGACAAAGTGCAAAGAAAAAAGTTGTTATTTTAACTCAAGGTTATTTTAATGATGAGCATTATAACAATAATATTTTGGAAGAAGTTGAAAAATTAAAAAACAATCATGTTGAAATTTTTAGTGTATCAATAAAAAATAAGAAGAAAAATATTTGGCCTCCGAAGGTTAATACCCTTAGTATCATTACATCTCATAAAAAGGTAGATTTTCTTTTTTTTTTAAATCAAATTTTGAAATAATATTTATTTTTTAGAATTTAGGAATTTTTATGTCATACCCTGATAGAATATTTATAAGAAAAATTATACCAACATCTTGTATCTTTGAAATGAGTGCATAAGGAAGGATGTATGTGTGTTTTGTTGAATTTATTTTATAACAAGGTTATAAAAATGATTGATAATATCTAAATATAATTAATTTTTCATTAAAATGGCATTTTAAAAAACTGATAAAATATTTTTGTTTACACACAAAGAGAGAGAATAAAATAATATTAAGATATCATACTCCTTTACCCGTGTCCATGGATAATGATAAAAGTGAACATAATTCTTGTTTGATACATTATATATTTTTATAATTTATTTCAAGATTGTTGAAGTATTTATGTTAGAATTTTCATATTGATTAGATCCTTGAAGACCAATGTTACGAGGTATAACTCCAAATATTTTGTCATTGGTTAAATTTAATGATGGAGGAGTTCTTATCAATGTTTGTGGAAACATTGACTGTAATAGAGGATTTAATGCTTCATTCGGTGTTGTTTGACCAAACAAAGTATTTGCTATATCTCTTTGTCTATTATGAAACTGTGATGTCAATGAGTTAGCTGCTGAAAAGAGATTTGTAATGTTATTTGTATCACCAAAAACTCCTGATAAATTTAAAGGATGTGGGGGTGGATTAAATTGTTGGTGTTGTGTATGCATAATATTTTGTCCGATTGCTCCTTGCTCATTTAATATCATATGTTGTTTATTCTGCTGTGATGTTTGTTGATTTTTAGCCTCTGCTTCAGCTCTCGCTTTCATTGCATGTGATTTCATATGTGCATTTAATGATTTTACCTTCTCAAAACGTTTATCACACAAACGACAATGAAAGAATCCATCTGCTTGTGGTTGCGCACCTTTTTTAGGTGCAACCGGTGAAGGATGATAAGGTATTGTTGAAGGAATCATATTCATTAAACTTTTGTTATCTATACTTTTACATAAACTTTCTGGAAGATCAGATGCAGCATTATCACTATGCATCCATGAATAACTTGATGGTGAATCTTGAATATTCTCAGTACTATTACTTTTATCATTATTTATATTTTTCTTATATGTTTCTCCAAGTGATGGATTAGTTAATGTTTCTAATGGTGTAAATTCTTCAACTTTAGCAGATGTCTCCAATGATTTTCTTGGTTCTATAATAATATTGTCATTTTTTGTAATTGATGCAATCAAATCAGGCATTTCTTCATCATCATTATCAATATTAATTTCAGGTAATTCATCTTCCTCAATTGCATTATCAATTTTTTCTTTAATTTTTATATATACTTCCGTTGGTAGCTTACATAATGCTTTTCGTAACAATTGTTTTTTTCTGAGTAAATTTTTTAATTTTCTATAATCTTCAGGACATGCTGACTTCCAGAAGTAATAAAATTCAACACATTGTTTTATTGACTTTGTTCCAATTTCCTTAGACATTTTATTAAAATTTTTTTCTGTCTTAAATATTGCTTCACAAAATGCATTCATTTCTAATTTTGACCAATGATCTGTTAATAAATATTTTGTTCCGCTTACTATTGGATACATGTCCCATTCCAATTCATCAATTCTCATTAAGTCCATAACCGAAGCCTGAATATTACCTTTATTTTCATACAATATATGAAGAGCTAATTCAATATTTCTTCCACGTTTAGGCATCACCTCTGAACATGCTAATGCTTCATATGCAGCAACAGTTTCTTGGGTCAAATGTGAAATAACTTTAGGGTCAAATAACATTACAGCTGCTTCTTTTTTCTGTTCCGGTTGTTTTATTTGCTTACCTGTCCATGGCTTTACTTTAGCCTGATGTTCTATACCAATATTCATGTATGGTTTGTTTGAATCATCATCCATTTCTTCTTCTACTATTATTTCAGGTGACTTAGTAGTAGTTTCAAATAAATTATTACTTAATGAACCATCTCCATTAGATGAGGTAAAATTATTCTTTTCTTCATAAGCTTTTAATAGTTGTTTACGAAACTCTTCAACGTCAAATGTCTTTTTATTACTGTCATCGTATGCCCAACCACATTTTCGTTTTGTCACCTTCATAATAGATATCCTAGGTCTGAAGGGTGCTCTCTTCTGGATCATAACACGCTTCTGTTCTGGAATAGAATTAATATTATCTAGATAATTATCTGATTGATTATTGTTACTATTGCTAGAGAAGAATGTTGTATTTTGACAATCGTTATCATCATCTACACTTTTCATCACTTTATTAATTTCATTCAACACCATTAAAGGACTTTGATTAAAAGTAGGCGTAATACACATAATATCTTCTACGTCTTCTTCCTCTTTTATCTTTTCCATCTGATGGTGATGCTCATAATCTAACCCAAGCATTCCTCCACCACTACTATTTATTGGGTTACCTATACTTTCCTTTATCGAAAGTTTTTTCACTTCATCTTTTATTGAATCATACAAACCATAACTTGTCTCTCCTCTTTCCGCTATCTTTGGAGGCGTATAGAATGGCTCACTTGATTTATGATGTATGTTTTGATTTAGACCATAACGATGCTGATTATACGGAAGTTTTCCTCCTCCACCATTATTGGTATAATTATTAAAATTTCCCGTATAACTGTCTTTTCTTCCATAAAATAAATTATGCTGCAAACTCATACGCCGTTGTTGTTTTCCTCCATAATATTTACCATTAATTTCTTTATATACATTCCTCTCATTTTCATCACTTTTTGTTGTTGCACTTTGTAAAAATCTCTCATATGAATTATTTGTAATGTTATTATTGGAATTTCCATGACAATTATGATTTTTATATAACATACCATCATAGACGGAACCTTTTCTAAGATTAGGTAATTGATTACTTTGTTCTTCTTCCTGGTTTAAATGATGTTGTTGTGGTTGTTGTGAATCGTGAGAAAATGAAAAAGGAAGTGAATTGTTAATTGATAAATAGTCATCTACTGAATTAGAAGTTGGAGTATTTGGATCCCCATTATATGTATCGAAAGAATATTTTCTTGAAATTTCATTATTAAATGAATTATAATTGTGACTATTCACGTGGTTGTTATTTTGTACTAAATTATTATTAAAATTGTTATTATTATTACTATTACTAGTAGTCATAGTTGTATTATAAAAAGTACAACTATTAGGATTGAAATATCTTTCCTCACTTATACTTTGTTGTTTTGGTATTGCAGTATAAATATCAGATGAAGTTTTTCTCTCACCGTTGTTATTATATATAATATTATTAAAATTAGAAGGAAATTGATTATAATTTGTACTTTCAATTCCAGTATTAATATTATTTCTTCCCTCCAATAATGTAAAAGGTCTATATGAATTTTCAGTGCTTTGATTTATATTTAAGTTATTTTGAGATATATTGTCAGAAGCTTGAGATGAATAATAACAAAAATTTTGTTGCTCACTATCAAAAAAGTCACAGCTGTTAGTGACAGGTTTACTGTTGATTGACAACGCTTCGTTACTGGGAATATGATAATTATTTTGTAGTACTGGTAGTTGATTGTAATTATTAACCAATTCGTTAGAACTAAAATTAATACACCATAAATTATCTTTATATATCAAATATTTTATAAATAATAAAAATTTTAATTTAATTTGAATGATATGAAGTTTGTAATATATAACTAACATACTTTAAATAAAAAATAACATATTAAATAAATTGCGAGAAGGAAGAAGAATACTATTCCTCAACAATTATAAAAATAGTTTAGAAGAGTGATACTATATTGTTATGTGCATTTAAATATAATAATCAATGTTTAATACTCAGTTATTGCTAAATCAAAGAATTGACTTGCACTTTTCTCCCTATCAAACATTAGACAATCATATATAAAGCTAAAAAATAAAATAATAAAACACACGACGCTCATAACTTGCTACTTGTGTGCAGGTTGTGTTTGCAAACTTGTTCCTTTTATCAAAACTAAGAATATATTTGTGCAAGTTGTAGACGATAAAAAGTACTCTCGTAATCGATGATTGATATTATCAGATTGTAATGTAGATTCTTCAATTTTTAACAATATTTTTTTAGGCTTATTAATATAAAGATTGTTTATTGAAAAAAAAACGAGATCTATCAAAACACTGATTGTTTTTGTTAAAAAATCTAAATATTATCATCCTACAATGGACATTTGACATTAATAATTCAAACAACTTAATTAAATTTCTACAACTAAAAATGCATATAAAATATGAAAATACATGTCATATGTAGTGAATATATTATTATTAACAAATAGCAAATGACGGCTATTTAATTCAAAAATGCACTTTTATATTAATCGGAAAAAAATTTCAAAAAGTTTAAAACATTTTTCGAATCCATGGTGATAAGGTTAATTAGGAACTTATAATAAACAATTCTTCTCAATAAATAGTGAACCAATATTTTAAAATAAAAATAACACTATTAACTTAATTAAATAGACTTTTAGTAAAAATAATTAGTTTATTTTCTATGATAATATTTGTAAAAGGCTCACTAGCATAATTATTTTTGCACATTCAATTAACAAACCAATGTACATGCGTTAAAAATCCCTACTTTAATAACAAGTTATTATTTGTTTTTAAAACTTATGATATAACCAAAAATGTGATATATATACATATTTAATTAATACATCAAAGTTATCATGGTTCACTTTATGATAAGAGATAATGAAACAAACAACATATATTATATAATTTTTTTTTAACATTTAAAATAAAAAAAAATATGAGCTCATTGTAACTTACAAGTGTTGCCGCTGGTTTCCCATAAGACCTAAACCGCAATCCACATTATTAGTTGTTGTATGAGAAAAGCTTTGGTGCATTGAATGTTTCTTTGCATTAACATTATCAACATTATCGTTAACATTATATTGAAAGTTAGGATACATATTATTATCAGGAACATTCTGATGCTTATAAGTGGTAGGTTGTTCATTATTATCATTCACCTGAAAGCCATTAAATGTATTATTGTCAAAGAACGAAGTATTCTCTTGAAATTGTTGTTTCTCATCACCAGTATTGTTACATAAAAAAGATGATTGTGGAGATTGATATGTACCACATTCCATATTTAGCAAAAGATCATTTTATAATATAGATATGTATGTATTAACAAAAAATGAATATATTTTTTATATATTTTGTCAGCTGGAAAAAAAAATTACAAAAATATTTATATTTGAAAAAAAAAGAAATAAAAGGATACGTTTTAAAAATTTGTATTAATAAGGGGATAAAAATATTAGCTATAGAGAGAAATAGCTTTGAAACATTTATATAATAACGATATATGAAATATGTATAATTTTAAAGCTAGCGATTATTACAAGCCGGAAGAAGATGAGACTTAATAAATGATGTTATATATATGGCAAAAAGTGTTTCTCATTATCAATTTCTAAATGATGATCATAATTTTGCACATATTATTTAAAATTATTGAGAGTATCATATGTATATATTCTTAAGACCTAGGTATCCAAATAATATCAATATTAAAAATGTATACTTTTTTTTTTTTTACTAGGCAACCTGTTAGTATTATTGATAAAAAATAAAAATATGTCTAATTAAAAAGACTTTAAGTGTAATATTTAGTAATTATAAATAATACTATTTTAATTTTATTATTCTGTAATACTTTATGGTATTAAAAAAGTATACAATTTTAATCATTTAAATGTTTAAGACCCTAAAATTATAAATAATAAATATTTACACATTTATTTTACTTTAAAAATATATATATTTTTGAAACAAATGAAATGTTCCTACATTATTTAATAAAGATGCTATCATAAGATATAAATAATCAAAGGAAAATTAATTGTTAATATTTTTATAATATATCATTAAATGTTAGCTTATTTTATAATGATAATACATGAATTGAATACTGTTAATGATAGAAAACTGCTAAAATATTTTTATATATTATTAATGTTAAAAAAATCAAATAGTACTTTTAATAACCTCAAAGATTATTTAGTATATGGGAAAAAAGAAAATTATAAATAATTATGTTTGAAAATACTGTAATATTATTATTGAGGTTAAAATTGTAATTAAAGTAGACAGCTTTTTAAATAGTACAAAATTGACAATTATATAAAAAGAACAAGAAAATATACTTTTTATGTAAACATAACGTTTTTCATTAAGTTTAAATAAAAAAAAGAATATAAAAATTTTAATTAATATCTATGGTAATAAGTTTTAAATATAAAAATTAACATTTTCAAAAAAATTATTAAAATAAATAATGAGGATAATTTTTAATATATATATGTTTCTATAAATGTTAATTATAAGGTACTAAGTAATGGAATACTCACGAGGTTTAGGTATAAGTAGAATAGTTTATAGATAAAAAAAGAATTTGCAAATGTAATGATAAAAATTATAATTAATGAAGAGACTCTGTAAATTGTATAAAATTGTAATTATTAAAAATAAAATACCTTTCTAATATTTATTCTAAATAATACAAACATACACTTAATATTAACATAAGCATTAAACGAAACATTAATGTATGGATTTTAGTTTTGTATAATAAATAATTTTTAAAAAGATAGAATTATCTTTCTTGATGTATAAACTATCATTGTAAACTGTTATCATATTTTGTTAAAATAAAACTTAAAATTAAATACTAATTATTAGAGTTGTTGGTGCTCAGAATGATAAACCGAAACTAGCTATGTATAAAAATTGTTTAGCGTTTCATTCATCATGATATTAATATATATACTTTTCTTGTAATACAACAATCTCATTTTGTAATATTTTAGATATGTCTTCATATAAATTACTCTCTCTCTCCCGTTAAACAAATTATCAAACAATAAATTGTTATAAATGGATTTCTCTTTACATAAATATGTATTTATATTATAGTATGATAGAATATTAAACAGTAAAAAAAACCATTAATGATAATTAATTAATTAGTAGTCAATAAACATAAAATGATTAATAAAGTGACAATTGATTAAGTAGCAAATTTAATTTATAAAAATACATGAAAAAAAAGTATATATATATATCAATATTCTCATTTAGATATATGAAAAAATGTTTATTTAAATATCTTCTGCAAGAAATAAAAATTTTAACACAGAAGGATGTTAATAATGTTTTTTTATGTTTTATATCTTTATAATGATGATAAAATAAAGGTGAAGAGGTCTTAATAAAATGGAATCACTCTCTATATATAGCTAATAAAAGATATATAAAGAGTATTTATATTTTGCTTTCAAAAAGTTAATTACTGTTTTTTTAGAAAAATGAAAAATATAAACATTGTTTATTAAATATTTTTTTTCTCTCCTATTACATAAGATGTTTATTAAAAAATAGAAATGGTACAAGTTGATAAAAATGTATATAATTTTATGAAAAGAAAGAAATTTTTATTATTTTTGTTAAAAGTTATATTTTACAATAGCCTATTTTGTGATAACAAATATATTTTAATTTTTATCAAAACAAAAATTATTAGTAATTAATACCCCAAAAAGAAATGTAACTTAACATGATAATAAAAATGTTAATTTTTGTTGTAAATAAAAATATATCAATAAAAATTGTGTTGAGAACCTCCTTGTAATATCCTGTCATTTTTATTATAAAATGATAAGATAATACATAGAATATTTTTTTAAGGTAATACAAAAATTATCTATTTAAATATAATATTTTTCTTTTATTATCAACATTATTAAAAATAATTAGACATTTTAAATTAATAATAATAAAATATATAAAATTTTTTCTTTTTTTTTTAAAAACTCTCAATGATAATTTAAATTTAAAACCAGATTTAAGAATATAAAATGCGTGGTTACCCTTTAACCCAAAAGAAAAAAAACTAATAAGCTGATCATTGATTGTGTATCTTAAAAGTTATCTTTAAACAAAAATGATATAGAAAATGGTTTGTTACATTCTAAAGTACACGTTAACAAAGATGAAGTTAGTTTATTTAGTTAAATATTAACAATTGATAAAAACTATAAAATCAACAAAGTGAAGAAGAATAATATAAACTTTCTAAACATATTATATATACTATCGATGAAATAATATATAGATCAATCAGTAGAACAATTATCAGTTGCCTCCTTTAAAAATCCTGCACGTATATTGTTAACAGATCCTTTTGCTTTTTGTTTAGGGCCCCAATTTTTACCCTTATTACATTGAAAACGAAGAAGGTCAAGTTTCTTAGATGTGGCTACAGCTTGTGGGTGTAAATCAAAATTTATCTCATTCTCAATCTTCTTCATGATTATCTTTCTTCCTGGATGTTCATTTGAAAATTTATCAATAGTAATATTATTCTTTAAAGCAATTGAACGAATTATATCCCAGAGAATAACTTGAGGACAATCTGTCTTAATAGCTGTTGGGGATGTATGAACTT